>JAFBJV010031611.1:600673-619163 GCA_016801935.1 Platichthys stellatus | reverse complement strand
CCCACCCCACTGTCCAGGTGCCGCATCTGTTCTCATGCAAGAAACCAGCAGATGAACAAAGTCCGTCATGACACTTCTTCTCATTCCTCCCCCCCCCCCGTTAGGAGCGTCGTAAGTTCGGTCCTCTGGGCTGGAACATCCCGTACGAGTTCAACCAGGCCGACTTCACCTCCAGCGTCCAGTTTGTCCAGAACCACCTGGACGACCTGGACTCCAAGAGAGGCGTGAACTGGAGCTGCCTTCGCTACATGCTGGGTCCGACCTCTTTAAACCAGTTACAAACCAGTGCTGACTCGATCTGATGACTCAGCTCTTCAGCTCAGTTTATAGATTCAGTGAATGGTCTAAATTTAACTTTCGGTTTATTTCACATGGAAAGTTCCTCAACCTGCTTCTTTCTAAAAAGATTTTATTAACCTGAAGAAAAATAGAAATGCCTGAAGTCTTGAAGTCAAACTATCTCCACATGACACCTGATCCACACCTGATCCACACCTGATCCACACCTGATCCAGATCTGATCCACGTGACAGTTTCTCCTCGTCCGTCCCCAGGTGAGGTCCAATATGGCGGCCGAGTAACCGACGACCTGGACAAGTGTCTCCTGAACACCTTCACTCGGGTCTGGTTCAGCGAGAACACGTTCAGCGACAAGTTCTGTTTCTACAAAGGCTACAGCGTCCCCTCCAAGGTCCAGACGGTCCAGGACGTCCTGCAGCACATCGAGTCCCTGCCGCCGGTCGACTCTCCTGAGGTGAGCGTCCTCAGAGACAGACGGACGTCCAGGTTCACGCCCCTTCTACTAACGAAGCCTTTGGTCTGCAGGTGTTCGGGCTCCACCCCAACGCTGACATCACATACCAGACCAACCTGGCCAATGAGACGCTCAGCACCATTATCAACATCCAACCAAAAGACAGCGGGGGAGGGGCTGGGGAGACCAGGGAAACCAGCGTGCAGCGGCTGGCCAATGAGATGCTGGAGAAGCTGCCACCTGACTACGTCCCACATGAGGTGCGTGATGAATAAAGAAAGGTTCAAGTGAGAAACTCGAGATTTAATAAAACAAACGAATGGATCCCATCACACACGTCACATGCTTCTCTGCACAAAGGTTAAGTAACCCGAGTGTATGTGTGTTTTGAAGGTTAAAGGTCAACTGCAGAAGATGGGTCCACTTCAGCCAATGAACATCTTCCTCCGACAGGAAGTGGAGCGCATGCAGCGAGTCATCAGCAGCGTCCGGAGCACGCTCACTGACCTGAAGCTGGCCATCGATGGTCCGTCACCACACACACACACACGCACACACACACACACACACACACACACACACACACACACACACACACACACACACACACACCCTAGGTTTATCTCCTTCTCGCTGCAGGCACCATCATCATGGCGGAGGAGCTGCGTGATGCTCTGGACTGCATGTTCGATGCTCGGATCCCTCGCCTGTGGCTGCGGCTCAGCTGGCCGTCGGCCACGTTGGGGTTCTGGTTCAGTGAGTTACTGGAGAGGAACCAGCAGCTCAGCGGCTGGATCAGCAGTGGCCGACCAAACCAGTTCTGGCTCACTGGTTTCTTCAACCCTCAGGTTTGTAAAGTGTAAATGAAGATGGACGACAAGTTGTTAAGCAATTGTTCTCAATCATGTGTGTGTGTGTGTGTGTGTCTATGTGTGTGTGTGTGTGTGTGATTGTGTGTGTGTGTGTGTGTGTGTGTGTGTCTGTGTGTGTGTGTGTGTGTGTGTGTGTCTGTGTGTAGGGGTTCCTCACCGCCATGCGTCAGGAAACAACTCGCACCAACATCTCCAGGGGCTGGGCCTTGGATACGGTTACCCTCAGCAACGACGTCACCAGGATGATGAGGGAGGACGTGTTGGCTCCGCCCCCTCCGGACGTGGGCGGGGTCTACATCTACGGCCTCTTCCTGGACGGAGCGGCGTGGGACCGGCGAGCCGCCAAACTCACTGAGGCTCTGCCCAAGGTTAGTGAGGCTTCATCAACAAGACACATACTAAAAAATATGAAAATATAAAAAATGATACATGAGTTGAATAGAGCATAAAAACAAAATACTAGTTCTCAGAAGTTGCTAATGCATAGAAATAAAATAATCATCTCAATTAAAATTACACTATTAATTCATTACATACATTAAAATGTATGAATGTAAAATATGATAACAATTTTAATACAAAAATAAAATACAGATAACAAATAATGACTAGAAGAAGAAGTAAGTGGATGTGTCCGTCCTCAGGTCCTCTTCACTCCTCTCCCCGTGGTCCACGTCTACGCCGTCAGCGCAGCCAACATGGCCGACAGCAGGCGCCAGGCCGCAGCGGGCGCCATCAGCCTGTACTCGTGTCCGGTTTACAAGAAGCCGCGCCGCACCGACCTGAACTTCGTCTTCTCGCTGACGCTCAGGAGTTCACAGCCGGCCGAGCACTGGACGCTGCGAGGCGCCGCTCTGCTCTGCGACTGCAAGTGACCACGCCCCCTGCTGCAGATCAGTGGTGTCACAGCTCCACCACAGAGGGTCAATCTGCTCTGAGGTCATCTCGACTTTTAATGAACATCTTTTGATTTGTTGTTGACTTTGGTTTTTAACTGTGTGAACTTTCTTTATCCTTTTCAGAATAAATGTCTAATCAGTCTTTGAACAGCTGTGTTCAAATTTATGAAATGTTTTGATTTGTTTCTTAAAGTAAAAAACCTCATCAGAGTAAATATTTTAATATAAAAGACTATTTATTGAAGTCGATTTTTAATAGAAGAATCAGATACAGACAAGAATAAAACAACAGTCAGTACAAAGAAATGTACTTCACAACACTTTCTCTGTGTGTTCTTGAGTCTTAACAGTTACTGTGTTTAATATTAAATCAATAAAAAACCTTGACTGACAGTTTGTGATTAATGATTTACAAACTTTTATTCTCTCATCATGAAAAACAGCTTCGATAGAACGTCACTGACAAACTACAGCCATGCAGTCACTCAGCAGCAGAAACTGAAAAACACAAAACTCTAGAAAAACTCTTAAATAAATGAGGTCCTGACGTGTTCCTCACATGTTCCTGACATGTTCCTCACATGTTCTGGAGGTTCTGGATGTGAGAACAAATGTCTGAGTCAGTGTCTCTGGACATGTTCTGGATCTTCTCCTGCAGCCTCCTGGTAACATGTGTGTAACATGTCAGAGTGAGTCCATGTGAGGAACCAGCAGGACAATGTGTGGAAGCTTCCCAGTGAGCGAGTGGACGTGTGGACGAGGTTTCTAACACGTGACGTGAAACTGGAAGAGCACAAACATCTCAGGATGAAGAAGAGGAGCCGGACACGTAGAAGATGAAGACGTCCACTTGGAAACACAAGGAGATTCCAGATCTTCTGGTGATGAGGGCCGACCCGGTGTGGACAAGCTGTAAACAACAACACTGATCTTTCCACAGCAGAGTTCATACGTCATGTCCCGCCTCCTGCTGCTCTACAGGCTCCGCCCCTGCTGCTCTACAGGCTCCGCCCCTGCTGCAATACAGGCTCCGCCCCTGTTGCTCTACAGGCTCCGCCCCTCGCCTGGATTTTCCTCACATGTTCCTGTTTGAACGAGTCGGACCCGACAACCTGCTGCTGCTGCATCACAAACACCAACTACACAACACGTACACACACTGATCATGTGTGAAAACATCACAGAGAAAATGTTTCTTACAGAATAAACTCTTGAGTGTTTAATTTCAGTTTGAGACATTTACACAGTTTCATGATGCAGCTCTATAAACTAGTTGCTTCAACAGGGCGAGCTGTAAAATGTAATATATACTCTGAAATAAATAAACTGAAATGTGGAAATATACATGTATTATATGTGTGTGTGTGTGTGTGTGTGTGTGTGCAGATACAACATCAGATTAAAGGGGTCTGCTCTGCCGTCAGGTCTGTAGTTTGACTCCTGGCTCTGAAAAACATGTCAGTCAAGAACTGTAATTTTTGCTTTTAATTTATTTGTAATGTAGAATATGATCACTTCTCACAGGTCAAAGGTTAATGAATATTAAAGTAAATATAATGTTATTTATACACCAGACAGTTGAGGTCATTGATGTTCTTGACTTTTTAATCAATCAATAAGGAAGTGGTTTTAAAACCTGTGCTTGTATTTAAATGTTTTACTTGGGTTATAAGATAATTGTTATAATGTGTAAATATGATAAATGATTTTATTTAGTTTAACTTACACACAGATATTCATGTTTTACTCTGTGATTTTACATTTTCACTTTAATCATTGAGTTAAACATTTTACAAAACCAAACACACAATGAAATGTCTCCTGTGTAGAAACAGAGAGCAGCAGCAGAGTGAAGATGATGAAGAGGATGATGAGGAAATGAATGTTTCTCCACAGTCTAAATGTTCTGATGAATAATAATATGATTCAATAACAGTGTCCGGACCTCGTGCAGCTCAGAGATTTCAGGAGTTAGTTTAGTTGCTGTTCTGATTGGATCTGCGACCGGTTCGTTCCACTTCCTTCAGTCACTTTCAAACTAAAGTTAAACTTTATGATTCTCTCTCCTGCAGCTCCGCTTGGCAGCAGCGCCCCCTACTGACTTTGATCGTTCCTTCTCTGTGGTCACAGTAGTCCAAAGAAAACGCCCCAGATCTCTTCTCTGTCACTATTTACGATAACTGCTTCATGTCGTACATCGGCACCTCCGACTCCTCCGCCTTGCCCTCGTCGGCAGCCATCTTGGCAGGCTCCGCACTGCCCTTGCGGCCCTTGGGTGGAGGGATGGGCACGGCTCCGTCCGTGGCGCCCTCGGCTCCTTCCTGGCCCTCCGCCACAGTCCTCTCCTTCTTCAGGTTGAGCTTGGCCGGGACGCTCTTGCTGATGGTGTCCTTCAGCCTCTCGCCCGACTGCTTCAGCCTCTCTCCGGACTGACGGATCTTCTCACGCCTCTCAGCCGTCACGATGCGCTCACCGAACTTGTTGACCTTGGTGCCCAGGTTGTCGCGGGTCTTGCTCATGTTCTCCTTGGAGAAAGTGGCTTTGAAGCTCTCGATGCGAGTCAGGCCCGTTTTCTTCATGCGGCCGGCAGCTGCGGAGTCGGCCTCCTCCACGACCATGTACTCCTCGTCCGACTCTGGAGGAAGCTCGAACTTGTCCGGTTCCACCTCACCTCTGGCGCCACCACTGGGTTCGGCTGACTCGCTGCCGGGTGTAACGGCCTTCACCTCCTGGTCGCCCTGAGGGAGGAGGACACAGGACAGAGCGTGAACCTCAGTGAGCATCACCAGTAAATGAAGTAAGAAATCAAGGAGTCGTTCATTGGACACACAAACAGTGTTTTCTTCTCATTCTAATGTTCAGTCAGGTTTGAATCAGAGTTTGGTGAAAGTGTCTCATGCATCAGCTCGTGCACAGGCCTTGATCCTGCCTCCATAAATAACCGCAGCACCTGTTCCTGCAGCTCAGGCGCTGCTGCAGGAAGCTAAACATATCAGTGCTCAGAGAAATGCTGGATCACTTTCAGCTCTAGCCTCGTCATGGCGTGCATGTCTCCAGCCTCACGATCAGGTTACACTCGACATGAGATGGAGCAAAAATGTTGAGACTGAATCTACAAACTGACCCAGATCTTTACTCCTGTCCGAGGAGCTGGATCCACGATCAGATGCTCGAGATCTGACGCCTGATTCTGCTCTGAGCTCCAGAAGGAAAAGTCTAAAATGAAGTTGAACTGTTCATGAAGTCTGTGAGCTTCTGATCTGAGGTCAGATGGGATGCACTCACTGATCTGTGGAGGACCTTTAACCTCCAGTTCGAAGACACCTGAGCCAAAGTGAGAAAAGGTGTGAAAACTCTTTTTCATTGGTTACCATGAGGAAACTTAACCTCCTTCATGCTAAAACACATAGCATCAAATGAATAGTCATGCTAGTTTGCTGACTGGCGTGTAGCATGATGCTAACTGGTGTTAGGTGTGATGTGACACTTGAGAGAGGAGCTGACATTTACTGAAGCTTTGACAGAAGGAAGAAGTGAGCTACATGTAGCATAATGCTAACGCTACAACATCTGCAGCTCAGAGATCAACACGTCAAGTCTTCATTGTTTTCATCCATGAATTGAAACGTGGAGTCTCAGTTTTTCATTGGTCAGTTCAGAGAGTTTCTCCAGAACATAGCAGCTGCTCTCTAATTCTCTTTGATCTGTGAATCTTAGACGAGTTGAATTTGGAGAATTTGGGGGCGGGGTCTGTAGCTGATTGGACACTCCAGGACGCAGCCACTCTATGACCAGTTTTTCTTATTGTGCAAGTGAAAAATCCCAAAGTCTGTGATGAAGGGAGGAAGGGGGCCCCCCCCCCCCCTCCACCCCCACAGGAAACTGTAAATCTCCTGAAACACATGAAACACCTCGTTGGTAGACCACACCCACTTCTGGTGACGCATGTCTGGCACGCCCCCTAACAAAGCTAGGTAAGGCGAGAGCAGAGAGCGACATTTTGTAAGTTCACTGGAAGTGGTGGACCAATCAGAATAGAGAGACAGAAAGTGTAACAGAACTCAAGAAGATCGAGGGCCTCGCTGCTCAGAGGGGGGTCAAAGGTCACAAGCCCTATGACATCACAGTTATGTGTTGAACCTCCACAGCTCCAGCTCCTGCTGACGGAGGGGATTTCCTCCATCGGTCCGACTGACACCTTGTGTCACTCAGAACGGACCAAATGTCGAGAACAGCCTATTAGCAGCTAACGAATGATTTATAACCTAGAGACCCTCATTAGCTAATCCAGAGAGGGCGAGAGAGGACGGGAGAGAGAGCAGACAACTATATTAGGAGATGATGAATCTTCATCCTCAGAATAACTTGGTCCGTCAGCGTTCAGCTGGCTCAGTCACTTAGAGCTCAGCACCTCCAGCACCATAGATCCTAACTCTCTGTGATGTCATGGAAAACCTGCAGTGCAATTTCCTCTCTACACTTTTTACGTTTTGAAAATCAAACAGTTTCTTTTCAACAGGTTGCAGCTTTGAGTTATAGTTTATATCTTCACCAGGTTTCATGCTCCTCTGTCGACTGTGAACATGAAACAAGGCATCGTCAGTGTCCATGTGTCTCCGGGGGTTGTACCGTGCACAGAGTCAACTGGATCAGTTCAGAGCAGAAAAACAATCAGAACATTGAAGGTCCATTTCCACAGATCAAACAGAACCAGAAGAAACTAAATGGTGCTTGACACTTGAAGAACTTTCCAGCCAATGAATCTTACCTGATAAATGACCACCCTGAACTTGTTCTTGGCCAGGAGGTCGCCCTGGGTGACCTCCACCTTCTTCACCCGGATGTTCTGGTTCTCCACACGCACCCTGACGTCCTTGATGTGGCGGCTGACCTTACGTGTCTTCTCCAGCAACCGGTCGACGCAGGAGCTGGTGTTGGCGTGGGCGCTGGTCAGCTTGACGACATCGGACTGGATGGTCTTCACTGTGTTCTCCAGCTCCAGCTGACGCTCCTCCATACGCTGCTGCGTGGTCTGCACGCTGTCCATGAGGCCCGCCACGCGCTCCAGCAGCGCCATGATGTTTCCTGCATCATCTCCGCCTCCCCCACCTGAAGGCATGGCTGCTTTGTCTGTCATTCTTGCTTGTCGTTTGCGTTGGGTCCCCGTCAGAACCCAATGATCCAAATATTAAACAGAAGAACGGAGGAAGCAGAGTAGATCTATTTCAGCTGACAGGAATTCTGATGAAAAGTGGAATCAGAGGAAATAAAATGGGAAGAGTTTTAGATAAAACATCTGAGGATCCAAAGAAAAAGGGGGAGCACGACTGAGAAGGACCTGAAACCTCTGGAAGAAGGAGGACAGGAGGAGCAGATCACCCCTCAGTCACTGGAGGTTGACACTGAAACTGGTCAGATCCACTGACTCCACCCTGCTGGGAGAAAGGGGGGGAGGACCGGACTCGACGGGACGGAGGGAGGGATAGATCTCTGTGAGTGACCAGACTGGAAAAAATAGTTTATCTTCTTCTTCCAACTTGTTTAGAGAAGTCATGTCAAACCCCTGAAGGCCTCAAGCAACATGAAACCTAGGAACCTCTCACCAATCAGACAATTTAAAAATGGAAAAGGATCTTGTAGGAATGTGTGTGTTAATGAGTGAGTTGGATAAAGAGTGACATGGATCCCAGCCTCTCTGTGTTCTCTGCTGCTAAAAATACAGCCAGGGTAAAGTGACTCCCTGCGCCTCTTTGGGAGATGAGTGTATTAAAAGGAATGGAACTCCACCTTCTATCTTCTCTTCCATCATCCATCAATCAACCGTCACCTTTTCACTTGTTCTGTGAAAAGCTACGTTACAGCTATTCGGGCGTTCCCAGGCCTACCGACAAACAGCTCCCTTGGATACTAGCATTTTAAATTTTAATAGCTTTGCCGCGATGATGGTTCGTCTGTTGTACAAGGTCCTTCCATGTTGGCCGAATGGACCGAAGCCTGAGAGGACCACTTTGAGTCAGAGCACAGACATCCACTAGAATCAGCTCATGATTCGCTGGATATTGACCGTATGAGGGTGTGGTCAGACAGCTGCGGTCAGACTCAGTGGAAAGACACAAACATTTAGTTTTAATCCCTGAATTTTATGAATTCATGAAGATTCCCACAACGTTGCTCCACATTAACTGGAGCTTAAATATGAAATTAGCCTGAATCTGCTGCTCCGACGCAAATGTACCTTCTATCTATATTTAATGTAGCATGGCTGAAAGAGACTCCCTCAAAGGACGAGTGGTATAGATATGTGATGGATTACTAGAGAAGAGTTTTGAACTTTGCAGTTTCCTATAAGTTTTCTTGAAAGAGTTGAGTGGTAGTTTTGAGCGGTCATCAAGACTAGAAAAGCGCTACATAAATACAAAACCATTTACCATTTAGTTAGAAAAACTAAACTAGTCCACTGATTCATCAGAAGCCAGGATGAGTCTGAAGGTTCAGAGCAGATGATCAAACCACACCGAAGAAATAGGAAGTGTTAGGATGTGAAGAGTTGAGAAAGAAGGGATGGAGGATGAAGAATGAAAGGGACTCCCCACTGTCTAAACCACTCCACCAGCTGCTCCCTATATTTAACACCACTATATTTAACTCCACCTCTCTGGAGAAGATGCATTACTCCTTCACTGAAGGTGGGTGGAGTCTTCAGCTCAATGTTAATGAGCCTGAAGTTCAAACAACTAACTTCAATTTCTGATGTGTTTCTGTTTCCTTGGAGGGGCATCTAGTGGACATGTGAGGAATTACTTGTTATCACCACTCAGCAGCATGCCGCCACCTTGTGGCTGAGGTAGGTTATGACTGTCACCCTGCTTAAGATAATGGCAGCTCCCAAAGTGAAGCCAGAGATGACGTCATGTATTATTAATCTGGATGAGTTTGGAAATTTAGAGACAAATAAAAAGATATTTAAGAGTTTCAATCTTGAATTCTTATATTTTCAGATTCATCACAAGAGAAAACATCATTTTTTATCTTAAAGATTTTGTAACAAAATTTATACTGAGGGTTTTTCTCTAATCCTACATTAAGATTAAGATGACATATATATATATATATATGGATTTATTATATTTATATTTATCAAATGAAAGATATGTCATGTATAGATGTGTGGTGAGATGCATGCATGTTTTATAGGATTAGATGTAAAATATAAGATATATAGATGTGTTTATATTATAGAATATGTTTTAGTTGGATTATAGAGTATATCGTGGTTATATTATAGTTATATTATGGTATTTATTGTTGGATAAATGATCACATATACTATAGTTATAGTCTAGTTTACATGTTTTAACTCCTCTTTCTCTTCTGCCACGTTCTTGCTGTTTTCCAAAGAGAGGGCGGACACCAGGAAGTTGTTCGGGAACACGATTGGTCCAAAACTGACATAGCCCTCCTTTAGCCCCGCCCCCGTACGGAACGTGCGGCTGTGATTGGTGGAATCCAATGTTTATCACGGTTACTATGGACTTTGGCTTCGCTGGTATCCAGGTAGCTTCGTGTTAGCTTCCTGTTAGCTTCCTGTTAGCTTCCTGTTAGCTTCCTGTTAGCCTCCTGTTAGCTTCCTGTTAGCCTCCTTTTAGCCTCCTGTTAGATTCCTGTTAGCCACCTGTTAGCTTCCTGTTAGCCTCCTGTTAGCTCCCTGTTAGCCTCCTGTTAGCTCCCTGTTAGCTTCCTGTTAGCTCGTCAGTGTGTCGCTGCACCGGAGGAAGTCTCGGAGAAATGGCGCAGAGAAAGACTTCGAGAAGCCACAGCAGAAAAGGTCAGTTGCGTTGTTTTCCGGCTCTACGCGTGTTTCAGTCCGTCGGTGGACGTGTCGGTGAATCGAAAGTAGTAGTTGAGTAGTTCGGATTCCTCCTGCTTTGCTCAAGGGTCCCCCGGTGCTCAGCCCGAGGGTACCCCGGTGCTCCGCCGGCAGCAGCGGGTCCTGCTGGGCGGCTGCTGGTTCATGGACTGGTCCTAACGGTTCCTGTGGCTCCCAGTGTTCCCAGTGTCACTGTGTTATCAGCTCATGGTCCTGCCTCAGAGGGAACTGGTTTGTACCGAGTCTGGACGTCCCGGGCTCCTCCGCTCGTTTAGCTCCAGATTAACTCGAGTTAATAAAAGGATGAAATGTAAAACCGGAGATTGTCCGTGTGAGCATCGAACCTGTGGAACCGTGGAACCGATGCTAAACTAAACCAGCTGACTCCACAGTGTAATGATAAACACAGTAATATACACTCATAATAACTTGCTTCCTAAAACACATTTCACTGCCTTGTTTCACGTGATGACGTCTTTATTTAATGCTTTTCTCTATGTTCATGTGTTCCTCTGTCTTCTTCTTGTTCCTCTGTGTTGGTGATGCTGACTCAGCACCTTGTGGAACCTGTGTGTGTTATTACATGAATAAAGTTATTATCATCCTCATAGAGAATCATATTCTGGTCTGTGGTTGACTGGAGCCCCCCCCTCACACCTGGAGAGGCAGGTTCATGAGGAGGTGAGGGAACATGATCTCAGCTGGAACAATGGTCGCCTCCTGGTCCCATCACTGAGTCCTTGTGATGTCATGTGAACATGAGGAGTGTTCTGTGGATCGGTCCCAGGTGATGATGTCATAAGGGCTCATATGTCTGGAACCAGCCTCAGTGATTTGAATCTCTGTGTGTTGTGACTGCTCTGATCTGCTCAGTGTCTTCTTATCACTGAGTGAATCACACTGAGGCCGATTCCCTCTAACAGGCCTGGGACCTGAGACACTGTGTCCCCAGCCGGGTCTCAGAGTCTCTGGGCCTCGGTCCGTCCTCTGTCCGTCCTCTGTTCAGTCACAGCACATGAGAAGAGCACACAGACAGATTTGATTTGAAGTTGGCTTTGTCTCATCCATATTCTTATTTATATTTGGTTCCATTATTTATATTTCCTGTACTGATATAGTTATTTATTGCACAAATCAAGATTATAAATACAAAATATAATCAACAATAAAGCTTTTGATAGATAGATAGATAGATTACTTTATTCATCCCCGAAGGGAAATTGAGTCGTCATAGCATCCGGTATATTTGAATTGAATAAAATACAATACAATAGAATAAAATAAAAAATAAAAAATATTGAGATAGGTAGAATAAAAACAGAAACACAAATAGTACAGTCTATATAGTATATAATATAATATAACATAATATATATTTATATACGTTAGGAATTATACCAATATAATAGCAGTATATAGTAGTAATGGCAGCAACAGTATATATATTAATAATAAATATAGATTTTTTTTATTATTGTAATGTTATTTATGTTATGATATGAGAAAAGGGACAAAGCACCACCAGCTGCTACAATACAGTGATGAATTCCTACAATATGACAGAATCTTAAATGGGTTCTTCCGTCCTGCGGCTCCTCAGACACGCCCCCTGACGAGCAGGTAAAGTGAGAACGTTTCGACCGGCTGACCAATCACAGCAGACTTCATCAGGAGGGGGGTCCTAAAGAGACATAAGCTACAACCAAGTGTTTGAGACAGAGGCTGAAAAGAGGAGCTACAGCGATGGACAGTCTGAGGTTTCCTGAGCATTAGAGCATGAACACATTTTACAGTCTGAACATTCAAATGACAAGATGGGACCAGTAGCACCTGGACACAGGACTCTACTGGGATCTGATGGATTCATGTCACGGGGCCTTGATGTTACAATTTTAATTTAAAAGACTGAACAAAATCAACTGAAGACGTTATCATGGGCTCTCATTTTATTCTCCTTTTAAAATGTTTTCCCATCATCGTTTAATATTTTACTGATTTAATTATTCATCCATAGTGACAATGATTGTGTGTGTGTGTGTGTGTGTGTGCGTGTGTGTGTGTGTGTGTGAAGGTTATTTGGTGGATTCTTCTGTCCTCTCTGGCATCTGTCACACACACACATACACACACACACACACACATGTCCCTGGGTTTGTCAGCTCTAATAATAGGGGGGGGGATCGGGTTCTGGACGATCAGTCGACTGCAGCTCGTCACAATAACTGGAGGAGGAGGAGCTCTTTCTTTCAGTCTTTCTTTCTCCTCCGTTGTTCACTCACTCTTTCGTTCGCTTCTTTTCTCTTTGACATGATCTCCTGGATCAGTAACTGCTGCTTTACTGGAACTTTTTAAACTTGTGTGATAGTTTCCTCCAAGTCCTCGGTAATGTTTTTAAATAGTTCTTTCTTTTTGCTGTTATCAGATATTTGAATTGATTCATCAGTAGCTGAGAGGATTTGTCAGCTTTGCTCGCTCCTGTTTGGGGTTCAGCTGAGATCCAAGGAGGTCCATGCAGCGTTACCGCCACTATGGCGCCTCCTACTCCTCCTCCTCTGCTCCTGTAGAGGAGGCCGAGGCCCAGGAAGACGAGGAGGAGGAGGAGGAGGAGGAGTATGCTGAAGAGGAGGTGTGTGAGGAGGAGCAGCCGCTGTTAGAGGAGGGGGTGCAGGCCGTGGTCCAGGACACAGGTAGGGGAGGTGTATGAACAAGGGTTGACCTGGTTTGGCTCGGTTTGTGTTTGGTTCTTATTTGGCCTGGTTTGGATCAATTAGGAGGCGTTAATGAGGAGGAGGTCCCACAGAGGAAGGGGGAGGTGACACCTGCTGTCTCTGAGACAGGTAAGAAGGAATGATCAGCCAGGTCTGGTCTGGTTTGGTTTGGTTTGGCCTGGTCTGGTCTGGTCTGGTTTGGCCTGGTCTGGTCTGGTTTGGTTTGGTTTGGCCTGGTTTGGTTTGGCATGGTTAGTGTCTGTGTACTATGAGTAAAGCTCAGTGATTTGTTACTGAAACCTGATGTGTTTTTGTTTGTTGTGTGTTGTCTTTGCCTGCTGTGAGTCACTTTGACCTTGTGTGCTGCATGGTGTCTGTGTAAACACTTCCTGTCCCTGGTTTTCACAATAAAAGCCTCCAGTAAGGACAGTTATGTGGCTTTTATTTATTTAGATGCAGGAGAATTGAAGTAATATTGGATCCTGATTTAGCTCGATGTGGTTTCTGATGGGCCTGGATTAGGTGTTTATACGACTCATGGTTTGTGAATCAACTGACGTGAGTCATGTACAAATAAAGTCAATTAACATGTTTCATTTATTTAACAGAAACGCGAGGATATTCAAACATAGAAGTAGTAAGTAAATGAAGAAAGGATTTCAACAGGTGTCTTTTGGGACTTATCTTATTTTCTAAATATTTATCTGAGTTATTTACAACTTAAAACCATGTGACGAGTCCTGTTGAATCACAGACTCAGCGTCTCCTAAAGGTCCAGTCTGTGGACTTGAGTATTCAAACTTTTTATTAGGTCCACTGGTACAAAATAATAATAATAATGCATCTCTATCCTCAGAGGCGAAGGTTCCACCAGTGGAGAGCAAGAATGGAAAGAAGACGGAGGGAGGGGGAGATGCAGGAGGAGGAGGAGGAGGAGGAGGTCCTAAATACTCCATGTTCAGCTGGTTTGTGGTCCTGGCTCTGCTCGGAGTGTGGAGCTCTGTGGCCGTGGTCTACTTCGACATCGTGGACTACGACAGTGTCATCGGTGAGTAAGGAACCGACGAACTCATTTCTCTGTCTTCAGCATGGCCCTAATGCTCCGTCACACCTCTCTGGTTGGTCACCATCAGCTGTTCTTTATCACGGACAGAAATATTAGGACTTCAGGTGAGTGTGAAGGAACCAAACGATCCGCTAACGTCACAGTAAAGTCTGTTTATAGTGATCCTTCAGAGTGAGAACCTCCTGAAGGTACCTCCGTGGAAACCTTTTCTCACAAATGCACAGATTGAGAAGATGAAGCGACTCATCGTGCAGCCTCATGTCTCCGTAGATGTTTTATATAAACCGAGGTGAACGTTCACTCTTGTGTCTTCCTCCCTCCTTCTCCTCCTCTCCTCTCCGTGTGCAGCCAGGGCGAAGGACTTTCATATGAACTTTTCTCAAGTTTTACAAGGTACGCCGTCAAGATTTAAACCTGCAGTAAAAAGCTCCATCATTTAACACCATCACTCATTCACAACACCAGCTCTGTTCTGAAGGGATGAGATGAGGTAGAGAGTTAAAGTAACTGAACATACACTGAGTCTCCATGCCCCTTTCTGCCTCAATCACAAACTACAGTCAGTGACTTTTCACTGGTTTCATGTTATCGTCTGAAGTGAATGAAGAACCAAATGTTAGCTGCGTCTGTGGTTGTGGCTTTTGTTCAAACAGGAAACAAAGCATCTCTGCATTTCACCTACTACACCTTAATGTTTTAAATGCATTAGGACAAAACTTTATATTATTTGAGCAGAGATTCCCACCTGTTGCTAGAGGAAAGTATTTTTTAGTAATATGTCTCCTGCAGATAGATAGATATTCAATCAGTTGTAAAAATATAACTTTGCTCAGCAGAGCTCATCCCTCATCCAAGGTCCAACCATCTATTAAACTCAGTCGAGCTGCACCACACAGGCTGACATGTCAGTCCTCACGTCTCTGAGAAATCAAAGAAAACGTGGACAAACGTCTTCTCTCACAATTCAAATAGTTCAATCAAACAACCTTTTTTAATTGAACTAACCCAGAGCTTCAGGACAGTGATGATTTGAACATGAAAGTTAGAGACAAGAAAGAAGCAGTTGGTTGATCACAGTCTGAGGCTGCAGACACCACATCCTTCCTCCTCCTGCACTGTGACCCCCTGCTGTGTTATCAATACACTGTCTGCTCTCTCCAGCTGCTTCTGTTAGAACCAAACTTCTGCTCCTGAACCTGAGGGTCATTTCCACTTTGTGTCCTTCAGGCTGCAGCAGCAGGATTTAAACTCACAGTCACAGAATTAAATTAAAATGTTACACTGGATCTGAAAGTTGAGATCTTATCTCAAACCTTTTTCAGAGGGTTGTGATGAAATCGCCTTGTTTCAGGCATCATTTGTTTTCTCATCTGTGTTCTCATACTTTTTGAAAGTTAAACTCAAACTCATTAAATTAAGATAATCCTCAAGATAAAAGCTTCCAGCCACTGTAGAAACACATTTGATCACATTAAACATCTCACAGTTTCTTTGAGCTTGTTTCTATTTTAATAAAGACCAGATAGCAGGATATATAATATATAGATAATATATCTATATATTAGTGTTACTGAGTCTTCCTCCTCTTCCTCCTCTTCCTCCTCAGGTAAACTCACGGCTTACGACACAGACGGAGACGGAGACTTTGACGTGGAAGATGCTAAAGTTCTGCTCGGCAAGTTCTTTCCTTCCTGTGTTTTCTGTGGATCTCTGCAAACAGCCTGAAGCGTGTTTCACAGTCGTGTCCCAGTGTCTCAGTGTGAAACTCTAACTCTGCCTGACGAGTCAAACCACTCATCTCTCTCACGTTTGTGTTTCACATCTTAGTTTGTCTCACAAAACTAAGAGATTAGTGTTGTTGTTCTTTTTTAGAAGATTATAATCCTAATCTCAAACCAATGTCACTTTCCTTTCACACAATCCTTTTGTCTTTCTCTGCGTTCTCAGTTCATATCGATCTCATGCTGGATTCACATCGAGCTTAAAAACTAGAATTTTGATTAGAAAAATATCTTGTGTGTTGGAACTGTGTCGGGGGGGCCAGGCTTCATCACAAGTTAAAGATGGCCGCCTCGTTCCTTGTTGTATCAGGCAGGAAGTCTGAGGTCGCCTGACGAGACTGAGACAGGAAGTAAAAGCTGATTTAATGTCCGTGGTTCTTCGACTTTAACTCACTCTCTTTCTCTTTGTCCCGTATCCTCATCCTTTATTTTTCGTTTTGGTTTTACTCCATCCCTATCATTTGGTATTCCCTCCTTCCTTCCTTCCAACCTTCCTTGATTCTTCCTTTTTCTTTCTATCCTCGTTCAACCCTCCCTCTGTTTGTGCCTCGCCCTCATTTCATCTCCACGTCCTCCCCACTCCTATGTCTATTTTTCCCCTTCCCTTCTTTTCTCTCCCTCTCTCTTTCGTCAGGCTTGACCAAAGATGGCGGTGCTAGTGCGAATGCTGAGTCGCTTGAGGAGGTTCTTGATATTTTAGCTGAGGAGGGCTCTGATTGGATCTATGGTTTCTTCACCTTCCTCTATGACGTAGTGTCTTCGCCCGTAGAGCGGGGGGAGGAAGGGAAGGAGGCGGCGACTGAGAAGCGGGAGGAGGGCGGGACCAGCTCCTCTGATGATGAGGAGGTCAAAGAGGTCAAACTGGACCTTCAGAACCAATAGAAGGACACATGTCAGAGCCACAGCCAATAACAAGGCTCCTTGTCCCAATACCGACCAATGAGGACGAGGCTTGGACCAATGAGGCGCAGTGTGTTAAGGACGACGTGTTGTGGTGCAGGCGACCTGAAGTTTCTTCTGGAGGAACAAACCGGGTCTGGACCTGTTCAGTCCTTTAAGGAATGAGAGGAATTTTAATCAAACTATTGATTAGCACTTTATTGATTGATTAGCTCAGTGATATCGTTTTGTCTTGTGTCGGTTTATCGTGTTCAGTAACTGACGTCCATGTGTGCGCTGGCCAGTCGGACCAGAATTCAATCGTTTGTTCTAATCACATTTTTGGTTCTGAAATTCATGAACCAAAAACGTGATTTCACATATTTGAGTTAAAAGCTGTGATAACGTTTTTATATGACTCGATATCGATAATCATCCCAATAAATGTAAAGTATTAAAGTATTAAAGGCTGACCTTTGAAACCTGACCTGTGGGTTCTTGAAGTTTAAAAATCACATGTACAATTTACTGCTTTTATCCAAAGTGACTGAACTCGCTCAGCTCATCTGTTTCAGATTCATTTCTGTTCACTACACATAAAGTAAAACTCATGGATCAGTTATTGACCTTTGACAGAATGTGGACCGAGGGGAACGTATCTGAGGTCTGAACTAGCTTCACGTTGGTTCCGTGTTTCATCTGATCGGTTAGTTTTGGTTTCACTTTATAATTTAGAGCCTAAAGAACTTATCCTGGTGTTCGGTGACTTCTTTGATTAAAGTGGATCCGTCGCGTCGCTGGTGGATTCTCCGTCACTGAACTTCCTTTATATCACATCAGTAATTTGCTTAAACTTATAAACGTAAGATTTTTGAGTGAGATGATGTCATCTGTTGTTGTGTTATTTTATTGTTTCAGCTTTTTAAATAAGGTCAATGTTATAACTGGATACCACTCAGTATCTGTACATAATATCATGATATTTAAGGATTCTGTATTAAATCATACATTTACTTATAATCTAATAATATAATGAACACTGTATCAAATGTGCAACATTAAATTAAAAAGGACGAAGCTTCAGTTTGATGAGAATCTTAAATAAGTGACTGGAAGATGATGGTTTCTACTACTGGTTTCGACTAACGGATCAGAACACGAGCTCGTCTCCTGTCGTCACTGCCTGTTGCTCTCAGCATGTTTCTATGACACATAACAAATCCATGTTGCTCTGGTTCTTGGAGATTAATCAGGATAATTAAAGATGGAAGCTCATCTTTAGGAATGTTACCGTTTCACTCTGCCTGGTTTTCATCAGCTGTTTGTTTCTGTTGGTTCAGATGAGAGGAAAGTGAAAGTTCCAGTTCTCAGGAGAGACGGACTGAGAAAAGGTATCGTACACTGAGCGTGGGTTTGTAGTGACTTCTGATTGGTCAGCTGACACGTGTGTTTGTGTAAAACCTGCAGAGGACAAGAAAGAGGTGAAGAAGAAGAAAGGTAAAAGTCTTTCTCCTGCATGACGGTTTGATGCTGAGTGACTAGAGGGAGATTCTAATCTCAGGTGTGAGCTGATGAGGCTGAGTGATCCAGCACCAGACACACACGTTGACCTCTGACCCCTCTGATGTGAAAATAAAGAAACGCTCTCTCACATTTTTTTTACT
>JAFBJV010031611.1:463736-481236 GCA_016801935.1 Platichthys stellatus | reverse complement strand
TTTCAACTTTGTGACTTCATTTTAGTTTTAAAGCTCATCACTGGTCTCGTTTTAGTTTGAAACTCAGGCTGGTGTTTTATTCTGGAGTTTTTATAACTGATGACCGGACGCCTGTTGTCTTCCGACCGGTTCTCATCAGTCACGACTCGAACATTCTGTCGGCAGCTTCTGGTGTTTGTCAGGAAATGTTTCTTCAGGTCATCCACAGGAATGAGAAGAAGACAGGAAGCTTCCCGGGGTCAGCGGAGGACAGACAACATGGCCGCCGGCCTCACAGCCGCCAAAAAGGAAAGGAAATAAAAGTCCTGATGGATTTGATGTGAGACTCCAGCAGATGGTGGGATGGAGGAAGAGACGGAGAGATAAAGGGACGGAGCTTCACAGAGGACTGTAATGTTTCATTCAGAGGGAGAGAGGAGGGGGCGAGAGACTGGGAAACACAGTGAGAGAGACAGGGAGGCAGATGAGTGGAGGAGGATGGACAAGCTTGAAAGAGGAGTGTTGGGTTTCATTCAGAGAGGAAGTAGGTGAGAGAGGGAGGGAGGGAGAGATCGATGGACAGAAAGAGGGGAAAACGAGAGGAAACTCCAGCGGCTGCCAACGCCCTGAAAGCCAGGAGGAGTGATGGTGTGAACCCCGAGGAGTGAGGAGGGAGGGAAGGAAGGAAGGGAGGAAGGATGGAAGTGTCTCCTCTCTGTTCCTCATCCCTCGTTTTGTTGCCGTTTAACCATCAACACTTCTAGTTGCTTGTTCCTTATAATTAACGATTATAATCTTCCAGTTGTTGAAGTGGATTAAAGTTCATTGGTCTGTCTGCGTCTGTAAAACAGGTTCCTCCTCTTCCTCCTTTCTTTATCCCTCCATCCGACCTCCTCCACCAGAGTATTCTAGTAACTCTCTGTGTGTGTGTGTGTGTGTGTGTGAACCGGAGGCTCTCTCCTCGTTAATCTCACCACTTGGATCCTCCCTAATTGGGACGGACGGTCATGTGGAGGTGACGGAGGACGGGAGGAAAACCAGAGGGCAGGAAGAGGAGAGGAGCAACACAAACGCACACAAGCGAAAGGTAACGCTGCACAAACGCACACGAGGTCAACAGGTCATAGATATAAATGTTTCGAAGAGATATTTAAAGCAACAGAGCTGACAGAAAACCTGACACGTCATTATGTGATGCAACAATACGAGAAAAAAGATTGCTAGCATGCTAACGCTAGCACAATCTTTATTTTTGTGAAAAAAGTGACCATAAAATTGAAAAAAAAAAAAAAAATGATTGAAATGATCTGAAACTAAGATGTTATAATCATTATCGTGATATTTCAATTCTTAGAAATGGGGAAAATGCTAAATTTGTGGATCTCTCTGCCGGTGGCCGGTGATTCCCAAGGCATTCTGGGTACCCCTCCGTCCCAAGTGAGGAATCTCCCACGGTTCCATTTGTACTGAAATGAGATTCTGCATCGGTCTGGAACTTCCATGTCTGTGTACCTGATCCCACATTCTGGTCCATTGAAGAAGAAGATGAAGATAGCAGGTGGAGATGTTAAAACTACAAGTTCTCCTTAAAGAGGAACATTAACACAACATCCTCCACCGGAGCCATCACGTCACTACTACGTCAATGTGAAGGTCACATGGAAGAACGTGTTGGGATTGACTATCTGACGTCTGTGTGTGGAGATGCTCACATCGTGTCTGTGTCTCATGCGACTGACGAGAACCTGGTCAGTGCTTGATGAAGATCTCCAGTGTGAGCTAGAGATATTTAAAGCCATACTCCATCTGATGTCATCGTGGACAGAGCTGACAGGAAACCTGACACATCATCATGTGATGCGACAATACGAGGAAAAAGATCTCTAGCATGCTAACGCTAGCACAATCTTTATTTTTGTGAAAAAAGTGACCATAAAACATTGAAATGATCTGAAACTAAGATGTTTTAATCATTATCGTGATATTTCAATTCTTAGAAATGGGGAAAATGCTAAATTTGTGGATCTCTCTGCCGGTGGCCGGTGATTCCCAAGGCATTCTGGGTACCCCTCCGTCCCAAGTGAGGAATCTCCCACGGTTCCATTTGTACTGAAATGAGATTCTGCATCGGTCTGGAACTTCCATGTCTGTGTACCTGATCCCACATTCTGGTCCATTGAAGAAGAAGATGAAGATAGCAGGTGGAGATGTTAAAACTACAAGTTCTCCTTAAAGAGGAACATTAACACAACATCCTCCACCGGAGCCATCACGTCACTACTACGTCAATGTGAAGGTCACATGGAAGAACGTGTTGGGATTGACTATCTGACGTCTGTGTGTGGAGATGCTCACATCGTGTCTGTGTCTCATGCGACTGACGAGAACCTGGTCAGTGCTTGATGAAGATCTCCAGTGTGAGCTCCACTCTCAGGTTCAGGCCTCAGGACAGAGAGGAACTGTGAACTGGTTTACTCCTGCAGGGAGGGTGTCTTCTCTCCTCTCTGTGTTATTGTTGAGTGTTGGTGAAACATGGCGGCTGCTGGGAGATTCGATCTGAGGAACGTTTGAATCACTGAAAAGTTTTTCAACTGCAGCCGAAGGAAAGGACTGGAGATGACGTCAGAGCGTCTTCACACATCAAACATCAGCTGCTTCCAGACGAGAGAACTTTGAACATCAGGATTAGTGTCTGAAGACGTCGTCTGTCGGATTTCTTGCATTAATAAAGAAATCAAACCAATGCGAGGCGATATGCAAACTTCCTTCTGAAGCCGGCCTTTGAGTCTGCAGAGTGGAACCAGCTCCCCCCCCCTCCGTCCTGGCGGCGGCCTGGTGAGCGCAGCCTGTGATCTATTAATACATCTGCATGAAGGATTCACAGCCGCTCTGGATCCAGTGAGCTCTGGATCCAGTGAGCTCTGGATCCAGTGAGCTCTGGATCCAGATCCTCCACCAGGATCCTGTCCGCGATCCGGAGCCGGCAAAGACAAACGACAACTCCACCGGGAAAACGTGTTTCATCTCAACACGTCCGTAGCGAGGTCAGAGGTCAGAGGTCGCGGCTGGTTGGGGCTGAGGGTCTGAACCCAGCGGCTCAGAGCTCAGGAGCACGGGTTCACGTGTGTCGTCAGTTTGTCTCCACGGACACACATTTAGATTTAGTGGTGCGGTTCCTGGTTCAAGTCCCGGTTGAGCAGGTGTTCACAATGTTTTCTCCCACAGTCTCAACACACACAGACACACACAGACACACACAGACACACACTTGGACTGGGGTTAGGGGAAACGACCCTGCGACCAGTTAAGTCTCTAGAGACTAAACTGTCTCTGCCAGAAAAAAGCTCAAAGAAGTTTAAACTAAAGGAAAGAGAGAGAGAGAGAGAGAGAGAGAGGGAGAGAAGCGTGATATATAAATGGATGAAGGGATGAAGAGGAGGAGAGGATGTGTCCCTCCCTCTGGGAGAGAGGATGTGTGAAAACAACTGAAAGAGAGAGAGAGAGAGAGAGAGAGAGGTGTTAATTATTAATAGGACTGTCAGTGTTGTATGGAAGGCTGTCTGTCAGAGGAGGTAATAACACACACAGACACACAGACACACACACACACACAGACAGACAGACAGACACACACACACACACACAGACACACACAGACACACAGCATCAGTCAAACTTTGCTCAGAGTCATGAAGAAGAAAAGCAGATATTGCCGGAGGGACGGTCTCATTACCCATGATGCCTCGCTCTCACTAATGTAAATCCACTTGACATTAGTGACGAGTGATTGGCTGCTCAGAGCACATGGGCTCTTTCCGTTCTGGTAGTGAATAATTCAGCCGGCTGTTTAGCCCACGGCCTCTCTGGCATTTCCTCTCCACTAATTGCTCGCTAAGCGTTCCACTTGACCTTTAGCAGGAGGAGAACCTTCTGAGAGCTTTGGTTTTAGGCGTCTTGTGTTTTTTCCGTTGCCCTCTCAGTGTTAACTGTTTAAATACCCCCCCCCCCCCCCCCCCAGGTCAGACGGCTTCCTGCTCCGAACGGAGAAAAGGATGGAGGAGAATGACGTCTCCTGAGAGAGGAGGCGTCTCCTCCGTCGTTTCATCATCAACTTCTCCAGGAGAAAGTCTCGTGTCCTCTCAACATGTCTCCTCTTCATCAACAAGATCCAGGAACTGTTCTCTGAGAAACCAAGATGGACTCTCACAGCTCTTCAGCTCGGAGAAGCATCTGGTGTTTGATGGTTTCACTGCATAGTTCAAACTACACGATGAAGGTCACAGGCTACGAGAGCTTCTAGCAGGAGGAACATATTTAATCTCTTAAAAAATGTAACTGCTTCACATAGGCAACACACACGTTGATTGGGACACGCCCACTGACTATTTGGACACGCCCACTGATGATGTCACTGTTCGCCTGTGAAAGAGTTTTTTCGTGGTTTGTAATAAATGTATTTTTGGTTTTAATTCTCAGAACTGAACAGAATCAGGAGATGAACCGGAAATCGTCTCATGATTGAGGAAAATGTCGATGTGTGGTTTTAACTCCCGGTCCCCCCCCCCCCCCCCCTGCAAACCACTTCACTTATCAGAGATGTGTGTGTGTGTGTGTGTGTGTGTGTCGATATGAGTAGAGACACAAACAGGAAGACACTTGAGTGAGTGTGTGTGTCAATTAATTGTATTAAGATGGAGGGAAAGCAGGAAGAGAGGATCATTATCTGGAAAATAGAGGCAGGAGTGCTTTTCCATAACCACTAAAGTGTGTGATTCATTCACATTCACATGATGTCTCAGGTAACACGAGCCTGCTGTGTGTGTGTGTGTGTGTGTGTGTGTGTGTGTGTGTGTGATAACCGGCCTGGTGCACACAGGACGTCACCTCCACTGAGTTTTAATACCAGAGGAGAAATCCATCTTCTCGAATTCAAACCAACATCCAGGAAGATAAAAAGAAACAAACAGAACAAACAGACCAATCAGATCCACTCGCTCCTCGTCCCTGTCCAATCAGCAGCTAAGACCTGAGACGTCACGTGGGAGGAGGTTGGTTCATCTTAAAGTTCAGTCACAGTCAAACTGACGTCAATTCATCTTCAATCTTTTTTATGGAACGTTCTGACACAACAACTTCAGTTTCCTTGACCCCCCCCCCCCCTGCTTCTCTGCTCTTTTCTTTCTCTGATCTGACGTCTTCTCTCCATCCGACTCCAGCGGAGCGACCACAGAGGAACGAGTGGGAATCGAACAGGGATTCACATGTTGGGATTCAATGGCATTTTCTCCGGCGAGGCCGCTGCCGCTCAGCACGACAATTAAAAGAGAATGCTTCCATGCTTTTCAATTACCAGCTGCCCACACACACATACGCACACACACACACACACACACAATCCCCTTTGATGAGTCAATCATCCAAAACAATATTTGCAATCTGTATCAGTCACTGAGTGTGTGTGTGTGTGTGTGTGTGTGTCTTTCCTTTGTTGTGAAACGTTGTTTCCTGTCGTAGCGGGTGGTGGTGATTATTTCCTTAATAGAACAAAAACAAACAAAAAAAAACAACAATAAAAACATAAAAAAATAGTAGAAACGCTTTTTTCCGAACTGAAAATGTTTTCATTCTTTTCCTTCCTGGATGTTTGAACTTTGACTCCAATGATCGACACTAAGACGTCAGCAGGAGAGACTGTGTGTATGTGTGTGTGTGTGTGTCTGAGTGTGTGTGTGTGTCTGTGTGTGTGTGTGTCTGAGTGTGTCTGTGTGTGTGTCTGAATCTGCTGCATTCATTCTGGTGAGAGGAAACAGTGAAGTGCTGAGACAGAGTCAGAATTCAGACTCACTGAGTCTCTGGGGTTTTTCACACTCTGTATAATTCATCGCTCACATTGACCTTGTCACCGACCTCAGCCTGGACACTCTGGTGTGTGGGGGTTTGTGCAGTGTGTGTGTTTGTGTGCGTGTCTGTGTGTGTGTGTGTGAGTCTGACTCTTCCTGTTTGTTCCATGTTTCCTATGATCTTCTACTTCTTGTTTTCACTTTGTAATTTATGGACTAAAGAAGTTTGTCTGACAAACGTTCGTCATCACCTAAGTGGGCGGAGTCTACTTATACTTGACTTTGATTGGTTTATAGGCAGCGTCTGACGTGGGCGTGTCATCGGGGGGGTAGGAGTCTTTCTGTTTGAATGGAGAACATGAATGAAGCAGATTATTTAAATAATCTTCAGGCCTAAATCTCTACGACTGATGTTTATATATTAGTCTTTTTTCTGTTTTAGTTTTTCTATTAAATTGTGACGTCTCAACCTCAAGTCTTCAAAAGTATAAAGAGTCATTTTTCTTCTTCTTCTATTCCTCTCTCACTCTCTCTCTCTCTCTCTCTCTCTCCTGTTCATCCCCAGAGAACAAAAAAGTCAATTTAACTGGATCGAACCTCATCTCTCTCTCTCTCTCTCACACACACCGCCTTGCACTAACACACACACACACACTGAGGTCAAAGTAGAAAAGGATGTTGATGCACAAAGACGCCTGTTTCCTGTTTCTCCTTCCTTTTCTTTTGTCCTTCACTTTCCTCCTCTTCTTTCTTTCCTCACTTTCCCTGAAATCAGTTTGGATTCAATTTGGGAGAGAAGTGAAACAACAGAGAGACAAATTACCGTCTGTAGACGAGGAGAAAGCCCACACACTGTCGCACACACAGACACACACACACAAACACACAGGCACACACAAACAGACACACACACTTTCATTAGCAGGAGAAATCCATCAACATCTCTTCCTTCATGTCCTCCTCTGTATTTGTATAAGCGACCGTGCAGTGTGTGTGTATTGTGTGCGTGTCTGTGTGTGTGTCTGTGTGTGTGTTTGTGTGTTTGTGAGAGAGAGTTTTTCATTGTTTCCATCGGCTCTCATCGACACGTTACTGCAGCTTCTCATTCGGAACCCTTCTCAGAGCAGAAACCTTGTGTTGGTTCTCAAAGATGCTCTAGAAACACAGACTGTGAATAAAGATGGACGACATGACGGATCCCTAAAGTGAAGTTATCGTGGTCGCCCCCTGGTGGCTGGATGCAGTATTGTTAATGAAGCTCCGCCTCCTCCATGTTAGCACATGAACTAAGAGCAGGATACACAAAACAAACCAACACACACAGCGAGGACGTTCAGGTCAAACTCCACTTCCAGATGTTAAAGGTCTCAAGGACAGAAAGTTCCAGAAACTCACTCAACGCAACATGACAATGAAAAACTCAAAGCGTCGCGTCAGTGAAACACAAAAACTGCAGCGACTGGTTTTTCTGCGACAGCAGCGAAACGCAGCCCCACCCCCCCCCTCACCTAGAGTGACCTGAGCAAAGCTGCTGACTGCATGATTCACCAGGGCAGGACAGACGGAGGTGTGTGTGTGTGTGTCTGTGTGTCTGTGTGTGTGTAAGTGTGTGTGTAAGTGTGTGTGTGTGTAAGTGTGTGTCTGTGTGTGCTGAAACTGGCAGCCGGACGCAGGCGCGACTGCTACACCAGTGTGTGTTCTCTGTCGGCCATATGCACGTCAGCTGCAGCAAGGACAGTTGGTCAGGTGGTGAGGAGGCGAGGTGGTGAGGAGGCGAGGAGGTGAGGAGGCGAGGTGGTGAGGACGCGAGGCGGTGAGGATGTGAGGTGGTGAGGAAGCAAGGTGGTGAGGAGGCGAGGTGGTGAGGAGGCGAGGTGGTGAGGAGGCGAGGTGGTGAGGAGTCGAGGTGGTGAGGAGTCGAGGACGCGAGGTGGTGAGGAGGCGAGGTGGTGAGGAGGCGAGGTGGCGAGGACGCGAGGTGGTGAGGAGGCGAGAGTCGGAGGACAGATATCAGGTTTCCTACTGGACAGCAGGAAGTTGAACATGTTAACATGTGATGCTGCCGCCATCTTCTGTAAAGAACACAGTTCATCACTGAAGCACGAGGAAGGAGCCACCTGCCTGTTATTAAGAACAAATATAATAACATCATAACAAATTATATTCATTACTTAAGTTCATTGTCTGGAATTTATAATTAAGATGATCAATTGGAATGACAGATCTCCTTTTAATTGATTATTTATTATTGGAAGTTTATACCTCGTTAATGAGGAAAATTTGTTTGTTTGTTTACATTAGCACGTTAGCTTAGCATTTAGAAATAACTGGAATCAATGAATGACTCGTGGCTGTCAATCAAAACCTTAACCAACAAAACTGTGAAATAAAAATCCACTTTATGTTGTTGTGTTCGTGAGTTTATTGTGTTTTACTGTGTTTATTTGTGATGTACACACTGTGTACTTTCAGTGTGTGTACGTAGATTCATTAAATTGTTTAAACTCCCTGATGTGTTTATCATCTTAGCGAGTGAAAAACTATATTTATATATGAGTGTGTATGTGTGTGTGTGTGTGTGTGTGTGTGTGTGTGTGTATCACCGTAACCTCTATGCTCAATTACATCCAGATTACCCAGAAGCCCTCGGGGCTGTGGCAGCCGGTGAGAGCTCGCTGATATAAATCTGGTCACACCAGCTCTGTTATTCTCATAAAACATTACTACACACTAACACTCACCCACACACACACACAGACACACACTCAGACACACACTCTCACACACACACACACACACACACACACACAGGGAGCTAGTGCTGCAGTAAGCTAATAGGCTAACACTGCAGGGAGAGGAGGAAGAGGAGTGAGAGGAGGTGACATTTTGAAAAGGTGAATGGGATGATGTTGACATTTAGAGAAAAACAAGATAAAGTGAAATCTAGATTCTATTCAGAAAAGAGGGAGACACACTGTGTGTGTGTGTGAGTATGTGTGTGTCTGTCTGTGTGTGTGTTTGTGTTCACACTAACTTCATCACCACGTCTGACAGAAGAAAATCTAAAAGCTCTCTTTTCATTTTGTAAACCTGATCAAAGAGGTTTCACACAGACAGAATAAAATACGTGAAGAAATTATATAGAAAATGAAAAACACAATTGTTTGTATGAGGACGAAAAAGCTCAACTTTCTGTAAGAAAGTCAAATTATTTTTTCTCGAAATACAAATGAGTCTGTTGTTTCAGATTTTAATTAAAGTTTTTATGTTTAAATCGCAGCACTTTAAATAATATCTCTTCACATTCATACTTAATATCTATATAAATATATAAATCCTCTATGAAGCAGTTTGAGAGATGAAGCTCATCAGGAGCTGAATCTTCAGCTGAACAAACGTTATGAAGACGTGTTGCACCTCAGCACTAACGCTGGATCTGGATCAGGTGAGAGCTGACGTGACGGAGACGGACCGACCACTTAATGCCGCGCCCGGGATCGAACCTGGATTGAAATGCAGCTGCGTCTGATTGGTTGTGGGAACAGAAAACAATCATACATTATTCAGCTGAAAAACCAACGCTCCGACCCACACCACCGGAATATGACAACTCACTCTCCCTCTTTCTCTCCATCTCTCTCCATCTCTCTCTCTCTCTCTCTCCCTCACAGGTGCCGATGCTTTCTCTATCTCCTCTTCCTCCCTCTGAATCATCACTCTCCTTCCGCCTTCATCATTTTTTGGGGTGAGGCCAACTCTCTCTCTCTCTCTCTCTCTACACACTCCCCCACCTACGCTTTCACATTCAGTATCTGCTTAGACCCACACGGTGGCCTGTCCAAACCGCTAAAAGATATATCCTTAACAACCCTAAAACACAAACATCTGAGTCAGTGTCTCTGGACATGTTCTGATCTTCTCCTCCAGCCCTCTGGTAACATGTGTGTAACATGTCAGAGTCCATGTGAGGAACCAGCAGGACAATGTGTGGAAGCTTCCCAGAGAGCGAGTGGACGTGTTGATGAGGTTTCTAACACGTGACGTGAAACTGAAGAACACATCTACAGGCTCCACCTCCTGCTGCTCTACAGGCTCCACCTCCTGCTGCTCTACAGGCTCCACCTCCTGCGGCTCTACAGGCCCCACCTCCTGCTGCTCTACAGGCTCCGCCCCTGCTGCTCTACAGGCCCCGCCCCTCGCCTAGATGTTCCCACATGTTCCTGTTTGAACGAGTCGGACCAGACAACCTGCTGCTGCTTCACAAACACCAACTACACAACACGAACACACACATCATGTGTGAAAACATCTCAAGTGTTGCACTCATATCACTGAATTCTGTAATATAATGTATAATATTAAACTAATACTGCTTCAATCAATAACTCATAGATACATCTTGATATCAGTCTGGTTTATATCACTGTGTCTCTCTAACAGCGGAATATACAGGAGAGGATAAGCAGAGGCACGCCCATCCTCTCTCTCTCTCTCTCGATCTGAGTATGTGTGTGTGTCTGGTGTGGGTGGGGGGGGGGGGGGGGGGCTGTCATTCTAACTGACAGCTCTGTCAGCTTATCAAATTAGTCCCGGCTCAGTCGCGGCTGACGGCGCCGCCGAGCAATAAATGCAGATTTGTTTTTGAATCATAGTGAAACCATCAGCTTTGATTTGCTTTCACATGAGATGTTTATGGAGCAGAAGCGAGGCGGGCGAGAGACTATTATGAGGAGTGGAGGGGAGGGGGAGAGGGACAGTGAGACAACAAAGTGCCTCCCCCCCGCTGTCCCTGATTGGATGAACTTGAGAAGAGGTGGAGCAGCAGATACTTGAGCAGCTTCAGTGAGTTTAGATCAAGTCACAGAACACGAGGCTCATTATGGTCTGTTTGCAGACACAGATCCAAACTGATGGAGTCACAGAGGAACATCCACCAGCGCCTCTTCCTCCTCCTCCACAGATATTCACTACATGTCATCTTAAAAACTGAATCTGTGACGTAAAGAATTAGAAGAAGTTTTGGTCAAACCTTATTTTTCATGCACTGTTGTTTTGTGGTTTAAATATCCAACATAAAGTTTTGTACATTAACAGAAAAAAACAATCTTTTCCTCGTCTCTACTTTCATTGTAACAAAACATACTGTGATGTCATTTCCTGGATACAGAGGCTGCAACGTCATGATTGACAGCCGACTGTGTGTAGGGGCGGGACCAACTCCACGATCACTAGTGCACAGATGATGTCACAAGACGAGAGGAAGGAGGCGGAGACACGTCGTCCATCTTTGTTTACTCATCGTCTTGACTTGCATCTTGGATTTATAAATCAACACACTATAGAATATGCTCTTATTTTGAAACAGTGAGATAGTGCAGGTGTTTTAAACAGGCAGAGGAAAGATAAAGTGTAGAGAGACAGGGTGTGCGTGTGTGTGTGTGTGTGTGTGTGTGTGTGTGTGTGTGAGAGACAAAGAGAGAGCAAGGGAGAGAGACAGAAAAGGTGCAATGCAGGTATTTTATGCGCCACTAATTCAGGAAGTGATGAGTGTCATTAACTCAGTCTAGAAGTTTCTGTCTTCATCATTGTCATCATCGAGTCCTGTGTGTGTGTGTGTGTGTGTGTGTGTGTGTGTGTGTGTGTGTGTTGGGGTGCCATCAGCAGAGAGACACCTTGTGGGAGACAGACGGGGGGGAGAGACAGATTGGAGGAGAATTTTTAAAGTTAAAAAAGGTGCATTGCAGGGATTTTGTGCAGCCCTAATTTAAGAAGTTGCCAAAAGTATGTGGACACCTGAACTTTACAGCTGTGTGTGTCTGTGAGTGTGGTGTGTGTGTGGGGGGGGGGGGGGGTCTCATGAAACTGGATTAAAGCTGAAGAGTAGAACATCACATTAACACACTCCAACGTTATGAGCACGAATCTTTAGGTTTAGGTTTCAGACTGTGAGCGAGGATAAGATAACATGATCACATGACACGTTTCCCTCGGTACACAACACGTTGTGTAACTGGTCAAAGACACAAACTCCACAGCTGAGGAACCTCTGAGTTCATTCACTGATTAGTTCACCAGTTTGACTCCCAGTGACTCAACCACACACTACATGTTAATAGATCGTTACACGTCTGTGTGTGTGTGGAAAGAGGTCGCTGTTTAAGACAATCAAATGATGAAAGATGAATAGTGTCAGACATTTTTACGCACTGCAGGCCACTCACCACACACACACACACACAGACACACACAAACACAGTAACACACACACACATACACACACACACACACAGAGTAACGCAAGGTAAGGGAAGTAAGTGTGTGTGTGTCACTGTATTGTGAAAAAGGAGTTCTCTGCCATAAGGCACCGACCTCCCACTGCTGCCCTTTAGACACACACACACAGACACACACACACACACACACACAAAGACTATCTTTAAGTGTTCTTTAAAAAGAAAGGAGTAGAAACACACACAGACACACACACACTCACGTACTTTATAAAAAATGAGATGTCAACACGAGGCACTGCAGACTCAGAGGTGTACGTCAAGGACAGCACGAGTGTGTGTGTGTGTGTGTGTGTGTGAGAATGTGTGAGTGTGTGTGTGTTTATACTTCTGTTGTATCTCTATGTGAGGACATTTTGGGACAGTGAAGACTTTGTTGGTTCAGAACTATTCATTAGAATGAAGGTCAGTACAACAAGCGCGTGTGTGTGTGTGTGTGTGTGTGTGTGTGTGTGTGTGTGTGTCTGTTTGTGTGTTTTCCTACTTGGGGTGTGTGAACTCGTCCACCAGCGACACTCTCTCCACCAGGTCTCCTCCGATGGAGCGCACCAGGTCGTAGAAGTCATTCTCTGAGAAGCTCTCTCGCCCGGCCTCGCTCTCTCTGCTGTCGGGCAGCCAGAAGGAGATGTCGTTGTGGAGGGGGGGGTACTTACTGAGCGGCTGGTGACACACACACAGGACAAAGATTAAAGAGCAGAAGAAGAAGAAGAAGAAGAGGAAGAAGAAGAAGAAGAAGAAGAAGAAGAAGAAGACTGTGGGTTTGCAAAAGAAGAAAATTGTTAAATATAATGAAAACATAGTAAAAAGTTGAAAGATAATGAGAAGCACATGTGACGGAAAGAGAGGAAGTAAAAAGAAGGGAGGAGGAGAGAGGAGGAGGAGGGAGGAGGAGAGAGAGGAGGAGGAAGTGCAGCAGAGAGAGTCACATGAAGACAATAACACATTAAAACTTAATCGATAGAATAAATCTGATGTTTTATGCAGCGACAGAAGGAGAGAGAGAGATTTTCTATCATCTGTGACTCGGTTATTATCCTGAAAATAACCTTTAATAAACAGAGAGGAGCAGAGAGGAGGAGGGAGGACAGAGAAGAGAGAGCTGGAGGGAGAAGGAGGGGAGAAAGGAGGAGAGAAAATGAAAGAGAGAAGTGACACATGATTAAGAGAGAGGAGGGAGAGGAGAGAGGGAGGAGGAGAGAGAGGAGGAGAAGAGAGAGGAGAGAGAGGTGGCGGATGAAGGAGGGGAGAGGAGGAGAGAAGATGAAAGAGAGAAGTGACAAATGCTCTCAAAGACGACAGATTTTCTCTTTTCTTCTTTAACAGACGTCTGTAATTTAATGATTATTAGACAAACAGCTTCTTTTATGAATCGTTCTGTGAACATCTCAAAACCTCCAGGTTCTTCAGACCTCAGTCAAAGCTGGAGGTCAAAGGTCAAAGGTTACAGACATACGAGTCCTAAAGATGTATTCTCTTTGAAGCTGGTTGTCTGAGACATTAAATCTGCCGGGCACCTTGTTATAATTATAATTGTTTAACAGAAATTTACTTTCTTATATTTCGTAGTTTTATTGCTTTTATTTATGAATAGTTTTTAATCTGTGAGATGGTGTTACTGTGAAGGAGAGAGACACAGGAGGGGGGGGAGCTGTGTGGGATTTAAACACACACACACACACAGACACAAACAGACACACACAGACACACACAGACACCTCTGTGGTCACACTTCATTACTGGAGGTCCAGGGGGTTGGGGAGAGGTGGCCATTCGCTGCCCAGGAGAGGTGCACTGACCCTGGGCAGGAGATGAGCCGTGCTGCCTCCGTCCCTCTGGAGGAACTGAGTTCATCAATAAGTCGACAGACTCTCTCCTCCGCTCCGTCTCTCCATCCCATCACTCTTTTACCTTCATATCACTCTTTCCTTCCAGCACTTTCTTTTACCTCCCTCCTTTCTTCACTTTCTTTTTGTATGAGCAACCTCTTCTTCTTTTCGTTTCTCTCTTCTTCTTTAGACATCAGTCTTTTTCCTGTGTGTTTTTTTCTTTTTGGTTTCATTATTTCTCAAACCTTTTATAAATCCCTCCTTCATATCCCAGCTCTCCCCGTCATGTCTTGCTCCCTCCCTATCTCCTTCCTCCTTCCCTATCTCCTTCCTCCTCCTCTTCCTCTTCCTCCCTTCCAATGTTCTTTTCTTCTTTCTCTGTTCTCCTGTCTGCCCTCCACAGTCACTTGAAATGTTCTTTATTAGTGAGGACGAGAGTTGACAATGAAAACGTTTAGCAGGGACAGAGTAACCCCTGTGTGAACCTGCACACACCCCACTGTGTGTGTGTGTGTGTGTGTGAGTTTGTATGTGTGTGTGTTGGTACCTGGAAACAGATGTGCTGCTGGACGTCCTGTACTCTGAACTGTTTGAGGAAACGTTCGTCCTGACTCCAGAACAGTCGGATGTCTTGGATGCCGTACAGGACCATAGCCAGTCTCTCCAGCCCGAGACCAAAGGCCCAGCCCAGCTTGTTCCCTGCCCCCGCTGCAAAACACCACAGATAAGAAGCATGAACAAAACATTCCAACGGTTCATTTCAGCACAGGAACCAGGAGCCAGCAGGAACCAGGAACATGCAGGAACCAGGAACCAGCAGGAACCAGGAACATGCAGGAACCAGGAACCAGCAGGAACCAGGACCCTGCAGGAACCAGGAACCAGGAACCTGCAGGAACCAGGAACCTGCAGGAACCAGGAACATGCAGGAACCAGGAACCAGCAGGAACCTGCAGGAACCAGGAACCTGCAGGAACCAGGAACATGCAGGAACCAGGACCCTGCAGGAACCTGCAGGAACCAGCAACATGCAGGAACCAGCAACCTGCAGGAACCAGGAACCAGGAACCTGCAGGAACCAGGAACCTGCAGGAACCAGGAACCTGCAGGAACCAGGAAACTGCAGGAACCAGCAACCTGCAGGAACCAGGAACCAGGAACCTGCAGGAACCAGGAAACTGCAGGAACCAGGAAACTGCAGGAACCAGGAACCTGCAGGAGCTATGATCTTTGGAAGAACTAATAACCTTTACAGGGACTTTTGAACTTTGCACATTACACTTGATACAGAGGCCCAGTATGGAGCCAGTGGTGGAACTGGAGATGTGTGAGACCCAGTCAGACAAAGAGTTCTGAGGAGATGGATGTGTAGATAAGTCTGTCACACATCAGGTGTCTCAGCTCAAATCAGACATGGCTGAACGAACAGAAGTCAAACTGAAAACAACACAAACTATCTGTAATCTGTGACTGTGGAGCGTGTGTGTGTGTGAGTGTGTGTCTGTGTGTGTCTGTGTGTGTCTGTGTGTGTAAGCAGTCAGCAGCTGCTGTTACTTACTTCAGTGGACTCCTCTATATTATTCAACACTTCAACTTAATGCTGTCAATAAATCTATACAACCTTATCTGAATGCCTCCCACTCACAGGTTCTGACACACACACACACACACCCCCACACACACAGACACACACACACACATTATTTCTGGACACACTATTGAGCGCCCTCTGCTCTGTGTCAGGGAGGACGGTTCCCTGAAGGCAACCAGCAGGCTGCTCAAGGGCACTTGTGCAGTCACGGCTGCACAGGGTCAGAGGATTGGGATGAGCCACATGTAGAGAAGCTGCAGGCTAACAGTTAAATTACAGACTTGTTATGATCATATTGAACAACATGAAGATCTATGTCAACACGACAGATATGACGGAATATCCTCATAATTGAAGATGGAGGTGAAGGAGTAAGAGGAGGGAGAGAATCTTCATCTTTACCACAGACGAGCTGAACTAGCGATTCGTATTGACATTTGGAAGAAGTGTTAAATTTTATATATATATATATATATATATAACATCAGATATTATTTCAACATATTAAAATTTGACATTTATTGTCCTATAAGAAATAATGAGTTCAGGTGGTGGAGCTGTCTACAGATGTGCAGTCAGAGTCTCGGAGAGGAAAAACTTTGTGGATGTTTTTCACTGAACACACTTTTACAATAAAACATTTTATACTTATTTTATAAACACAAAGATGATTTGTGTTGTTATGAGAAGTGTTGACATTGTGTTGGGACAAAGAAGACCATGCTGGTCACCACAGTCAAAGTGTTTAACGGAAGCAGCTGCTTCATTTGTTTTACTTTGGAGACTAATTGATTTTCTGTCACCTCCCTTTGTTCATGACTTTAACTTTGACCGTGCAACACAAACTTTATTGATACGATCATGTAAAACAGAAAAATAAACAATGTGTGTCAGACTGTTTTCCTCTGATTCTAACTTTATCCTCTGATGGTCCAAACCAACACTGACACCAGGTCAGTGTCTGCAGATTCTTTGAAACTTCATGTAAATGTCCTGAAAATGTAAAATGCTGTGTCACTATAAATCACTGTCAGCAGATCTGTCAGGTGAAGTTGGCCACTAACCTTCAGGAGCCTCCATCTTTACTTTGTGCCATCAATCATTCTGCTGGAGTTTTTCAAACAGCACATTTCTCATTTCAGAACAAAACTCTTCAGCTGCCTGGAGGCGGGTCAGAGCACAGGGCCACCGCTCAGAGGAATGGAGGATTATGGGTAATTCTGGGGATTTCAGCCTGGGTTGCAGATGAGAGGGAGGTGGCGTCTCCCTCTGGGGTGAAGACTAATTGAGACAAACCCGTCTCCTCTCTGATGCGTCCACCCTCGACCTGCGACGTGACCTCTGTTTGGGTCGTGAGCCGCAGTTTGAGGAACACAAGATGGAAACCTTCAGCAGGAGAGTGAAGCCGTCGGGATCGAACTCACGAGCTGAATCTGTCTGAGAATCACTTCACAACTCAAAACAACGGCTCCTCAGCCGCCTGCCCTCCTGAAGTTCAGGGTCACTCTTTAAAGGCAACTTCTCCGAATCATTTCAATAAGAAACCTGAGATGATAATGTTTTAATATCGTCTCTAAAGTAATAAATGATCCCAAAGTTACACGACCCAAAGTCGACTGATACGAGTGACGAGTTCTAAAAGTTACCATGATTCTCACTACATGGGATTCCTCCTCTGGGCTGAACCACATTTCACCAACACGTTGAGATGGAAGCCACGCCCATGTCAATCTCAGCTGTCAATCAGGATGTTTCAGCCAGTTTCATACCATAATAATACAATAATAAATAAATATGAAAGAGACTCTGGAGATCAAGATGGCGCCGTGTGTGAAGACGTGTGGGACGCTCAGTAACACTCCTGTTCAACCCTGTTCTTCATCGTCAGGGTTCACGTGTGAGGGTTTCAAACCCCCCCTCCCCCTCCTGCTCCTCCTGCTCCTCCTCCCCCCCCTCCTCCCCCCCCCCCCCCTC
>JAFBJV010031611.1:351730-397945 GCA_016801935.1 Platichthys stellatus | reverse complement strand
CGAATGATGTGGATTCTTTAATTGACAATTTTAGTAAAACATTTCTAATGCAAATAGATCTGCTAATATATATATATAAATATATATGTATTTAATTTTTTTTAAATATTTAAAAAATAGGAACATTATAGAGATTTTACATTTTAATCATATCATTTATTATAAACAACTATAAATATAGAGATAACATAAATAAAACCAGAGTAAGACAGAACCAGTCTATTTGCAACACCAACATTAACATTCACCAGTCCATGACTTCCACCATCGGTGAAATACCCTCGTTAAAACAGGATGAACATGATGTGGTGAAGTCGGTGAGGCCGGTGAAGTCGGTGAAGCCGGTGAAGTCGGTGAAGCCGGTGGAGCCGGTGGAGCCGGTGGAGCCGGTGGAGCCGGTGAAGCCGGTGAAGCCGGTGAAGTCGGTGACTCTGACACTGTGGAAGTGTCTGTTAGAGACTCAGGCCGTTAACAACTGTAGCAGGACGAGGGTTTATATTTAACATGTGCATCAGTGATCCAAACAGATCAGCTGAGAAAACACAATGTTGTGTTCAGTGTGGTCGGTTGATTACACAACATGAAGCAGGAGCGAGACTCCACTGTGCTGGGGGGGGGGGGATGACGATGGAGCTTTTCAAGAGTTTTGAACCCGGACAGAACTCAGGTTTATTATCCTGCTCAGTGTGAACGACAACATCAGCTTTTACTGGTTCACCTGAATGCAACAGTCCTGTGTCCTTGAGTAAACTCTGTGTGTGTGTGTGTGTGTGTGTGTGTGTGTGTGTGTGTGTGTGTCCGTCCACAGAGAGCTGGTGCTGCTGTACTCTGATATCCTGGCCTCTCCTGCTCTTGAGTCCTTCACTGATATCTCTGTGGTCATGGCAGTAAGAAACACGTTTTATTATTCTTATGCTGCAGCACCAGAATGTTAGTTTTCATAAAGGTTTGTCTTTTCTTCATGTACTTCATGTAAACTATAATATTACAATAATAATAGTTCTTCTTACACATACACACAAACCTAACCAAAAGATTTAAATTTTAAATATTTTCAAAGCTCCTCATCATTAACTGTTTCATGTTCTCTAATTGGAGCATTAGGAATCAAACAAAACCACTGTGTGAAATAACACAACATCTACAGATAGAGAGAGAGAGAGATAAATAGATAGAGAGAGAGAGAGACTGTTTAACTCTCCTCTCTTTCTACAGATCCCGTTTTCCAGAAAGGCGTCCTCCAGGCGTTTGGACAGAGACGTGGTCTGCAGGTGTGAGGACTCAGTTTCTAACTATTTACTCTAACTTCTAATTTTATTTGATGAGTGATGGATTGTGTGTGTGTCTGTGTGTGTGTCTGTGTGTGTGTAGCTGGGCTCTCCTCGGGCTGTGTTTCCAGGTGACCTCCAGTGCTGTCTCTCCTACTCTCTGATCTCCAGACTGTCTCCCAGCTGGAACAAAGCAGGACTCTACCTCGTCTCAGGTACTGTCCCCTGTGCACGTTCCTCTGAACCTCCACAGCGAGGGAGCCGTGCACGGGGACACACGTCCTCACCACGTCCTCACCACGTCCTCACCACGTCCTCACACGTCCTCACCACGTCCTCACCACGTCCTCAGCCCCCGGCGACAAAGACACGATGCTCCATGTTGAGTTGATAGTTTCTGTTGACTCGAAAACAGCGCCACCATGTGTCTCTTTAGGGAAAAACACCAGATCAACAACTTCATAAGAAGAAAGAACAGCAAACTTGTCAGCCCAGCCCACTGTGATTATCAGTTTATAGATTATAAATCTATTTAGACATAAAGATTATAGATTCTGTTGGAGTCAGGTTCAGAATCAAGTGTTAGATTGAGTTTGCTTCACAGCAAAGTCCAACCTGTAATCACTGCTCTCATACAGGATATTTATTTAGTTTATCAAGGCCAGGGTGTGCGTGTGTGTGTCTGTGTGTGTGTGTGTGTGTTTGATCAAAGCAACAGTTGAGTGTTGCAACATGTGGTCAAGCTTTAACCTCGCACAAAGTGTGTCATAAACCAGTGTGTGTGCGTGTGTGTGTGAACGTTGTGGGGACGAAGCTTGAGTAATGTGAGAGGTCAGATGTGAGTTGTGGTTGGTTGAAGGTAAAGTGGGTTATGAACTGGTTCCTGTTGGGGAGATGTTATCAATACATCAGAGCTAAATAACTCACAACTATTGATTTTCCATGTGCTGTTGTATTAAACCTGTATTCAGCTGCTTTATATCAAACAAGCAGCAGTAAATACAATCTGAAGAAATGACGTCATTGATGAGGTCACCGCCCGTCGTCCATTTAACAACGTGACCTTTGTTTTGTGTCTGTTCTCAGGAAAGGACTTCCTGAGTGAGAGAGGGACACAGAGCGCTGTCAGTGAGTGTCCCCCCCCCTCTTACTGTCCACTGGGTTTGAGTTTGTAAATATAAGGGAATTAACCACTTCATTCTTTTCACCACTTATTCTTTCAGTTCCACCTCATTTAGATCAGCAACTGAAACAGGTTCAATGTTTGGTTTTAATCAAGGTGCGTTTCACTCGGTCGCCTGTTGGTGGCGTCACTTCCTCTTTGTGCACGTGTCAGTTTGTCTGAAGAATCAAAAGTGACTTTTCATCCAGTTTGAAGATGAGCAAACGTTAGCGTCAGCTCGACTCACAGCCAATCAGAGACGAGATAGAGAGACACTGAGTTCACAGGTCCCTCGCCGCTTCACCACACAACTCTGCTTGTTACAGATTGACACGCCCCCTAGTGCATACAGACCTTGGTTGATATTATGGAGTTCACTGTGTAAATCTGTGTGTGTGTGTGTGTGTGTGTGTGTGTGTGTGTTTGTGTGTGTGTGTGCCAGGCATGGAGCTGAGCACCACTGAGGGCCAACTGTGCATCAGCATCAACACACACACCGTCAGACTGTCCCCAACCACAGTAAGAAAACAAAACACTGAAAACACTTTATTAATCTGTTTACTCATTTCTAAGTGTGTGAATGAGGTTTTGTTTTGATAACAGACAAATATCTGCATCGGAGTAAAGTCACTTTATTATTGAACAGGATCCAAAACCACAGGAGCTGAACCGAGTTCTGTGGGATTCATAAATAAATGTGTGTTTCAGCTGGAGGACTTCGACCTCCCTCCTCTGGTTCTGCGGAGGTTCTGCACTGATCCCGACTCCGTCCTCGACCCGTCCTCCACTGGGAGAACTGTTTGGTGTCATGTCCTGCCCAGGTGAGACAGCGCCACCTGCTGGTCACAGTGCAGAGGCTTCACAGATTCACTTCTCTGTGATAACGAAATCATAGAGAAGTGATAGCAATGATCTGTGGTGGCAAGTCATTGCTATAATAATTAAAATGTATTAAACCTAGATTAAATAAACAAAGTAAAATAAATGATCGAAATATGAAAATAATTAATATTTATAAGATTTTAAGATTCATATATTTCCTCAGTTCTTATCACAGAACAGTTTACTGCCCAGACCACTGTTACATCGACTGTGACCAGCAGGTGGAGCTGCAGGTCTGATCCAACTCAAACCTGCTGCAGATTCTCACCAGATTCCCTAACCACTGCTGTGTGGGTGTGTGTGTGTGTGTGTGTGTGGTTGTGTGTGTGTGTGTGTGTGTCTTTGTGTGTGTGTGTGTTTGTGTGTGTGTGTGTTTGTGTGTGTGTGATCAGCATGAAGAAAGGTCAGATTATCACCATCAGCCGTCAGCTGCCCAGAGACGGACCCTTCAGTACCTACACAGACCTGCAGAACCACTGGAACAGCCTGGTACACACGCACGCACACACACACACTCACACACACACTTAAAACACATCTGTAGATATGACAGCAAAAAGAGAAAAAAGGAACTTAATAAATCTGTTTCTCTCTGTTCAGCAGGGACAATTTTCCAAACCTCAGTTATTTAAAGCAGAAGAATCATGAAATACTTATGATTTATATTTATTTAGTATTTAATTAGATGACCTGATCGATATGATCACTTCATTCATTTAAAACACTGGAACAAGCTTTTCTTTGAGGTTTATAATCGTTGTCAAAGTGTAAATGACAGTTGAAAGTCTTAGATGATACAATAAATGTTGTTTCAAGGATGCTCAGTGACAGTTTGTGTGTGTTTGCAGTACGGCTACAGACTCCCTGAGCTCCCAGAGGCAGAGCTGGTTTACTGCAGTGTGTACTTCAGGCTGCTGGGAGAGACACTCTTCACGTATCCTCACAGGAACGAGTGCAGATCATAGGTTCAGTATCAGGAAATAAAAAAAAACAAAGAATTACAGACTTTCCAAAAACTAAAAGAAACATTTTCTCTTCATAATCGGGACTTATTTAGGTATATACAATTTAGAGATTATTATAATAAAGAATTGAAGATGGAAATTTCTCACGAAATAAACCCAGTTATAAAGAATATGATCAATGCATATAAACCAAATAGTAAAAGTGTAAAAGTAATCTCCATGTTTTATGACAGTATTATGGAATGTAAGGGCAACTCAACATTGTATCTAAAATTAAGGTGGGAAAAAGAATTAATGTAGACATACTTCCACAAGTTCACAACAACTGAGGGTTTTCAACTGGAAAAATTTGGTGCGGTTTTTTATTACACCTAAAATCAGCAGTAAAGCTTCTTCAACACCCCAACCATGTTGGAGACAGTGTGGCTACTTAGAAGCACACCACACGCATATTTTTGTGAAAAACTGAAGTCATTTTGGAAAAATGTACATTTAATCTTAATTAATGTGCTTGGATATAAGATTCCTTTGTCATGCACTGTCTTGTACTTTGGTCACATTTCACTGGTTACTCTACAGAGGGACAGATACTTGGTAAAAGTACTCCTTACAGCAGCAAGGAAAACCACAACTAGAAGCTGGTATAAACCTGATTCACCTAAACAGCAACAATGGTTTGATGTCATTCAGGAAATAAGGACAATGGAACGACTGACTTGTGTGATATGTTTGAGGTTAGATTTGTATGCTAAGAGATGGCAGAAGTGGATACTTTACTTAGACGAACCATAAGGACACTGGCTCACAGTCTGTTTGCATTCAAGTGTAAGGCAACTACTTGAGCTGCGCTTAATCTTTACATAGGTATGTATTTCATCTTTTTATCTACACCAAGTTTTCCCACAGGCTCCGTTTTTGTTATAATTGTTTGTTCATTACTGTATGTTTGTTTTATCTGCACTGAATTAACATCTGCAAGTTGATCTTACTATGTGTAGTTGAGATGTGCTAAAAACTCAATAAAAACTAAAGTATAAAAAAAATAAAAAGTTTGCTGTTGATTAAATCTAATCTGTTCTGTGTCTAAAAGCTGCAGAATGTTCCTTTAACTCTCATCCTGAGCAGTTACCCTCTGAGCTGCATCCGCCTGCAGCCGGCACAGTGCTGCCCCCGGGGCGACCTGCAGGGGGCGCTGGGCTCCTTCCTGTCTGACGTTAGGGACAGAGTGCAGAGTGTGTGTGGCTTCCCTGCACGCCTGACCAGGAAACCCTGTTACCACACGACCAGTCTGAACAGTGCTGCACAGGTACAAACACACACACACACACTCATATATCATTATCATCTTAATCGCCCCCTGGTGGAAGGCTGCAGTTAAGGTCATAAACCTCCTCAATGTTAGCAGATGGGACTCGGACCAAACTAAAGTATAAAGCAGCACTTGATTATTCTTAAAGTTTCCTTCTTCTCTTTCTTTCTGTTTCATGTCCTCACTTTACGTTCATGTTATTCAATACAAGTGTGTCAAGGCCTGAGTTCGGGGGGGGGGGCTTCCATCCTGTGAAATCTTAATGGACAGGTTTATGATCCCAGAGTTCTCAGAGGTAATCGTTGATGAAGAACTTTAGAGGACACACATCCGACTCATCGTCCTGGGAAAGAAAAGCAAGTGAAGAAAATAGGTTTTAATAACAACAATGAATTGTTTGTCTTTAAATACAAAATCCTTTATTGCGTTTTTAACTCTAATGAATCCTGAACGCTCACTAGTCGTAAAAGTTCTGTTATTGCCTGTGATAATAATGAATCAGGTTCTGGTCTATGGATGAAACTATAAACCTGCTGTAAGAAGCAGGCAGATTAGTGATCTCTCATCTTGAGACGCAGGAGAGGAAAGTGTCGAGCTGACGTGTGTTTTATCGACTGGAGAATCCTCAGGTGAGCTCGACTCTCAGTGAGGAGCAACGTGAGGAGCTCAGGTATTTATACTGTTCAGCAGAACCCGTCCACAGGAGCGGGAAGTTGTTGTCTGAACAGAAGCAGCTGAAGTGAAGGCTCCCGTCTGTGGAGCCGCTTAGTGAACAGTTTGTTCCACATTATTCAGACAGGCTCACACTCTGTGGTTTCAATCTGTGTTTTACGAGCTGCTCTCTTCTCTCCTCTGTCTTCCTCGGTGCTTTACGGCCTCACCTAGAAACCAGGGTTAGGAACGTGTGTGTGTCTGTGTGCAGGAGATTCTGCAGCGCGTGATTTACGTCCAATGTCAGATTTAAGTGCTGGTGAGTGTATCCTGTGTGTAATGTGTGTCAGGCTCTCATGCTAGAGTCTCAACAAAGAGATGAAGAGATAAAAGATAAAAGAAAGGTATAGTGGTCCTCCTTAAATAGTTTACAGACATGAACTGTGGACCCTGTGTGGACCAGGAGGCCAGAGTTCCTCTGTCACATATGAAGACCACAGCAGGACGTGTTCACAGCAGGGGGGTCTCCAGAGCATCACATCGACCAGCTGCAGAGATCACGTGTGTTTCTTTACACCACATCAGCACCAGATTCTCCTACTGACATGGCTCCGTGTGAGTGACAGCTAGTACTGTCCAATGGGTGCATGTGGGAGCTGTAGGTGGGCGTGTATAGTCCGCAAGTGCTCAGTCAGGCTCCTCCCCCTGCTCCTCCAAATATGGTTACTTCTAGATTTAGAAGACCAAGATGACGCTGGACAAGAAGTTAAACTGAGGTAGTGTGTGGTGACAGTGGGTGGACTCCACACACCAGTGAGCCACTGGGTCAATGCCACACACCAGTGAGCCACTGGGTCAATGCCACACACCAGTGAGACACTGGGTCGACACCACACACCAGTGAAACGCTGGGTCGACACCACACACCAGTGAGTCACTGGGTCGATGCCACACACCAGTGAGATGCTGGGTCGACACCACACACCAGTGAGGCACTTGGTCAATGCCACACACCAGTGAGACACTGGGTCGACACCACACACCAGTGAAACGCTGGGTCGACACCACACACCAGTGAGACGCTGGGTCGACACCACACACCAGTGAGTCACTGGGTCGATGCCACACACCAGTGAGATGCTGGGTCGACACCACACACCAGTGAGGCACTGGGTCGACACCACACACCAGTGAGGCACTGGGTCGATGCCACACACCAGTGAGACGCTGGGTCGACACCACACACCAGTGAGACGCTGGGTCGACACCACACACCAGTGAGACGCTGGGTCGTCACCACACACCAGTAAGACACTGGGTCGATACCACACACCAGTGAGTCACTGGGTGGACTCAGTGGTCCATACGCTTCACCTTGATAGATCTTTGACAGGCTTCTCCTCTTCCTCAGGTGCAGAGTCGTGAACAGGTCAACCTGACCACTTCCTCCTCCGTCAGGCCCGTCCTCACCCAGCTCCCTGCTGCTCCTCCCAGACCAGTGAGACCCTCCTTCAGCTCGCAGCCAGCAGCCTGGCCCCCCCGCTCCCAGCAGGACAGAGCTCTAGGGCTTCTGGGTAATGGAGGTGGAGTCGAGAGCAGTTTGACTCAAAGTCAAGAGAGTAGAGGAGATGGAGACTGGCTGTCATCGCTGTTTTCCTTTTCTGATGTAGCTCCTCCCCTCTCCTCTAACTCCTCTTCCTCCTCTATCCAACTCTTTCAGCCAGCTCCCTTCCTCTCCTCCTTCTCCTCTTCCTCCCCTCCCCATCTTNNNCACCACACACCAGTGAGTCACTGGGTCGATGCCACACACCAGTGAGATGCTGGGTCGGCACCACACACCAGTGAGTCGCTGGGTCGATGCCACACACCAGTGAGACGCTGGGTCGACACCACACACCAGTGAGATGCTGGGTCGTCACCACACACCAGTAAGACACTGGGTCGATACCACAGACCAGTGAGTCACTGGGTCGATGCCACACACCAGTGAGACACCGGGTGGACTCAGTGGTCCATACGCTTCACCTTGATAGATCTTTGACTGGCTTCTCCTCTTCCTCAGGTGCAGAGTCGTGAACAGGTCAACCTGACCACTTCCTCCTCCGTCAGGCCCGTCCTCACCCAGCTCCCTGCTGCTCCTCCCAGACCAGTGAGACCCTCCTTCAGCTCGCAGCCAGCAGCCTGGCCCCCCCGCTCCCAGCAGGACAGAGCTCTAGGGCTTCTGGGTAATGGAGGTGGAGTCGAGAGCAGTTTGACTCAAAGTCAAGAGAGTAGAGGAGATGGAGACTGGCTGTCATCGCTGTTTTCCTTTTCTGATGTAGCTCCTCCCCTCTCCTCTAACTCCTCTTCCTCCTCTATCCAACTCTTTCAGCCAGCTCCCTTCCTCTCCTCCTTCTCCTCTTCCTCCTCTAGCCAACTTTTTCAGCCAGCTGCCTTCCTCTCCTCCACCTCCTCTTCCTCCTCTAGCCAACTTTTTCAGCCAGCTTCATTCCTCACCCCTTCCTCCCTCTCTTCTTCTTCTTCTCATCTACTCTTTCAGCCAGCTTCATCCCTCTCCTCTTCCTCCTCTTGCTCCACCTTCTCCTCAGTTCCCCCCTCTCTTCCTCCCTCGATAAGCCCTGCTCCTAAACTGGTTCCCATCTTCAAGAACAGGAACCCATCGCGTCACATCAATGTTGCCCTGCTGGGGGCCCAGAAGCAGAGGGAGCAGCTGGGCGGAGGAGGGGAGGAGAGGAGGAGGCTGACGCTGCCGGCCTTCGGGAGGAACACACCTGCCTCTGCTCCACCTCCTTCTTTTCCATCCCTTCCAGTTCCTCCTCAGCCAATCACACCTCGCTTCATCTGGCGCCCCGAGCCTACCGGCAGCACCGCTCCTCCGTCCTCAGCTCCGCCCAGAATCAGGCACTTATCCAGCCTCAGTCCTGGGCCGAGGTCCAGACCCGGGCTGGTCCTCGCTCCAAACACAGAGATGAAGCACAAACCCAAGTCCAGCTCGGGAACCCACCTGAAGGCCGGAGCTGAGAACCCCCCCGCTGCTCAGAACAGCCGTCCTCAGCAGGAAGACGCAGCTCAACAGCCAGCGGCTGCAGAGGCTCCTCCCCCTCTGACCACCTCTGATAAGGACCGAGACAAGAAGAGCCGAGCGGTGAGTGAACATGTGTTGAGATCATCTGTCCAGGATTTAGTGTGTAACTCTGTTAACTAACAGTCGTAGAGATGTGTATGATTATTATTCATGTTCCTTTCTACTAAACCAGAGAAAGTCTCTGTGTCCATGGTTTATGTATCTGATCTCAAGACTTATGGATTCGTTATGGTGATAAGGTGGCCAATCCGCCCTGTGGTGTACAGGCTCTCAGACTACCGGTGGCTGTGTGAAGGAGTGAAGGAGCCTGAGTCCTGACGCTCAGCATCAGAAACAAATGTTCCTTCATGGTTTCATTTGATCTGTTTTGATTTCACATTTTAATTCAGGGACTAAAGAATTCTGTCGGTCATACATGTTTTCTCTTGTGTTCATGAATCATATTCCTCCTTCAACCTGAGCAGGATCCTGTGAAGTCACGGTGACATTAGAGCTGCAGCTCGATCAGTTCCGCTCTGAGTCCAAGTCAACGTCTCTAGAATCTGAAGAAATTCTGTTTGACGTTCCTGAGATGTTGAAATGTTTCTTAAGTGTAGGGAAAGCTCTCGAGGATTTCTAACTGATGACGTCTCTGTTTTACATTAATATCTATGAACACATTCACTAAATGATTATCCTGAGACAGCAGCTACGAGCATGTGTTCTCTGGCTTTTAAATCAGCTTTTGTTTTAACAGCTTTCACTGGTCTGATTCACTCGGTTTGGAAAAACGCTTCTTTCTATGAAAACACAGAAGAAATCCTAATGGACCCCAGGCTGAAGCCATTAGCTGCAGGAAGACGTGGACATCCAGGTCCCTGAGCCCTGGGGGGGGGAGGGGTTTCAGGACGTATGAGCGCTGCTCTCATCAGCTGCTGATCGTCCTGTGGTTTCTGTTTCAGAGAGTTCGGTTTGAATCGAAGCCAAAGAGATCCAGAGCCGTGGTTCAGGACGTGGATGTGGAGACACTGGCCCGAAGCAGCCAGGTGATGGACTTCTTCATTCTCTTCACTTCTTCTATGTTTCCCTCCTCTTTCTCAAAAAGACACTCGAACAAACATCACCTATCTAAAAAGACAGAAACCATCTTTGAGAAACATTTATTTAACGAGTACTTTGATTTCTTTAGTCCCATCTGCTAACATGGAGCAGGCGGATCATGACTTACACAGCTGTCTGTCAGCAGACTCACTTATATAGCTGTGACTCGATTCCTCTATTCCTGCGGAGGCTGCATTTGAAGGCTCCAGGATGCTTCTCTCTGCCCGTCGGTTCTGAACCGTCTTGTTGAAGTAGTAATGGATCTGGGGTCTGATGCTTTAATATGAAACTCAACTGAACAGCTCACGTCAGATCAAGGGGCAGTAAAGTTCTCCTCTTGCTAGGAGACATCATGAGGGCTGGACCAGCTGGTGACACAGATCAAGGACGTCCTCTGTAGAGTCTGGTTTGGTCTTGATGGAGCTGGTGAGCACAGTCCAGGACAGAGCGGACAGGTGCCACAGGTTTGATGCTGTGTGATGAACCTGCCTCCCCCCTGCAGCTGCTTTGAGGCTGAACAGTTTGCCCTGTTTGAAACACTGAAGCCTTGTCCTTTGTTTCAGGAGAGTGGAGACTTGACGGCTGATGAATGTCCTGCCTCCGCGTCCTCTTAAACCTCCTTCAGGCGGCAGACAGACATTAGCGTGACGTGTTGAAGTGTGTTGTTGTGTCGTTGTGATGAATAGCGGCGCACACGCTCCTGTCAGCCTCGGTTTCCCACTAACATCCTTCCACTGGGCTGTTAAAGTGATGAATGGCCTGGAGGAGCCGGGAGCCCACAGGCAGCCGAGCAGATCACTGACCACATCCATCAGCTTTACAGCCTCAACCTGAAAGTTCCACCAGACAATTCATCAGTTACACTTTCTGCTTTACTGCTGTTCACACACCAGCATCACAGTGCACGGCCACAACCAGTCTGCCACACCATTACCTTCCCTGCTCCTCTTGTATCAATTAAACCAGTTTAACCATTCTAATCTATATTAGACTAGTGTCTCGTGATGTGAGACACTTCTCATCTGTCTGCTGATCTGAGGAGATCCAGTTTGGTTCGTCCCAGATACAAGTTTGTCAAAGATGGTTTCTTTCTTAAAGCCTCTGTTGGTTCACATGTTCATGTTTCTGATCAGTTTTATTGGTTATGTGATGATATATAAATGGGCTGAGGCTTCATGATTGACAGCTGAGACCATGAACATGAGAACCGACTCTGATTGCAAATGACCTCATCAGCACAAGATGGCAGAGTTCCTATCTGGGACAATTAGCTTCATCTCTGGACTCAGTGTCTCTGTTCTGTCCCCTTGTGTCTCTGTCTCTATTAATTCCTTGTTGACGTTCTTCTGGCTCCAGTTGTCCAAAGTGAACTCTGCCACGCTGATGTTCTGGTTGAAGGGACGAGGACTGAGCGTCACCACCCGACTCAGGAAGGAGGAGCTGATGATGAGGGTCATGAGCTGCCTGGCTGAGGCCTGAGACACACACACACACACACACACACACACACACGTTGAAGAGTTGGATGTATCGTGTTGGACAGATCACATGATCTTGTCCTCGCTGATTGAGACAGTTTTCCAACGTTCAATTCTCTCGTCAGCTTCTTCCTGTTTTCACATCTTTAACTGTCTGTTGTTTATTCTATGAAACTTTAAGTTGTTCTTTGTTTTCAGGCGATATGACTTGTTTTCTTTTATCAAAAGAGTTTTCTACTTCTCAGTATTTCATCTCTTCAGATGTTGTTTTAAAAACCTGTCGTGAATCTGTTTTTTATGACTGTTTACGTGGAGTTTATTCAAAAGTTGTTTGTTTGCCATTGTTTTATTAATGTTTATAATTATTTATTGAAACTGTTCAAATTAATATAAAAATTCACTAAAAGTTTGATCTGAGGACAGTTTGTCTTTCATCCTTCATGTCGTCTCTGAGTTTTCCAGTTGTGCCAAAAGCTGTTTTACTGACACACATACGCACACACACACCCACACACAAACACACACACACACACATGTAATTTGATCTGTATATTAGTTTAAATATGCTGCTGCAGAAGTTTTTCTCATAGTACGTTTGTGTGTTTTATGTCTGCAGGGTTTGATTTCCATCAGGCGGGCAGAGTCTTGTTCTGACAGAATAGTTTGTGTGTGTCTGCCTGTTTGTGTGTGTGTGTGTGTGTGTGTGTAAGAAGTCGACTTGTTCTGGAAAATCTGTTATTTCATCACTAACAAGTAAAAAGGCCCTGATAGTCGCTTTTGCTTGTGTGCGTGTGTTTGTGTGTGTGTGTGTCCATGGGAACAAGGCCATGAATCTGGACTGTGAAAACATCATGAGCTGTATTTGGTGATTATGACTGAGGGGAAATATTTGCTCAGTGTAAACATTGTTAAGTTATCATAAAACCAGATGCAGGAATGACTGAGCCAGCCACCAGGGGGCGATTGGGAGTATTCGGCTTCACTTCTGGGAGCCGTCATGTCGTCCATCTTTTACAGTTTAAGATTCATAGACTATACATTTGATTTGTTATGTTCTGTATCCCAGCAGCCACTGGTTGGGCCTCTTGCTGTGTGTGTGTGTGTGTGTGTGTGTGTGTGTGTGTGTGTGTGTGTCCCTCCAACTCTGTGGAAGTCTTATGTTCCCCACAATGCATTTTGATCGCTACCCTGCCAGGAAACTCTATCCTGAGCAATGGGACGCTGTAAAATTCCATTAGTTGAGATGTGTGTGTGTGTGTGTGTGTGTGTGTGGGTGGGGGTGTGTGTGTGTGGGTGGGTGTGGGGGGGGGGGATGTATTCACTGTAGGTTATGGGGCGTTTCATCATATTCACTCTCTGGATATCAACAGTGTTTAGCCATCTGGCTCGATCCCCTGATACACGTCTGACCTTTGGACACACACACAGTCTCGGAACTGCACACAACATCTACACACATCATGTCACTGCAACACAATGCAACGCACTGCAGAGTCGGAGTCTTCAGGAGATTTGCAGTCGGAAGTTTCACTTTGTGTCTTTGGAGCGAGAGTGGAGGATTTGTCGGAGCTGCCTCGTTACTCTGTTGTGTTACTGGTTCCTGACTGGTTGTGTGGAGACGAGGGACTCAACACAAAGACTCTTTGTGTGTGTGGGACAGGACCAGGAGGAAGTCGTGCACCAGCTCGTTGGGTTTTAACTCTTTACTGAGACTCGAGCTCAGAGACGATGTCCTGGGTCCCAAAGGAAGAAAACATGAAACCATGAATCTGTGGAAAGTTAAATGATGAGTTCATATTTAGAGAAAGTAAGAATCTCCTCGAATCTTCTATTTGTATAAACCAGCTTCCTGGTTTATGTCATATTTACTGTAACCATGATAACTCAGGTTATTACAGTGAAGCTGTAACAACACGTCGTGTTAGAGGAGCAGTGAGGAAGATGAAGAGGACCTTCGTCTTTCCTCTCATCTCATCCCTCGTTTCCTGTGATAAGTCTCTTTCATCTCTCTCCTGCTCTCCATCCTCACACATCGGCTGCTTTGGTCTGTTTGCTCGTCTGAAAGATTGAGATGAAAAGAGACGAGTGGATTTCACACATTATTGAATATGAACAGGAAAAGATATTAAACATGGAGATAGAGCTGAATCATAACAGAAGAAGCTTCAGTGATTCTGTTCCCAGTGAAACCAGTGATGAGACCACAGGAGGTTCTGTTTGACCCAGACGCTCTGGACTGAGATGCTCTGGACTGAGATGCTCTGGAGCTGCTCCTCTCGTGTCTCCAGCTTGTTCTCGCTCTGCTGTCTCTCTTCTCTGTTGACATTTCACTCGGAGACGTGTCCGTCCGTCCTCCGGGCGTCGACTTCGCTCTTTTGTCCACGCAGCGTTTTTTCTTTTGGCCTCGACAATCGAGTTGTCCCCACGGGTCTGAACTGGATCCCCCTCTTCCTTTACTCCTCTCTGTCCTCGTCCTTCTGTTTATGCAGACGGATAAAAGACCAACAAGGGGACAAAAGAGTCTCTGACACCTGAGGACAAAGGGACGAGTCTGTGTGTTGCTAATAAAACTTGTGTTTCCCACTCGCTGTGACCCGGCCTCCAGCTCTGTGTGAGACTGAAGTGTGTCCTCCGTCACACAGGGACGTGGACACCGTCCCCTGAAAGAGACGCGTCCTCTCGTATCAAGAGCTTTTAGCTATAAAGTATATTCAATGTTTTAATCATATTTAATTATTTTAGCCTCAGTCGCTGAAGTTCCCTTCATGTAACTAGAGCTGAACCAGTTACTGGTGTTGGTTTTATCTCAGAACCACCGTGCCACTCTCTCCTGACTTTCTCCAGGGCCCAGTTTGGATCTGATCCGTCCTGTGGTTTCTGTCTCGTTACCATCGAACCACCAGTCACCTCTTGGGAGGAGGAAGTGTTCAGGAGTCTGAGGCTCGACGTTTCATTTCTCTCTCAAATTGGACTTTGACTTCTCTCTGAGTCTAATGAGAGGAAGTTGAGACTCATGGAACTTTTTAAACAGATGCATTGAGAGTAACTGAGGTTTGACTTCAGATCCTCAGAATGAGAGTTTCAGCCTCACAGCAGAACAGAGCAGGGACACGTCTCTAATGAGCTCAGCTCTTCATTATTCATGTGACTCCTTGTTTCCATTTCCCCTCAGCGATCGTTTCCTTTGTCTTAAAGACGAGACGCAGCTGAACACCAGAGAAAATGTGTTCCTCTGTAATATGAACTTTTACTTTTTAATTTAAACTTCGATGCAGGAGAAAACAAACGTTTCCATCTGCAGCAGGAATCATCTCCTGAGAACATCTGTGGACTTGAAGAGCTTCACCAGAGGATTCACACATGAACGTCATCATCTACATGAAGCTTCATGAAGTTATGATGACGTGAGCAGACAAAATACAAACAGTGTTTAACATGAAGCTCTGAGATCAGCTGTGATGAAACGACTGCAGCTCGTTGTGTCTCCACGTTGGTGTCGTGTCTCTTCTTTCATTCTTTTCTTTCTTCCTCCTCTTATATTTTCCTCCTGTTCTCTTCATAGTCGATTATTGTTTTTTAAAATGAACTCTAACTGAACGACCTGAAACATCAGAGACAAAGAAGAAACAAACACAAAATCAAAATCAGCAACAGACGACAATTATATTCAAAAAATTAAACATGTATCTTAGATTTTGCTCTTTCAGACTTTTCAAAGGGACAAAAACCAGATTAATATTCTGAGGAGTTGAATCGAAGAAGACTTGAAACCAGAGATTGAGACGTGAACTCAACAGGAAAACGTTTCCTGACGTTATGAAGAGAGGAGTGGAGTCATGTTCTCATCTGGAGGCTCCTGTGGAAACAGATACTGATGCTGCTCCCAGTCTGTTCCCACTGGTTGATGAGGCAGGAGGAATGTTCCCAGTGGCTCTGATCTGCTGTTTCATGTCCCCTCCTCTGATCTCCGCTTTTTAAAAGAGGTTCCTTTCATCCGTCCTCTCAGCGAGCGGCTCAGAGAACGGGCTGATTAGGAGGAGGAAGGTTTCCACGTCTCAGAGTCTGACAGGAACCGACTCTGTGACGCTGGAGGACGACAGGGGGAGAACATCCGCTTCCTGTTTACAAGCTGCTGATAAGTCCTTCTACCGTGGTGGATTCAGGTGACACGTCCATCTTCCACCTGATCAGTGGACAGGAGGTCGTGGTGACCTCAAAGTGAATGACACACAAAGAGACAGGAAAGATAACGACCATCTTTATTTACAGTCCATTGAGGAAGCAAAGGCTTGAAAATCAATAAACGTTCCTCAAACATCATCGCTCCTTCTCCTTCTGGATTTAACATTTCACAGCTAAACCTCAGGACTCAAAGATTCTCAGGACTCGTCTGGAGTCAAACATCAGAAAATCTCTTTGAACTCTTCCTCGGCCTCGGTCATGTTCTAGCAGATGGTTCATTTGTTCCCGGAGCTGTAATCCATCGTGATAAGAGCCATTCTCCCATGAAGCCTTTCTGTTTCTCTTACTGCAGAAAGGATTTCTTTATCGTTCTTCATCAGCAGACGAGGCCTGAAGCATAAAGAGTCCAAGGACCAATCAGATCTCAGTCAGTGCCCCTAGTCCCACCCCTGGATCCGCCCCTGCATATAGCATGCAGTTTAAAATCTATAATATAAATAATCTGGAACAAACAAACTACACATTGTACATTTAACACTGTGGTTTTTGTGGACACACACACGCTCTGAGAAGACAAACCAGTTCCTCCACTGGGAGTGGGAGCAGTTTGTTGTGGTTTCATCTGAGACGTCGCTCTCGGTCCGGCCTCCCATCGGTCTGGAATGTGAAGACTGCTGCTGGCCAATTAGAGCATTAGTTCCTGCTGCATGGAAGGACACACACACAGACACACACACACACACACACACACACATACTGGGTTGTTTTCTTTGGCAGTGACACCTGGACTGAAGCTCGTATCCAACCTGAATCTGAGTGTGACTGATGGATCAGGTTCCTGCTTGTGAATCTATTGTTTCTTAATCCTAAATGTATTTGTACTTTTGGCAGCATTTCTCATAAGCTCCAGTTCAGGTTTAGAAACGCAGACGTTAATGAAGATGGACGTTCAGACGTGCTCCACCAATCATCTCAGCCCGTTTCTATTTCACTAAATAACTTAGAACCAAACAGAAACCTTCTTTTTAGTCCGATCTGCTAACATGGAGGAGGCTCGGTTGATGGGGAATACTGCAACCAGCCACCAGGGGGCGACTTAGACTATTTGGCTTCACCTTTGGGAGATGTCAAATTTCCTCAAAGTTGATGAATTAACCAGCCTGGAAGAAGCTGCAGGAAGCTGGAGGAAGCTGGAAGAAGCTGGAGGAAGCTGGAAGAAGCTGGAGGAAGCTGCAGGAAGCTGGAGGAAGCTGGAAGAAGCTGGAGGAAGCTGCAGGAAGCTGGAGGAAGCTGGAAGAAGCTGCAGGAAGCTGGAGGAAGCTGGAAGAAGCTGGAGGAAGCTGCAGGAAGCTGGAGGAAGCTGGGGGGAGCTGCAGGAAGCCGCAAGAAGCTGAAGGAAGCTGCAGGAAGCTGGAAGAAGCTACAGGAAGCTGGGGGAACTGGAGGAAGCTGGAAGAAGCTGCAGGAAGCTGGAGGAAGCTGCAGGAAGCTGGAGGAAGCTGCAGGAAGCTGGAAGAAGCTGCAGGAAGCTGGGGGAACTGGAGGAAGCTGCAGGAAGCTGGAGGAAGCTGCAGGAAGCTGGAAGAAGCTGCAGGAAGCTGGGGAAGCTGCAGGAAGCTGGATGAAGCTGGAGGAAGCTGCAGGAAGCTGGATGAAGCTGGAGGAAGCTGCAGGAAGCTGGAAGAAGCTGCAGGAAGCTGGATGAAGCTGGATGAAGCTGCAGGAAGCTGGATGAAGCTGGATGAAGCTGCAGGAAGCTGGATGAAGCTGGAAGAAGCTGCAGGAAGCTGGATGAAGCTGGATGAAGCTGGATGAAGCTGGATGAAGCTGCAGGAAGCTGGATGAAGCTGGATGAAGCTGCAGGAAGCTGCATTTGCAGATCACGTCGATGTATCGAATCAGAACATCCATCCCGTCTTTCTGCTCACGTGTGATTCTGTATTAATTATAATCTGTATTATTTCTTTGTGATGAGTGTGGAGAGCCATGTCTGACCCTAATTAGTGGAGTTACAGGGATGTTCTCAGTCGGCAGAGAGACGTCTGTCCTCAGCAGCTCGGTTTAGAGGAGTCGGGTTCAGACAACATGTTGTTGAGCTGAAAGACAAAAAGCTTCATGTTTCTTTGTGTCGTGCTCTCTCACTCTTTCTTTCTCTTTCCATCTTCGATCTCTTTTTCCTGCCTGTGATCTAATGTTTGTTTCAGAGGAGGCGTTCGGTCCCTCGGACGTTTCCTCTGAGTTGATGAACTTCAGCTTCACTTGGATCAGAGAACAGAACGACACCGATTTCAGTCCTGGAAAAAACGTGAGCTGCAGTTGGACGATGTGAGAGTTGTGTTACTATAGAGAGAGACAGAAACAAACAGCCTGGAGAACAAGAGCACAACCAGTCATTTGATTTCAAAATGTTTTTATTAATAACAGTGGTTCCCGATCGTAAACGTTAAAACTTTACGGTTCTTCAGAGCTTCAGAGTTTCTGGCTGCGACAGCTTCCTCAGTAACAAACCTCATGGATCTGGAATGATCTGAGTCTCCAGAGGCGTTCATCATCCTGAGCGTCCTCTGGCAGACGAGTAGGAACTTGTCTCCTCCTGCAGGAAGGGGAGCGAGTTCGGACTGGAAAGAGAATCTTCAAGTGTTGCAGCGTGACACAGATTTGAGGTTTCACAGAGAAGCGTCCTGAAACGTGAGGCAAGAGGCAGACGTTGAGTTCTCGGGTTCAGAACAGAAACTCGAACCTTCAGTGGACGACAACAGTTCCTGTTCAGGTCCCAGGACGTCCTTCAGTCTGCTGCCTCGGTCCGATCAGAGGACGAGACCAGAGGACACAGGACGGTCCTGCAGGAGAAGAACATGATGCATCACAGAGTTCACACGCTGGTTAACGTGAAGTGGCTTCAAGTGACCGTTACAAGACGAAGGCTAAAGGCTCCTTTATTCTGCCTTCACGTCCAAAGAGAGATTCATCCTCTAGAGGGCAGCACAGAGTTGAGAGATTCTGACAAACATGGCCACAGTAGAGGCGATGATCTAAAAACCTGTTGTGTCTTTACGAACTCCCAAAGTCTCTCTTAAGAAAGTTCGGCCTCGGTAGAAATGTCTTCCTCATGTTCTGTGTTCACATCCCTGAGTTTTGAGAGGACGTGTACCAATACGAGTAAATGATGGAGAGTACAGAGAAGTCTCTCACGCTGAAACGCAGTGTCAGAAGCAGAAGTACACAACATCTACACAAAACTCCCTTTCTATCGTCTTCTCTCAGTCCACCCAGTCTCCTGGCGGATCGTACCAACTGGTCTTCCAGCTTTTCTCCTGGGAGTGTTGAGGTTTTCCAGTGGCAGAGTCCAGAGCAGAGCTGGAACCATCCGTCAGGTTCAGACTCTACTTCTGACTGAAGTGTTTGAGGAGCAGCCGCTCTGGGTTTCATCATCAGGCGGCTCAGAATGAATATCAGCTTCATCGTGAACTCAATAAAACTCCAAACATCGTTTCAGATTTTATTATTTTGATGTAAACAAAGCTTCTCATCTCCTCGTCTGTCACTCAAAGATTCTCTCTGTTTGCAGATGTAAATACAAACATGATCAATTCAGTACAGTAGCTCATTACTGATCTCTGGTTCAGTAATAATATATAATGGTTCAGTCACGGCCCTTCTGATGCAGGCTAACTGCCCCCCCTGTTTCCAGTCTTTATGCTCAGCTAAGCTAACGACCTCTGGCTGTAGCTTCATATTCACCCTTCATGAGGAGGATCATGTTCAGTCACTCAAATCAATATGTTGTTTTTAATGAGATGAAATTCTGTTAGAAACAAAGAATCTTCATAACTTCTAAAGAAGCTGGATGCAAATTGTTTTTAATAAAATAAGTCTTAGAATAAGTTACCTGCCTTCAAAACATCAGATTATTACAAAGCAACTAAACAATGAGTAAAGAACAGAGAAGACGTCAGTGAAGTTAACGTTTTACTTTCTATGAACAAAGATGTTTTTCAGTTTCTCCTCAAACGAGAGAGTTGATTGAATCTCACGGAGACTAACTGGTTTCATGAAGGAAACATCCAGGATCCAGGATATGTTACTGGTCAGGTCCCAGTGTCCAGGCCTCGTGCACAGATGAGATCTGCCCTGTTTGTCTCCTGGATGGACACAAAGTCTGAGAACATCCAGAACCTCAGACACAAGAGCATGAGTGAGATCTCCTGACGGGTCCAGAGCCTCTGGACCTGAACCTCAGACTGGGTCTCAGATGGTCCTCATCTGTAGAGACTCCATCTCGTTGGCTTCTGATTCTTTCCTGAGAACAAGAGTCTCAGAGAAGAGTCCAGAAGACACAGGACACAAAGACTCCAGGTCCAGGCCTGATGAAGACCTGTTTGTCCTCCTTCCTTCACCTCCTCAGAAGTTCAGGGCAGCGTGATCTTTCTCCTCCTGGGCTCCTCCTCGCTCACCTGAAGCTCCTCCATCATGGAGGAGGCGGGTCAGGATGTTGAGGAGACGCTGATGGACGTCTCTGCCGCCTCCTGCTGCTCCTCCTCCTGCTGCTCCTCCTGCTGCTGCATCCTCTTCTTTTTCCTCCACACCTCCGTCTGTTTCCGAACACGCCTGCACTGCTCGCTGCAGCTCCACCTGTTGGGAGGAAACACAGACATCTGTAGATCACTGACAGGAACTGACAGAAACTGACAGAAATCAGTGGGAGAGGCATCTCACCTGCAGGGGGAGCCCTGCTTTGGCCCCGAGCAGAGTCGGAGAAAACCAGGGTCTGAAGATCTTCTCACAAATCACCTGAAGAGGAAGAGAAAAAGAAAAGTTTAGAAAGTACGATGGATGAAGAGGAAGAGAGGGACGTCCCTCGTCTTCTCCTTTGTTCTTCTCCTCCTCTGTTCATTCCTTTGTGCCGCAGTGTGAAATGTTTATTTGCATATGGAGACAGACAAACTGCTTCCTGATTGATTGATTCTCCATCTTCCCTCTGGATATGAAACCTGCAGTTTGATTTTAAAAATAAATAAATAAACCTATTTAATAATATGAAATAAATAAATACTGATAAACTAAAGCATATCCATTAGAGGAGGAGGAGGGGATGGAGGAGAGAGGAGGAGGAGAGAGGAGGAGGAACAGCATTAGAGGAGATGCTCCTCTCACCTGCAGGTTGCTGTTCCGGCGCTGGGGGCTGCACCTCCTCTGGACGCATCTGGACGAGCAGTCGAAGAAGTTGCAGTCTTCATCACTGCTGCAGTTCTGGTCCAGGATGTCCCTCATCTTCGGCTCGAAGAACGCCATGTCCACATCGATCGCCACCACCTGACAAACGTGAGAGGACATCCAGAATGAACACAGTGTCCGTCCCATGTGTCCCTGTGATGTCATCAGTGGTCATCATTGGAACAGAGAGTTCCTCAGGTTCATGATGATGTGAAGGACACTCTGAAGACATGACGCCTTCAATACTGAGACTAAGACCAGAAGCTGTTTCTACTTTTAGAGAAGACACCTCCTCCACCTCCTTCCAGAGGTGGTGATCATGCTTCACTTTGGGGAGCTGTCACGTCGGCCATCTTTATCCACCTCCTGTGATCTGGACGTGGACTCACCGTCAGGTCCGTCCTGATGGCGAAGTTCTCGGGCTTGATGTCACACAGGTGCAGTCTGTGGGTGAAGTCGTGGTCAAAGTGCCAGACCATGTCCAGGAAGCTCAGCGCGATGCGGTGGACCATGTCCCGGGCTGTCCACCTCCCGCGGGCCCCCCCGAGGTCCTGTCCCCGCAGCCCGGAGACGTCCTCCAGGGAGAAGATGTTCTGGTCCCAGGCGTGTCCTGCAGACAGGAACTCCACGGCGTAGAAGTGACCACAGGAGCCCAGGACCTTCGCCACGTGGACGCTGAGGTCCTGCAGGACTCTGAGGGACGGGGGGGGGGGGGGACGAGTCAGAGAAACAATATATACAGACGAGGTTTTCATTTTCTAGTGGGGACGGCTGAAGGATACACACATATACACACAGACATACACATACACACAGACACACACTCACAGAGACACAGTAACAGAGACACACACACACACATAGAGACACACACACACAGACACGCACTCACAGAGACACACACACAGACATAGTAACATAGACACACACACACACTGACACACACTCACAGAGACACACACACACAGACACACACACACTGACACACACTCACAGAGACACACACACAGACACAGTAACAGAGACACACAAACACAGACACACACACACTGACACACACTCACAGAGACACACACACAGACACAGTAACAGAGACACACACACACATATAGACACACACACACAGACACACACACACACACACACACACACACACACACACACTTGTCACAGCAGCTCTGTCCCCAGGCCTCCAGATAAGCAGCCGGTCACCTTCTCCTCATCAGGTTTATTTTTGGACTCGGCCGAGCGTCTCTTTGACTCTTCGTCCTCCAGATGTCCCACAGAGACGGAGGACGTGATGGTGACTCACCTGAGGAAGGTGTACTCCTCCTGCTGCAGCAGGGACCACAGGGACGCCAGCTCTGCTCGGGAGAAGCTCTTCTCTTGGTTCTTCAGCTTCTTCCCCCACAGTTTGGCCAGAGAGCTGTTACTTCCTCCTCCTCCTCCTTCCTCATCCTCGTCTTCCTCAGCCAGCCCCAGCGAGTTGCGTACCTGACATCAGAGGAAATATGAATATTGATCTGTGAGATCAGCAGATGTATTTGAACGGATTCGATGTGACCTACTTCCAGAGTGGCATAGAAAACCACATCGAGAGGGGAGAGCTCCTCCGCTGTGTCCTGTGGAGCAGAGGAGCAGAATGATGAGATCATTATGTCTCCTGATCTGATCTGTTCTGTTCTGATTTGATCTGATCTGATCTGATCCGATCTGATCTGATCTGATCTGATCTGATCTGATCTGAGAGACATGAAGAGAAGCTCAGGTGTCACCTGGTAGTCCAGGATCCCCAGAGGCTCGTACGAGGAGAAGTTCTCCAGCTTGGACTTCAGGATGATGGGTTGTCCTCTCCATCGAGCCTCCATCACCTTCTTCCCGTTCTCGTAGTAGAGGCAGCGCTTGTACTCGACCAGGCCGAGGACACACAGGTCCTCACACATGTCCCCCGTCACCGAGCCGTCCCCAAACTCCAGACACTGAAGGACAGAGCAGAGGTCAGGGGACAGCACCGACTGAAGGGGTCCACACAGATCCTTCTACTCAGGTGCTGGAAAATGACATTTTAAACACTTTGATTCAAACCTGCCAAACGTCTCCAGACTCACGTGTCACTGACCTCCTGTCCACACTAACACTGATATTTACAGTTTCCACTCAAACTGCATTTAAAGTCACTGAAGCTGTGATTGTTACAAACGTATGAATCATGTGAGGGTGGAATGAGCTTTCAGGGATCAGCTGGGGCGATGGAGTGAAGACGACATGTTGATAAAGAGTCAAAGTTTTAACAAGGACACAAAGTTGATCTCAGCAAACAGAGCTGAGAACTTCTTGTTCTTTAATCGATGCTTCTTCACATCAAGTGACTTTCAGAACAGGTTAGATCTGGATCTCCACAGAACAGGTTCGATCTGGATCTCCACAGAACAGGTTAGATCTGGATCTCCACAGAACAGGTTGGATCTGGATCTCCACAGAACAGGTTCGATCTGGATCTCCACAGAACAGGTTCGATCTGGATCTCCTCTCTATTCATGGTTTCCTTCCTGTCGGCTCAATGTGACGTGAAACCACCTCTGATGTGTTTTAGTTTCTCCTCAGCCGAAGCAGATGATTCTTCTTCTGATCAAAGTCAGTCACGTGCACACGCAGCCTGTGAAGTGTCTGAGCAGCTCAGCGTCCAGGAGGTGTGAGGACCAGGTCGGGGATTAGACCCGTTCTGATCCGGATCACCTGACTAATCCTCTCATGGGCTGCCGATCCAACACAAACATCAGGCAGTGAGAAGGTCAGAGACCTGGACTCACACCTGCTGCAACAACTGCTCTTCTCCTGCTGGGTGAACACAACTACTGTGTAAATACACAATAACACTTCACCTCATGTGTAAGGATTTCACATTTCACACGCTCGGCCAGCTGGAGCTGATCTACACACACTCACAGGAGGTTTCACTGGTTTCACTGGTTTCACTGTTTCCCCTGTGATGGTGAACTCTAGAGATTAGAGGACATGAGGAGCTGATCTGAAACATCTGTAATGAGAACTGGAACATCTGCAGAGAGAAGTGGCAGCTGCACCTGTCCTCTGTGTGTGTGTGTGTGTGTGTGTGTGTGTGTGTGTGTGTGTGTGTGTTTCTTTGTTTGTGTGTGTGTGTGTGTGTGTGTGTGTAAGCACTCAACAGGAGAGGGAGGGGAGGTGTTGACAGTCAAAGGAGACTCTGGAATTATCTCCTCCCCAATCTTTTGAATAATGCTTCCTGCTGTCTCACATCTCAGTGAAAGATAGCCATTGTTCAGTGTTTGTGTGTGTTTGTGTGTGTCTATGTGTGTGTGTGTGTGTGTGTGTGTAGTTGGTGTTTGTGAAGCAGCAGCAGGTTGTCGGGTCCGACTCGTTCAAACAGGAACAGGAACTGCTTTAGGTGTCACTGTGGCTGTGAATGGTTGGTCTCTGAATGTCTGCCCTGTGATTGGCCGACCCGTCCAGGAAGCACTCTGTCCTGTCCAGTGACACTGGGATGTGATCCAGCTTCACAGATAATGACTGGGTGATTTGTTTTGTGGTTTCACGTCTGAACTTCAGCTCAGGTCTCCAAACAGAATCAAGCTGATCTTTCATGAGCTGGAAGGTTGAACTGGTTTCCTGAACCTCCCAGCTCCTCGTCTGATGGGACCTCCTGTCAGAGGAGTGAACTGGGACGTCTGCAAACATCTGCACACATCTGCAGCTCAGTCCCTGGTTCCCTCCACCCTTCATCACATGTCACTCTTAGCTGCTTCCTCCTCCTCAGCCCACAGCCTGTGCACGGTCCCAGCAGGACAGGATCCTCTTCCTGTGAGTGTGTCTTTGTGTGAAACATCTGCATCTATTTGTGTGTGTTTGCATGAGGCTAAGCTGTGTATTCACTGAGCAGCCTGTGTGTGTTGGTGAGACGGGGAAACATTTTCTTTGCTCTGTGGTTTAAACACGTTCTTTTAATTCAGATTCAAATCCTCCTCCAGGAGTTTTCCATCCTGAAGTCTTTCACCAGACGATGGTTCAGTTTTTATTTCATCTCAAACTCTGAAGACGTTTCAGATTCAAACTGACTTTTGTCATGAGCGGCTCCGTCCGGTGAACAACGTGGATTCCATTAAGAAGCTGAATCCTCTGAATCGGAGGTTTTCAGGAGCAGCTGATTCACAGTGTTTATTTGGCCGACTCCTCTCCGGAGCAAATGAGCTGCAGACGGAAACGTTCAGATCTGTAAATGAAGTCGAGTCCTGAACCAATCGGTTTTAAACGTCACCGACAAACAGCTGCAGCTCATTTACACACATGTGTATCTTCACCCGTCACAATCAACGGCTCCTGTCAGCGAGAGGATTCTGTTTTCAGCCTCCAGTCTTTTCCTCCTTCCACAGATTCTTCTATCTTCATCTTTCTTCTCTCATCCTCTCAACCTGACCCTTTATTCTCTTTTATCTCCTCTGCTCATTTATTTTTCTCTTTGTTCCTCCCACTCTTTTGTTCTTCTCTCCTTCCTGTCATTTCGACCTATTTCTCTCCTTCTCGTCTTCCTACACTTTCCTTCCTTCCCTCTTCACACCATCTGAAGCCCGACAGGAGACTCCTCACAGCTGATACCTGGTTCCATTTCCCTGTGAACCTTCTCCTCCTTCTCCTCGGAGTTCTTCCTGGGAGCAGTCAGAGAAAGACGAGACGCAGTGAAAGAAGTTCTTTGTTGTCCCGCTCTCACAGTGACATTCCATGATGGTAGAACCCGAACACACGAGGAACATTAAAGACCTTGAGGACATTCCTGTGTGAGATGAGCCTGAAGGTCGATGGAGCGAGAGACACAAACTGAGGTCGAACAGTTTGTGGAGGAAACGACTGAAAAGCTTTTGTCTCAACTTGCTGAAGTCGTTAAGGTTTTTCAGGGATCATGAGCCTGAAGCAAGTGTCTCTGGAAACGAGTGATGTGTTTAACTCTCTGTCAATCTAAAGCTTCTTAAAGAGCAGAGCCGGAGGCACTTGAGATCTAGAGCTTCGGTGGGTAAGAGTCAGGTGAAAGGATCTGGAGCTAGAAACTGAAGATGGATCAAGAGAGAGGATTTCACTTGTTTCATCTAAACTGAACAAAGGGTTGTTGTCTTTACCTTAGAATGGGCCATTTGTATTTACGTACTTAATATATAAATACTTTATATTTACATACTTTATATTTGCATACTTTATATTTACATACTTTATATTTACATACTTTATATTTAAATACTGTCGGCTCACAAACCAGTGGGTGAAGAATCTCAGGGTGGACAGTTGGTTAAAAGCAGGAGTGAAATTCAGAAACATCTGGAATAGGCCTTGTGTTTCTCCAGATGTTGAATGACCGTGTGCATCCCACGCTGCCTCTGTGTGTGTCTGTGTGCAGAAGGTGATGGATCTTCTGAGTTTCGACCTCAGACCACAGCAGCTCCACCATCATTCTTTCCAGACGTTTCATCCCCACAGACGTCAGAGCGAGGGATTCTTTTCTTCAGGGTTCCAGGGTTTGTTGGGGACCGGCCAGATGACTTCTTGTTTCCTGGATGCTGCTCCATGTTGCCTCCACAGATCACGTTGTGGCACCAGGCTGCTGTGAAGCTGCTCTGCTACCTGTTGACGCTGAAGCTCTAGAAACCCTTCAGCCAGCTCTCTCCCTCTAACGCCAGCAAATGGAAATACACTTTCACAGTGTGAATAAAGAGTCACATCATTAACTGGAAGCTGATCAGGTTGATTGGACACGTTCTCCCTGGAAGACGACCACAAGCAGCTGGTGCATCGTCCTACACCTGAGATCAGCAGCTTCACAGCGCCCCCTACAGGCCAGACACTCCACAGACGCTTCAGCCAAACAAGTCTCTGAGAACTGGACCCAAACATCTGATCTGTTCTGAGGCCGGACGAGGGGAACGGACGTCTCCTGTGTGGGTTGATAACGAGTAGAAAAGCATCACTGTCACCCTCAGCTCTGAAACAAGTGATGAATCAGCTGTGACAGGAGGTCAAAGGTCACGTTCAGTCACGTACAGTACCCCCACCAGCCTGCAGTGAATCCACACCTCGTAAATGCTCCTGTTGTTCTGAGCAGAACAATACTGAGACTTTTATAGCCTGTGAAATGTTGGAGGTGTGGGCGGAATGGCTCGTATTCACTGCTGCACGTACACAATGTGCACACACACAGACACACACACACACACAGACACACACACAGCGTGGGTGGACCAGTTGAACTCTGGTTTGGTTCAGTGGAAGTGTAGGATGATCTCACAGCCAGTGAGTCCACAGCTCAGTCTGCACCACTGCTCCTCTGCTAATGAACACACACACACACACACACACACACACACACATCTTGCACTGAGTGTTTTGGCGGCAGCGAGCCTCCGTAATGAGCGACTGGTTTTTACAGCTGTTGCACTGAACTGATGATGAACAGCAGCAGAGAGAGAGAAGCAGCTGCTGCAGTGACCTGACAGCCGGCCACCAGGGGGCGATCACAATAATCGGCTTCACTTTGTTTACGGTTGTGATTGAGACTCAGAGGCTGAAGGTCTCAAACCTGAAGACGAGCTCACGCTGCCTCATCATCAAATTAAATAAATCCAGTAAAACTGTTTGCTGCCAAAAGGCCTGAAGTGAAGAAGAAAGCTGTTAGACACACACACACACACACACATACACACACACACGCACACAAACACACACACACACACACACACACACATAACTCAGCTGTAGTGTTGCCATCTCTGTCTAACCGCAGGCGTCACTTAGTATATGAACTCGGGGGTAAACACATAATAACAGTGGTTAAAGAAACACGTCTCCCGGCTGCTCAGTAAAACACAAAGAGTCGTTCAGTTCAGAAACGTTGAGTCAGAAGTTTTTCTGCCAAATAAGAACGAGAAACAAGAAGCAGAAATATTTGTGGACGATAGGAACAAAATATTGGTTAAAAAACTCTGTGAACATTTCGCTTGATTTGCCTCTTTCTCCTTTTCACTACAAATTGCAGATAATTAACATCACAGGTCTTATTTCTCCAGAACAATCAGTTGATCCCAGTTCCTCCTCCTGTCAGCAGCCGGGGGGTCCAGAGGGTCCCTCCCCCCCGGACCCTCTGGACCCCCTGGACCCCCTGGGGGGGGGGGGACCTCTACCTGTCCCTCTACCTCCACAACCCGGGGACAGACAAGAAGAAGACAATGAAAGGACGGATAACAGAAGGGACCTGAGAGCCATGTCTGCCTTGATTTGATTTGGTTTGTTCCACCCCAGACTCGCACAGTAACACACCTCACACAGAGCTGCACTGGGTTGTGTTAGCGTTGTGTTAGCGTCCTGCAGCGAGCTGAACATTTCATGAGCTACAATCAGCAAGTCGGAGCCGCTCTGTGCCGTGTTATGGCCTCGGGCTTTAAAACCTGTCAAAACACACAGAGAGACGCTGTTAAAGAGAACGTGATGAAGAGGTGGGATGCAAATGTGCACACACACACACACACACACACACACACACACACACACACACACACACACACACAGGCTGCAAACAAAAGGGCTCCACATAGAACAGAGGTAACAACATAACTAGCCCCGGCTGATTCTGATCTACGAGGATCATGCAAATACTCACACACACACACACAGACACACACACAGACACACACACACACACACACACAGACACACACACACGCACTCCTCTAACAACACTTGCATTGTTTCTCCTCCAACACTTCAGAACTTCTCCTTTTTGACCAAAAACTGTTTCAAGCATCTGAAACTACAGAAAGTTTCACCACATCACATTGAGCCGACGCTTTTATCTAAAGCCACTTACAACAAGTGCAACATCAGGTTCTGGACCAGAACCTGGACCAGAGCCTGGACCAGAACCTGGACCAGAACCAGAACCTGGACCAGAACCTCAAACTTTTTTCTATGAAAGTGGCAGCTCCAGGATCTGTGGCCAACATGTGAGGATCTCCTCTGTCTCTGTTTGCTGGGATCTGTTCCTCACCAGTCAAAGCCCTGGAGACCAGGCCTCTTCTTTCTGGTCAGTTTGTTTTTGTGAAACTCATTTTGTTAACAAGAGGCTGAAGTTCACAACTGACCCAAATAAAGAGGACTAAAGAGAATTCTCCAAGTAAATAAACTCAAGGTAAATAAACAGTTATGTGTCATCTATAGACGAGTCTGGAAGTCGAAGCATTAAACCTTCAATCCTTATCCAATCAGTAAAGGTAATGTTTATTTTCCTATCTAAAATATTTTTGGCAGAGAGATGAAAATAACAGATCCTGGAAATGGAAATGCTCTCGTCCTCCTGCGTCTTCTGGCTGTGACACGGCTCAGAGACGCTGGAGCAGCAGTTAGCGACTGATTCAGGGTCAGTGGAGGCTTCAGAGAGAATAACAGAGAAGCTGGTGGTGTTCAGACGGCTTCACTGTGACCCTGAAGATCCTCTCTCTCTCTCTCTCTCTCTCTCTCTCTCTCTCTCTCTCTCTCTCTCTCTCTCTCTCTGTCACAGTCATATTTCATAATGAATAACTGTGTAATTCCTCTCGGATGTGAGTACAGTGCAACATGGCAGAAGACAGATGTGGAATCAGAAGGACACTAACAGCTGACCTCACATCTGTTCTGAAGCCGCTCTCTGCAGCAGCTGTTCTCTTCATTCTTATCGGATGTTGTTCCTCAAATCCTCAAATCCTCCAACCCTCAGAGAAGCTGCGGAGACGTCGACTCTTCTGAAGAACAGATGAGCTGAATCACTTCATTTGTTTTAGTCTCAACATCAGAGTGACACATGATGTTCAGGACTCGTTCACACCTGGTTCAGAGCTTCACACTCTTCAGGTCAGTCTGAATCTAAACATCAGGTGTGAACGGTTCCTCAGAGCAGAAGAGGAGTTCTGATTGGCCTGAAGGAGCCCATCAGCTGGTGAGTTCTCCTCTGGGGACCATGAGCAGCAGGTATCTGGTCTGAGGTGGTTCTGGTCTCATCTCTGTTCACAGCTCTCTGCATGTGAAAACACTAAGAGTTGAGTTTCAGTCTTCAGCCTGAAGGTGAAACCGTTTGTTTCATCAGCAGAAACCATGTTTCCCTTGACGTGTCATAAATATCACGCGTGTTCGAGTCAGAGTTCAGCTTCACGCTCTGACCCAGGATCTGCTAACAGCTGCTGACTTCATCTCCAGCTCACGACCGAGTGCAGAGCCAGAGTCCGGAGGTCTGAGAGTCTCCATCAGCACTTCACACCATCTTCATTAATCATTCATTCATTTCAGAGCAAGAAGATTGATCGGGATCAAACCGATATGTTCAGAACTCGATGTGAATCTTCTAAAACATTTCTTCTTTTTAAATCCTCCTCATCAAACAGGCAACGTGTCATTAACTGTCGATTTAAATCTCCTGGTTTGAAGAACTTGGTTTTACTCAGGAATCTTTCTGTGTGACTGGAACAGAGTCTCCAGCTTCCATTCAGCTTCAGGTTCCATTCAGTGTCAGCACGTCCACAAACCTTCACAGAGAGAACCAGGTGCCTTCAAACCGACCAGTGTAACAGCCGTGTCATGATTCATCCTCCGAGAACCTTTTGGATCTTTTTATTTATGATTGGACACTTTTTAAATATACAAAGTTTCATGAATTCTACTCCCCAGTTTCCAAATGGATTCAAGTGTCTTTAGAAGAAACGATGGAGACTGTGTTGATCATCGTTTCTGAAGAAGAACCTTTGTTTCTGTTTCTGTGTCACTGACAGGAGTCGACTGCACGTGGAGTTTCAGTCAAAAGATCTGCATCAATGAATTCTGCAGGAGGTCGTGAACATATAAACGTTCCAGGTTAGATTCCTGAAGAGCACAGCTGCACTTTAAATAAACCTGCTGCTCTCTGCTGCCGTTAAAGAACAAACCAGCAGCGTCAAAACACAGAGGAGGCCATAAAAAATGCACCGTCAGGCCATGTAGGGGCAGAGGAATGCTAGAGACATGCAGGGACAGGCTGAGAGCAGCAGATCACAGATAAGACCATAGGAGACCGACGGTACAGCTGTCTGGATCTTTCTCTGGATCTGTCTCTGGATCTGTCTCTGGATCTGTCCAGAAAGTCATGTGACATACGAGATGTACGAGCCCAGGTTCAAGCTGAACATCAGCAGGGCAGAGGGAATACGACTCCACTTTGATCTATGTTTCTCATCAAGGACAGATGCTGTTATTGATGGATGGATGATGGATGGATGATGGATGGATGATGGATGGATGGAAGTCGCCATCATCTCCAAACTCAATGTTTAAGTTGGATTTCAAATCAAATCTACATCTTGATTTCCGTCAGCTGGAACTAAAACGTTTGTTTTCTGACTGGATCTCAAGTGGAGCAGCTTCCAGGCTAGGAGCTTGGTTCCCAACAGTGTATTTATAGTTTGTCTCATGGGATCACGGCCCCGACACAGCAGACCAACAAACATCAAACTTCCTGTTCAAAGAAATAACCAGAATTTAATGATCATAAAGTTTATATCAGTGTTGCGTCAGATCGGTCTTTAGAATCTGGAACCAGGCTCCTGACATCTGTCCATCATCCATCATCCATTCATCCATCCATCTATTAATCCATCATCCATTCATCCATCCATCTATCATCATATATCAATCCAAAATGTTCACTTTCTGTTGTTCCTTCACTGATTGGTGAGATCTGCGTCTCAGAATGTTTTCAGGGTCAAACATTGACCTTGAGGAGTGACCTCGTGTGACCTCAGATCAACCTGATGATTCTTATAATCATTCACTGTAATCGTGGTATTCCTTTTCACTTCTGCTGCTCTAATTCCAAGGGAAGTTACAAAGGGTTAAGGATGGAGGGATGAGGGTACCGGAAGAGGAAGAAGAAGAAGAAGAAGAAGAAGATTGAAAGACTTGTGTTTACACCTGAAGCCATCGAGACGAGTCTGGACCGCGGCGGCTGTGAAACCTGATCCTGATCCGTCAGTCAGAGACTCAACACAAAGGTTCTGTTGTTAAATCTCATCCTCCATCGTCTCTCCAGAGAAGATGAGGTGGTTCAGTGAATCGTTCATTCTGCAGACCTGCATCTGCTCTGCATTACTGCTCCGGAGCTGCCACATTAGCCTCTGGAAACTCAAACCCTCCGTCAGCTGCTCTGTGGGCGACGCTCCAGAAACGCTCTGTTGACTCTAGAAGGTTAAAGGGGGGATTTCACCAGTTTCCACTTTGGATCTGTGAGAGCTGTGAGTTCAGTCTGTGGGATGAAGGAATGATTTGTCTCTGAATCTCTGTGTGACTGTGATTTAACTCAACAACAGCAACTGGGTTGACTTGTCACAGGTCATCACAGAATGCAGCCGCAGCTTTTCTCAATGAGGTGGAAAAGTGGCGGGGGGGGGTGGGGGGGGGGTTTCCAGTGAGAGAGAAGTTCAGGTTTAAAGAATCAACTCATCTTCATCAGAGAGAAGAAGAAGAACGACTCGGTTTCAGCTACGAGACGTAATCATGTTAGAAGTTACCTCAACGTCTCCACTCTCGACCAATCAGGAGTCAGACTCAGCTGTCAATCATGATGTCTCAACTCATTTTTATATCATGAACAGATCAAGACTTTATGGCAGAACAAGTTGGAGGAGAAATAAAAACAATAGTAATAGATCTGGGAAATGTTATCTGTGTTTACCCACAATGCACCAGTATATGCTGCACTAGATAAGGCAGCCGGGCCATTAAGAGCCGCTGACCTCTGGCTGTCTGTCCCCCCCCCCCCCCCCCCCCCCCCGTCCTGTTTCCTGTAACCGTCTGACCAGCGAGCGGCGGCAGGATCCTCAGAAACGAGAACCTCAGTTTGACACTGGACGGAGGGGGGGACAGACGAGGCTTCGGTCTGAGACAGGAGGGAGGACATGTTTCTGTCTCGTTCACTGAGATGATCAGTTTCTAAACGGGTTCTGCTGCAGGAACAACATGTGATTAAAGATGGAGACGGATCCAAAGACTCAGATATCAGAGGATTGAGGCTTTGATTCAGTGAATAACACCGGATCCAGAACGTGTTCATAATGTGAACATCATCCAATAATTCAATAACACAGTAATATTACTTCTCAACACACATGGGCAGAGTAAGTGAATAGAACCGAACCCCCGACCCTCTGGTGCCGGTGACTCACCAGTCTCTGCAGGATCCTCTTGCTCTTGTCGTCGGTGCAGTAGTCGGACATGATGCTCCTGTGAACCAGAACCAGGCCGTTCAGGAACAACCAGGATCCGAACCAGAGCAGGGCGAACACCAGGGTCCCCCGGCGGGACCACAGCCGGAGGCCCAGCCACCGGAGCAGGCCCATCCTGCCCCCGCCCCGCCCCCCTCCACCTGGCACCCCCCTCCCCGCCCCCCTCCACCTGGCACCCCTCCTCCAGGGAGCATGCTGGGAGTCTGGATCCCCGGTCGGAAAGGGTCCAGCTGCAGAGAGAAGCAACAGAACTCTAGATTTCAAATCTCTCTGCTCAACAATAGAACCAGTTCAGGAGAAGTTAGAAAAAGGTCCAGTCCACTTCTGAGCTCATGTCATCAGCACCTGTGTCTTTATATCTCCCATGATCCTCTGCAGGAAGTTAAGGTGGAAATCCAAGATCCAGAAATGTGCGTTCGGTCATGAGGAAAATTATTTTTCTCTGCGTCTCTCGGACTTTGTCAAATATTTCAACATGAAAACAGAAGAAGAGTAAAGTCTGTTATCATCCAATCAGAGCCTCACGTTCCAGAAGCTGCCAGTCCAGTGCTCTGACCTCCAGCTCGGCTCCTCCGGGGCTCCTCCAGGAGAACTCTCTGTTGGAGGTCTAGTTTTCCATTCTGACATCTTTATAAATCCGACTGGTTGATGTATTTTCTTCACAAATGTTGAGCAACAGGAAATAACTGAGCAGCAGCTCTGGACACACACAACACACAATCTGTGAGCTGTGAAAACAGTGTTGTCGTCCTCGTGGTGTTTGCACTTCACACATCAGGTGGGTCGAGGTCTTCAAACTGGAAACATCTCAGATCTATAACATCCTGCAGCATGGAGCCGCTCTGCTTCTCAACGAGCTCCTCTGATCAGAAATGGATGAGTTCCAGTTTCCTTGAGGTCAGAACAGAGAAGAAGACTTTTCTGGTGTCGGTGGAGGAGTTCTGTCCTGAAGTGTGGACGATGTCCTCGAGGTGGGACAGATCTGTGACAAGAGGAAAAGAGTTTCTGCGTTAGATGAAGAAACAATCAAAGTCTGAATTAATAATCAATGATTTTGCCTCAAAGTAAAAAAGAATTTACACTCAGAGAAACTGGGATGATCAAAGAAGCTTCCGTGCTCTTGAATATAAGATTTCACAGCTGAAGGATTTTCACATGTTCTGATGGAGCAGGTTTCTCTGCAGATCAATGAGAACCTGAGGAGATCTGTCTTCTCTCTGTCTGCTGAGCTGAGGAGTGTCACAGGAAACCAAACTAATAAAACCTTCCTTGAGTTCACGGAGGGTTCAGCCGCTCCGTTGAAAAGATAATTATCTGTTCCTCTCGCAGGGTCAGTGGAGAGCTTCTAAAGTGGATTGAAGTTTGTAGACTTTAAAAAAATCATCATCTCCTCAAAGAATCTGAAGGAAAAACACGTCTCAGCTCCACATTCCTTCACTGAATCATTCCAAACCTCTGCTGGACAATTATTCAACCATTATCACAACGTCCTGATGCGGTTGTGGCTGTTCTCAGTGAAACATCCAAACCATGACGAGAGGAAACCACTGCACTGGAAACCACTGAGACACTCACCAGACGTCCCAGAGCTCGGCTGCAACAAACCGTCCTCAGAGACCGTGACCCTGAAGGAGAGAGGAGACGAGATGGTGATCCTCTGCCTCCTTCACTTCAGCCTCTGTTCCTCAGTGATGGGGATGTGGGTGGCAAGGAGGCGAGGAGGCGAGGAGGTGAGGAGGCGACAGCAACTGCAGCTGTTTCCCAACAGCTCCCAGTGGATTTTCTCTTCTATTCAGTCGACACGCAGACCAGTGACTCTCTCTCTCCTGAGCGGAAAACGATTTCTATTCACTCAATTGTTCTCAGGTTCTTATTTTTCTTTTGAATCATCAGTAATGAAGTTTTGGCAGAAAGAAGTCGAAATGAAGTTTCAACTGCAAATGAGATTAAAATAAGAATCGGATCACAGGAATCAAACACTGATTGTCAACGTCACCAAAGCCCAACAGTCCTTTAAATTCAACCAACCTGCACAGACTCACACACACTCACAGACACACACACTCACAGACACACACACTCACAGACACTGGTCCTGTCAACGTGTCCGGATCGTTTCATTAAGATCCATCAATCGTTCTCTGAGAAATCAGGGGAACTGTTTAAAAACTACATATAAATATATAATCAAATATTCCTGGATTTGCCCCTGATTCCAGATCTGCAACCGATCTGCCTCCTCCGTGTTAACAGATGGGACCAAACAAACAGATTTAAGTAGATGTTGAATAAATGTCATTTCAGGATTTATCTCTGATGTTAGTTCAGGTGTTGTGATCAGTTTGGTTTGAGTCGGTAATCTGATGGAGGAGGAGTCAGACTGAATGACTCAGTCACCTGATCACTGCTGCACAGACAAGATGGTTTGTATCTGAGATATTTTGGCTTCATTTCTGGAGGAGGTGAAGATGTGTCTTTATTTTCAGTCTATGGAGCCGAGCAGCGACCCCCCCCCCCCCGAGGGAACCACCAGCTGGTCTGTTTCACTCACCAGCTCCACTAAGTGGCTCCAGGAGCTTCTCTGAAGATCAATCTTGCCGTTTGGTCCCACAGGCTGAAGAAGATAAGATCCTAAATGTGCAGCAGAGATTCCTCCAGTCACTTTGCATCTCTGACAAGAAAAGAGTCCGGTGATCCACCACAGCTCAATCCAAAGGTTCAAATCCTCTTCAGGTTCAAAACACAGAAAACACAGACAGCAGCAGGGACCTGAGAGAACTGGGTCTGTTAGTCTCATTCCATCATCCTGGAACCTTCATGTGGATTTACCTCTAAGGAGATCTTCTCTGAACATCCTCCTCAGCTCCTCCTCAGCTCCTCCTCAGCTCCTCCTCAGCTCCTCGTCTGCTGCTCCTCTGGAGTGATGACGAGTGTCTGGTATCTGACTCTAAAACCTTCTGAGATCCTTCAGGTCAAACTGCCTCCTTCACCTGAGCTGATGACGTAGAATCATCCTGAAGCCAGTCAGCAGATCTCCAGATCATCGACCACATCCAGACGACTCCACGCTTCACAGGAAGTCACACAATGTTTCTGTCAAAGTGATGAAGTGAAACCTCCAGGACTGAAAACACTCTGTTCCACTCGACTCTGGAGAAATGACCAAAACACACACTGGTTCCAGATCAGACGTTAACTCCTTGAAACCTTCCTGAAGGAACTGAAGCTCTGAAGTCCACGAAACTCCACTCCCCCCTTTGAGAGGAATGAATCACCAGCAGGAGATCCTGTGGTCTGCAGGTCCTGCTCATGTGGAGCAGCAGGTCTGCAGAAGATGCTCGTGAGGATCCAGCTGCTGTGAACCCTGATTCTGGACTGTCAGGCAGCTCTGCTCTGCTTCCTGCTCACGCTCCCACTGCCTCGCTCGCTCTCCCTCTCTCTCTCTGACGCTCTACATTTGCCTGGCTGGGATAGTGTGTGTGTGTGTGTGTGTGTGTGTGTGTGTGTGTGTGGTTGTGGCGCTCAGGCTTGTTTTTTTCCAGCCCCATTCCTCTTCCTTCCTCCAGTCTGCTGCACTCACTGCTTTTTCCTTCCTTTCCTACCAAGTGTGTGTGTGTGTGTGTGTGTGTGTATGTGTGTGTGTGTGTGTGTGTGTGTGTGTGTGCGTGTGTGTATTCCCCCCCCCCTCTGTCCCCTCCTCCCCCCCCCCCCCCCCCCCCCCCCCCCACCCCCCCCCCCCCACACACACCCACACTCTCTGTCTCCCTGTTACCACAGCAGCAAGTCTCAGCTGAGGTTCAGTCCCCAGAACTTTCCTGTTCTCTCTCTTTTCCAGGTTTCCTCCACAGAGCAGCTCGGGGGTTCGAGACCCGTCAGTGAAGTTCTGTGAGGATAAAGATCTTATTATAAACTATTCAGGATCATTGTGTAGCTGTGACTCTGCTGTGCAGCTGCACAACTAAAATCACCTGTGGTTGTTTGTCTCCACCAGCCACAGCAGCTTTAGTCTTAAGATAATATGTTGATGAGTCAAAGAAGGGTTTGTAAGGTCACGCTGACCTTGACATTTGACCTCTGACCCCTAAGCATTGGTACCAGATCTGGAAGGAGTCCCTGAGAGTGAACCTGAGATGTACCTGACTGCTACTGGTGCTGAGGTGTAATAAAAACATCATGAACAGAAACTCAGGTCTGTAAAGTCGAGTTTCTTTTGTTCTCAAGTGAAACACTAACCTGAGCTTTGACTGACAGGATGAAAACAGGTCTCAGACCAGCAGCTCTGCAGCTTTCTGATGATTCCTGTGAGTCTCCCATGTTCCAGACACTGATCCCAGGCTCCTCGTTAGCAGCAGCTCCTCATCTCACCAGTTTGTTAAGTGACTGGAACACTTTCTAAAAAGTCGCTGGCTTCACAAAAATGATTTTCACCTTCAAGTCGTGAAAGTGAAAATGTGAATTTGTTTCACAGAAGAGAAGCGACGGAAGAACACTGTGGATACAGAGATGTGCAGCAGCTCCACCTAGCGGCTGTGTTGGGTAACTGCAAAACTGATTTTGATTTAGTTTAATTCTATTGCAGTTTCAAACATTGACCACTAGAGTTCAGAATGACTCCATGTTCATGAGCGGGACGGGTTGTGAGATGACACATTTAACTAAAACACACACACACACACACACACACACACACACACTCTGATCTAAACCCCTAATCTAACTCTTTACTTCAACCTAAACCTTTGACCATGTCTTCATCTTGAAATGTAATGATTTAGGTTCATGCTCTTTCAACAAACCTTAACCAGGACCTCAGGAACCGGTTCAGCCTCATAAGGACTGAGCTTTGGCCCCCTGTGTTCCACTGGTCCCCCCCCTCCACCTTTAAACCTGACCCTGAACCAGCACCGTGTTCCTCAGTGACACCGGTTGACAGCGAGCAGGAGGTGATTCTTCTCATCACCTCAGGCCCACACACAGGACACAGGTTGTTGTGTTTTGTGTTTGACAGTGATCGCTGCTGCTCGTAATCCACTACACAAACAGAACTGCTGGGAAATCAACTCTCACACAGTGGAGCGGCCGAGGGAGATTAACAGACTGTTGACGGGCTGGTTCTCCGTCTGTCGGCTGGAGGTGAGTGACCTCAACCAAACTGCTGCTTTCTGTTCAGTTCAGGCATTCTGCTGACACATCCTTTGTGTTGAATCGTTTTCTGTTCAGTTCCAACGCCCCTCAGTACAGTTTGGTCCCGATGCAAACCAGAATATATTAAAACATTGGAATATGAGGTCTGTTCAGGAGAAACAGACGCTAACACTTTTACTGAGATTTAATACCCAGCATCCAAGACAAACAGGAACCAGTTTGGCATCTTCCTGAACTTTGTATTTGTCAGAAAAGAACCGCTGGGTTTTATTGAGTCAAATATGAGCTGTGTCAAACCAGGAAGTCAACATTACTCTCTCACTCAATAACAAAACCAACTATTTCAAACTTTAAAGACTCTATTGACACAAAGAAGAGGTTTTTTATATCCCTGTGACCTTGGATTCTCTCAAGGAGTTCCTTACATAAAATATGCATGAGACAAAAAAATAGTTTTGTGACCTTGAACATTATTTTACCAAAATCGAGTCACTTCTCCCTCGAGTGAAAGAGAACATTAGTGCAAAGGTTGAAGAAATAACCTCAAAGTGTTACAAAGATATCAGGTTCTGAAGAAGGAGAGAATCAGATCTACTAAACTTATTGAACCTCAACTTTCAAGTTATATCTATCTTGCATCTGTTACATTTCCTTTGTGTTTCTTTCTATCCTAATTTGTGACACAGCTGTTTTATGATGTTTGATCATAAAACAACCCATTGGACAAGGCTGATGGTTTCACTGGTTCATCCTAAGGGAACATGAACGTGTGTGAGCTTCAGCTCAACGGCCAACAACGTGCAGAACAATCCATGTGTACGATAAAGATCAGAGAAAACACACGATGGACATTTAGTGTTTTTATTTCACTGCTCACGACTTCCTCACGTTTCCAAAAACACTCAAACAGAACAGAGTGTTAGGATTCTGTAAATGAAGGGCTGGTTTTGAAGAAAAAAAATTTGTTCCACTTTAGAGTTTTAGCATCTTGTGAACATACAACTCCTGGTTGTGTTTTGTTTAACACACAGTTTTCTTTATAATACAAAAACGGACCTGATCGACGTAAACAACAATAAAACAACACACAAGTGTTTACTGATCTGACGCCCCCTTGTGGTCAGAGTCTGACATCCAGGCACATGAATGACTGTGGTTAGTGTGGAGAGAAACTAGCGCCCTCTGTTGGTGGGACTCTTGTAATAAAAGTCTTTGGATTTCTGGTCAGAGTTTTTCAGCTGCTGACAAGTTGTTTGACGAATGTTCACATCACTCTGACTGTTCCCTCAGATCTTCACCCGTGGCCTCACTCGTGGATCTCGTCCTCCTCGTCCTCAAAGCCCTCCTCTCCCTCGTTGGCGGTGGCGTCCTGGTACTGCTGGTACTCGGACACCAGGTCGTTCATGTTGCTCTCCGCCTCCGTGAACTCCATCTCGTCCATGCCCTCGCCCGTGAACCAGTGCAGGAAGGCCTTTCGCCGGAACATGGCCGAGAACTGCTCGGAGATCCTCTTGAACAGCTCCTGAATGGCTGTGCTGTTGCCGATGAAGGTGGCGGCCATCTTGAGTCCCCGGGGAGCCACGTCGCAGACGGCCACCTTCACGTTGTTGGGGATCCACTCCACGAAGTAGCTGCTGTTCTTGTTCTGGACGTTCAGCATCTGCTCGTCCACCTCCTTCATGGACATGGGCCCGCGGAAGACAGCGGCCACGGTCAGGTAGCGGCCGTGCCGAGGGTCGCAGGCCGCCATCATGTTCCTGGCATCGAACATCTGCTGGGTGAGCTCGGGGACGGTGAGGGATCGGTACTGCTGGCTGCCCCTCGCCGTCAGAGGAGCGAACCCCGGCATGAAGAAGTGGAGGCGAGGGAAAGGAACCATGTTGACGGCCAGCTTGCGGAGATCGGCGTTGAGCTGCCCGGGGAACCGGAGCGAGGTGGTCACGCCGCTCATGGTGGCCGACACCAGGTGGTTGAGGTCCCCGTAGGTCGGGGTGGTGAGTTTCAGCGTGCGGAAGCAGATGTCGTACAGCGCCTCGTTGTCGATGCAGTAGGTCTCGTCTGTGTTCTCCACCAGCTGGTGGACGGACAGCGTGGCGTTGTACGGCTCCACCACCGTGTCCGACACCTGGCGTGTAGAAAGCATGATCCTGTCTGTCTGTCTGTCTGTCTGTCTGTCTGTCTGTCTGTGTGTCTGTCTGTCTGTCTGTCTGTCTGTCTGTCTGTCTGTCTGTGTGTCTGTCTGTCTGTCTGTCTGTCTGTCTGTCTGTCTGTCTGTCTGTCTGTCTGTCTGTGTGTCTGTTTGTCTGTGTGTCTGTGTGTCTGTGTCTGTTTGTCTGTCTGTGTCTCTGTCTGTCTCTCTGTCTGTGTGTCTGTCTGTCTGTCTGTTTGTCTGTCTGTGTCTGTCTGTCTCTCTGTCTGTCTCTCTGTCTGTCTGTCTGTCTGTCTGTCTCTCTGTCTGTGTGTCTGTCTCTCTGTCTGTCTGTCTGTCTGTCTGTCTCTCTGTCTGTCTGTCTGTCTGTGTGTCTGTCTGTCTGTCTGTCTGTCTGTCTGTCTGTCTGTCTGTCTGTCTGTCTGTCTGTCTGTCAGTCTGTCTGTGTCTCTGTCTGTCTGTCTGTCTCTCTGTCTGTCTCTCTGTGTGTCTGTCTGTGGTAATCGTCAGGAGAGAACCATCACATCTTGGTTCGGGTCCAGTTTTGTGTTTGTGATTTGGTGCAGATCTAAATCAGATCTGGATCTATTGAATTAAATTGGTTTCATAAATGGACGTTTGGTTTGAACTCTACTGATCAACCTTCTACATTTGAGATATTTATGTTTGTTTATTTATTAATTAGATATTTTCTAAACACAGGCTTCAATGTGACTGGTCGTTTGGGGCTGTGACCCCTGAAGAGATGGTGAAACCTACAGATGAATCAATCAAATGACTGAATGAATGGAGTTTATGATATTATAATAAAGTCCCTCAGCCAGGGGGGGGGGTTATCTGAGCTTCCTCTGGAACCCAGTGGTGCTCTTCACCTGGAGACAGTCGCAGTGCTCACACTCCTTCCTCACTACGTCCAGGACCGAGTCCACGAGCTCCGCCCCCTCCGTGTAATGACCTTTGGCCCAGTTGTTCCCAGCACCTGTCTGACCTGTGGACGACCAATCAGCACAGAGGAAAACCCGTCAGTGAAATGTAAAACCATCAGCACAGCAGATGGGAACATGTGTCGGACTGGTGACCTACTTTCTGTCCCGGGCGGCAGCTGCATGTGAATCTGTGTGTGTGTGAACTTAGGTCTACAGCTCAGCTTCTTCTTCTACTGTCAGTTCATCAAACAGCTGAGAGCTGATCTACTGCTGCTGAGGCTTCACACACAGAGACACTGAACCTCATAGGACCACCTCTCATAGAGAAAGAGCTGCCTGTAGAAGCACTGTCCACTATCACCTGAGAGCCAGGCCTTTCCCTCCGGAGGTGGAGGAGACCAAAACAGCTACAAGATGTTTTCATGGCTCAGATCTAATAAGAACCAGATGATTGTTACCGAAGATGAAGTTGTCGGGTCTGAAGAGTTGTCCGAAGGCTCCTGAGCGAACACTGTCCATGGTTCCTGGTTCCAGGTCCACCAGCACGGCCCGGGGGACGTATTTATGTGCTGCACACACAGAGAAGACCAGCACACTGTGGTCAGTCCCCGCCCCCTCTAACGAGCTCATCAATCAAACATTCAATCCATCAATCAATCAATCAAACACTATTTGTTTCACCCATATTTATAAATCAGATCTAAACAAGGTGTGACATCATCTCCAACAGTTAAATCCACATCATCGAACGTGAGACAAAACATGGAATCTAATATAGAAGTGAAATATTAAAAGCAGCTTTGTGTTGAAAAGACTCTGACTCTCAGAGACTGTGTCACTTACAGGACGCCTCGTTGTAGTAGACGTTGACCCGGTCCAGCTGGAGAGACGAGTCGCCCACGTAGTCTCCCGCAGGGTCGATGCCGTGCTCATCGCTGATCACTTCCCAAAACTGATCCAGTTACAGTACAATGAAAGAGCAGAAGAAGAAAAGATGTTTAACTTCAACCAAACATTTAGTCCCTAAGCATCTTTGTCTCTTTGTGGTTGTTCAACCTGCTCGTTGTGTATGTGATGAGTGTGTGTGTGTGTGTGTGTGTCTGTTCACGCTCTCTCTTCTCTCTGTGAGTTTATCACTGAGCCACAGCTGCAGATTTCTTCCATCACACTCATCACTGATGAGTTTATTTTTACATCAGTTAAGAACCTGTCTGACTCCAGTTGGTGGAAGTGATTATTACACACACACACACACACACACACACACACACACACACACACACACACACACACACACACACACACACACACACACACACACACACACACAGTTTTACACTTTAACAAATGAAATCCATGAACTGTGACACAGGTCTGAACTGTTTCAGGTTTAAATCGAAATCTGATCTAAAACTGTAGAATCTGAATGTGACGTCAGCGTCGTGCGTGTACCTTGGTCCCGATCTGGTTCCCGCACTGTCCCGCCTGGATGTGCACGATTTCTCTCATCTTGCGGTCTGAGTCCGGGTGGGTTCGGGTGAGTTCGGGTCTCAGCTGAGTCTCTGTCTGTTAAAGGTCTTCACCGGCTGCTCTCACGCGTGGTCACGAGCCACGCCCCAGGGGGGGGGGGAGTCCAGTTCGTGCAAGTCAGCACAACACACACGTGCTTGGTTTAAATCCCAACACTGTCACCACAGAATACACATGTGATATCAATACGTTTTATTTATTTACTTTTACTTTAAAAGAGGATTAACAATTTTTGATTCGCTGAGCAGATAATAATAATCAAGCTTTATTTGTGACACGCTGCAGAAAAGACAACGAGTCAAAGGTCAACAGAGAAACTTCACTCGCTCATGATCCGTTACTGTTCAACTTTCTTTCCACTGTTAATAGGTTTTTAAATCCATTTTTAAAGATACGTGTTTACACTTGCTTGTTTGTTTCTATGAGATTACATTTTTTAAAGGAAGTTAATTTTATGGATGTAGAGTTTGGCAAAAATAAATCAGACATAAATAATCAGTAATAAGACAAAAGTAATGAGAAAAATCATAAACGTTGTTCACTGGGAGAAATGGATGAAAATGAAAAACAAATCGTGTTTTTAAGTGAAATGTATTTTATTAGGAACGGTAGGAATGTATTGACAGTGGCTTGTTTCCCACGGACCGCTGATCGCACGGACCGCATCCAAACAACCGCGGCAGCGCAGTCCTCCGGCTCAATGTGAACATCTCTCCGACTTCACGAGTCGCTTTACGGCCAAAGATCAACATGAAGTTCCGAGGGAAAATCATAGATGTGTCCTGCCTCAACCACTTCACCCGTGAGCCGCTTTACCTGTTAGCTTAGCTAACCTGCTAGCTTAACTAACCTGCTGACCTGCTGGCTTAACTTACCTGGTAGCTTAACTAGCCTGCTGAACTGCAACCTTAACTAACCTGCTGACTTGCTAGCTTAACTAACCTGCTGGCCTGCTAGCTTAGCTAACCTGCTGACTTGCTAGCTTAACTAACCTGCTGACTTGCTAGCTTAACTAACCTGGTAGCTTAACTAGCCTGCTGAACTGCTAGCTTAACTAACCTGCTGACTTGCTAGCTTAACTAACCTACTGACCTGCTAGCTTAACTAACCTGGTAGCTTAACTAGCTTGCTGAACTGCCTGCTTAATTAAACTGCTGACCTGCAAGCTTAGCTAACCTGCTGATTTGCTAGCTTAACTAACCTGCTGACCTGCTGGCTTAACTAACATGATGACCTGTTAGCTTAGCGGTCCCTGCTGACCTGTTAGCTTAGCGCACTGTCCCTAACTAGCTCCTCCCCCTCCCCAGGGGTCGTCACCACCATCTCCAAGCTGACGAAGCTGTGCGTCCTGAGGCTGACTCCAGATCACCTGTTCTTCGTTCTGTCTGGGAAAGTGGCCAATGGAGGGGTCAGCATGTGGTGTGAGCTGTCACAGGTAAGAGCCCAGTGGGTCATCCATGCAGACTGGGCTGACCTGGAGGTCACTGACCCCCCACCACCTCCCCTTTAGTGCATGGGTCATGGACTGAGTCATTGTCTCTGTACAGTAATGGACACGTCTTCAACCACCTGCATGGCTCAATATCTCCAAGTTCTTTCAGCTCTTCCCGTCCGTGCGTCCTTCCTCCCTCCGCAGGCCAACTTCTTTGATGAGTACCAGATGGAGGGTGTGTCCTCTGAGGACAATGAGATTTGTCTGGAGGTGACTCCAGAGAACCTGTCCAGAGCCCTGAAGACGGTCCAGAACGCCAAGTCCGTCAAGGTGAAACTGACCAAGAAGCACTGCCCCTGCCTCACCATCGCTGCAGAGCTGGTGAGTCTGTGGAGACATGATGTTCAGCAGCAGATGTGACAGCAGTGAGACATGATGTCCTCCCTTTGTCCCGTCCAGCCCACCCTGTCCAGCATCAGTCGAGTCGTCACTCACGACGTCCCGGTCAACGTCATCCCCCGCAGACTCTGGCATGAATTCAAAGAACCGAGCATGCCAGACTTTGATGTGAGTGCAACACACGTCCCAGTGTTTAATCAAGCAGCGTGCACATTAACACGTTTATCTTGAAAAGGACACGTGTGGTTCAAGAACAGGTCACTTTCTATGTGTCACTGAGATTCATCTGAAGTGGATCTCCCTGAAATTCTGAAAATGCCTTCTGTCTGTCTGGAGACGTCTCTGAATGGAACACGATGCTGCTTTAGTTTCAACATAGATTTAAACATGAGATTATCCTCTGCCTCCAAGGTGACTTTGTGTGTCTGTGGTCTCAGGTCAGCATCTACCTGCCTCCTCTGAAGACCATGAAGAGCGTCGTGGACCGGATGAAGAACCTCTCCAACTTCCTGGTAGCTTCACATTCCTCCAGAGCTGTTTCTGAGTTTAAGGGCTGGTACAGTTCCAACGTTTCAAAACCAAAAAGCATGAAAGTCAGATTAAATAAAGTGTTTAGTGAAACAACACATTCAAAAGATGAACAGAGAAGTTCTACGTGTTTGATGCAGAGTTGTTGAACTTCAGACTCTGACTCCAAAGGACGTCAAGACGCACAAGACGGCGGCATTCATATCTGAATTGTGGTTTAAGTTATGACAGTTATTATTATTCTTTATTAAAAGTCTCTGATTCAGACCAATGACAATTTATTCCTGCCACATCCTTCTCTACTTTTAATTCCATGAGAACGGATTGTGTTCCTATAATTCAACAATGTGTGTGTGTGTGTTTGAATCAGGTGATCGAGGCCAACCTGAACGGACAGATGAATCTGAAGATTGAGACCGATCTGGTTTCTGTCACCACGCACTTCAAAGACCTGGGGAATCCACCGTGGGGTGAAACTTGTTTTTATTTATATTTGTATTAGAACAACTCTGGTCCAGACAATAATATAGATGATAA
>JAFBJV010031611.1:284726-295890 GCA_016801935.1 Platichthys stellatus | reverse complement strand
GGGACTCATACATCCTGGATTCCTCTTTGTGCCTCCTCCACAGAACTTCAGCTCCTCTGATATTAATCTTCTCATTAACACTCGGGTGTGAAACAGTTCTTTAAATCAGGTCAAACTTAGTCTGAGTTCATTATTTCTCCTTTTGAATCCAGCCTCAATGAACCATTGTTTCCTTTGACTCTATCAGGTAAAAGCAGGAAGTGATGACCTTCATCCATCTGAGGAGCTTCTCTCGTTCCACCGACCTTTCGTCTCTCGTGATGAATAATTAGCGTCGGGGGAGCGTCGCCATTCAGGCCGACGCTCCCACTCTGTCTTCCTGACGGCCAGGGGGAGCAGCAGGGGGGCACGCTGTTGTTTTGTGCTTTGTAATCACAGCGTGGTGGAAGACACACACACATACACACACAATCCTTCACAGCTATAAAACAACTCTGTGGAACATAAACGCACAGCGACACAAAAACGTAAGCAAATACACACGTGTTCATAAATCACCTGGATTAGGAGGAAAAGGTGATTTTTATGTTCTGCAAAAGTTGGAGACGCATTTCTTTAGTTTGAGACCGGTTTCTAACACAAAGACAACACAACTCACACACTTCACACCTGCAGTGAGCTCCAGACAATCTCCTGAAATGATCCGAGGACACACATGTCCGAACCAGTTGCTGCAGTTCTCTGGAGTGTCTCCTGCAACCCCGAGAAAAACTCTAGATCCTATCTGAACGAGTCCATTTGAGACGGAGTCCCAGAGAGCGAGTGGACGAGTGGACGAGGTTTCTAACACGTGACACGAAACTGGAAGAACACAAAGATCTCAGGATGAAGAAGAGGAGCCGGACACGTGGAAGACGAAGACGTCAACAACAACACTGATCTTTCCACAGCAGAGTTTCTACGTCAGTGGGAGGAAGTGAAGACGTGTCGTCCATCTTACACTTGTGTGATAGTGTGTAGTAAGATCTACGCAGACGCACATCGTGGGACATGTCCTGAACTTCCAGATGGTCTCTTTGTCTCCTCACCAGCACAAACACACAGCTGCTGTCTGATCGCTGCTGTTAGTCATGTTTCTGGCCTCATTCGGCAGCAGCTGGCCGAGTCGCAGGAATCCCTGCTCTCACACACACAACCCCACACACACACCCACACACACACACACTTGAACATGTGGTAACTTGGTGCTATGTCAGCATACTGGTGGTACTGGTCCAGTGTGACTGGACGTCCAAGGTGCAAATATGTTTCTGTGCCTGAAATCTGTTGATGTCAGCGAGTTCATATCGTCTCCCATCGTCCTCACTGTTTGAGATCGCCCCCTGGTGGCTGGCTGCAGTCTGGGCATGAACCCGTCCTCCTCCATGTGAGCAGATGGGACATGAACCAAACTAATCAGATGTTAAAATCATTTCAATAAATGTTTGTCAAAGATGTTTCTGTCATTTCAGGTCGTTCTTATCTCATTTATCTCATTCTTTCTCTCATCCCTTTTTAAAGTCCTCCCTTCCTCAAATCACCCTTTGTTTCCTTCTGTTTCTACGACAATAATTTTCCTTCTCTTTGTTTAGTTTCCCCTTCCTCCTCCTCCCCTTCCTCCTCCTCCTCCTCCTCCTCCTCTTCCCCTTCCTCCTCCTCCTCCTCCTCCTCCTCCTCTCTCTTGTTCTTTTCAGTTTCATGTTTTCACTTGATGTCCTTTCCCTTCGAGCGTTTTCTTCTCCTCTCTTGTCGTTTTGTTTGCTCGTCATGTTTCTGCAGATGAATCCGAGGAGTTCTCTCGTGCTTCATTCGTCTTCTGTGGCCGCTCCCGCCGCTGATCTGAGTCCAGCTGGTGACAAATGTCTGTCGGCGCTGAAGGACTCTGCTGAATCAGGAGGAACCGGCGACGTGTTGGGACAGAGGCTCCGAACACATCAATCTTCTAAATGAATCAAAGCTAATACAACATCTGCCTCGTGGCTCACACGCTCATCCACAGCACCTCTGACAGGAAACACTGTGTCACTGCGGATGGGAATTGAACCTGTGGTTGTTGTAGACGAGGCAACAGAATTAGATGTGATCCAGAATAAAATGAGGGTCAGATTCACAGATATGGATTCTGACACGTTGCATCCATCGCTCCAGACTGAGTTATGATTCTGTTCTGTTCCAGTCTGTGTCACACGATGGAACCACGTTTCACTGTTCATCTCTAATGAGAGGAAGATTCTCATGAAATGATGGTTTCAGTTGTGACTGAATACTTGTAAAGATCTTGTTGATTGATAATAATAAGAACCATAGAACAGGTATATTGTAAAGACATTCCTTCAGCTGTGGACTGGGGTCATTTTGTATTTAACCCTGTTTGTTGTTGTAACGTAACCACACTAAACGAGTCGTTACACAAACTCACTGAACGACTTTTCAGTGACATCATCTTTGTCAAGTGTTATAAGAATCTGCTGATGACATTATGACATATGAATATGACATTTCAAGGTCTTTTACAGCTGTTTCCTCTGCCTGTCTTTAGCGCGCTGCCAGAGAAGTGGATTTGAAAGGTCTTCATTCTTCTGGTTTATTATTGTAAAGATCATCAGGCCGGTGAAATGTCTCGATGTTCAGTTCCACTGCGTCCTTCCTCCGGTAGAAGAACAGACACTCAAGTAAAACCTCATCGATCGATAACAACGAGGAATCCTCTTCTCTGTGTTAATGGTTGAATCCGTCTGGATGCTGAGAGGACGGAGCTCGATGATGCGACCTTCGTCCGGTGTCACTGACCTTCGACCCCCCCCCCCCCCCCCCCCCCCCCCCAGTGATCGGTTGTCACGTCTGTAAACACGAGCGGCCTCGACGTCTGGCAGCGACCGTCCATCAAAGCTGAATATGTTTGTCGGGGAGAATTTCCCGGCTGCTCTCGAGTCAAGTGAACGAGGTGGAACTTTAAAAGCAGGTGAGCGTCAGGTTCATGTGCTGAAGCAGGAAGTTGTGTTACCTCAGTCCGACCCGCACTGATTCAGGAGTTTGTTGTTCTCGCTCGTTGCTTCTCCAGCTGCCTGGCCTGATTCTGTCTGAGCCGGGATTCTGCCTTAACCTCACACTACCTCTGGAACTCTGAGGGAATTAAATGAGGGGGTGAATTTAGGTGTTTGAACATTTACAATATGACTCCTTCTCCTTTAGCTGAACTCTGATCCGGTCACGAACTGCGTCTGTGTCTTCGTCTTCGCTCTGCCTCTTCGTCTTCGCCCTGCTTCTTCGTCTCTGCTGAAGACGCTGTGCTGAACCGTGTCTCAGACAGATCTCGAGCTCCGGAGGAAAGTGGCTGAGTCAGGAAGGAAACAAGGTGTTTGCTTTTCTCCCGGGTTCGTCAGAGCAGGATCATAAATCTCAGCATGAAGGTACTGGGGCAGGTGGGTGGGCGACGGGCTCGTGGTTAGTGAATGAATCATGTCACTGCAGCATCTTCACAAACACTGATCCCCCCCCCCCCCCCCCCACACACACACACACAGGGTTTGAAACTTTGTGAAATCTATTTTAGGAACGGAATATAACACTGGAGTTGTGTTCACTTGATCCCTCGGTGTGAACCCTCCGCTGTGCCATTTCCTCCGGCCCGTCGTCACGTGTGTGCTGTGACAACGGCATGTTTCTATCCGTGTCCTTTCAGCCCACTTGGGTAATTTCAAACATATTGATTCCCGGACCCCCTGACACAGCTGGCTGCCATGTCTGAAGAGCAGCCTCTCCACCCCCCCGGCTCCCCCCCCCCCCCACACACACACACAGGGTTTGAACCCGAGCCCTAACCCACCAGGCTCAGCTCCCCCCTGTACAGACACAAGCCTCAACATCTGGAAACAGCTGCAGACAGCGATAGGTGGTTTATTTACGCTCCAGTGTTGCACGAATCATTTCTTATATTTGTACGATAATTAAAAAAATGTGTGGCAGTTTTAGCCGTTAAATAATAATTAGAGTAAAATGTGTGTTAACATTGTGTGTGGATGTGGACCATGTGTTTTTGAGGCCTCTCTTCTCATGTCATGTGACGTCTTTCCAGCCAGTCACACACCAGCGATGGGTGTAGGAGAGTAAAGTAAAGCAGTGTATTTACAAGGTGAAGTCATTGGTTCTATATTTCATCAAAAAATATATATTAATTGTTTTTGTACTGTTATTGTTTCCTTGGATATGAATTATTTCCTCCAAAATAAATTCACTTTATCAAACCTCTGGTACGAATCATTCCCAAACGGCAGAAACTAACAAACAGCATCTAAAGCCTCCAAAGACCTGCTGTATGTCATTATGATGAGATATGATGAAACTGACGAGTGTTTGCTCTGATAGTGAAACATGAACATCTGTTTCATATGCTGATAAACACAGCATCGTCTGCATAGAGGCAGAAGTAAACCTCCTCTTCTTCTTTAGTTCTCTGACCATTGACCGAACATGTGATGTCATAGCTTACCTCAGGTCTCTAGAAACGGAATTTCATTGGCTGTCGTTTACCCAATAACACTGCAGTGCCCCCCGTGCCCCCCCCCCCCCCGACAGTTCCCTCTCGGCGGCGTGAACACACTCGCTGTGCTGAACCGTGTCCGAGACAAATCTCCGAGCCCCGGGAGGAGAGCGGCTGAGTCAGGAAGGAAACAAGGTGTTTGCTTTTCACCTGAGTTAGTCGGAGCAGGATCATAAATCTGGGGGTGAGAGTACTGGGTCAGGCGGCTGGTGGGGCGGACTCGTGCTGAGAGTAAAGCTTCTCCAGCTGAAGGAAACAGCTTCACAGCAAACAAGAGACAAAAGTAGTAGCACCAACGTTTTCACCCGTCGTTAAGCTGCAGCACATTTATAAAGGAGGCAGCTGTAGAGGAGGCGCGGCCGGTAATGAGTTTATCACAGTGTGAATACATGAGCCTGACCTGTGTGTGTTTCTGTACAGTTCAGCATTAAGTCTGAAAACACGACAAACCTCTGTGTGCGTCTCTTTAAAGACACAAACAATATGAATCTCAGTTAAAGACAAATATAAAGAAGTGTAACATCAACTATCTCATATAAACTCACTGTTATTTACTCAAAACTGCATTTTATTTTAAAGTTAAATGCATCTTAAGAGAAATCTAAATCTAAATGTTGTCGTCAAGCAAAGCAAGATTCAAACGTCAGAATCTATTTTATCTTTGTACTTTTTTAGGTAATTAATAAATTGTACAGTTTAGAGATAAAGAGTAAAGCTGTGAATTCTTATATATGGAAAGTTGAACATTGAATTTCCACCCGGGTCGAAAGATGTGCAAGTTAGCTGGGGTGTGAGAAACTAACGGATACAACGAGCTGTTCCAGTCCAGCAGGGGGCAGCATCACATAAAACTTCGGAAAACATAGAGACAGAGTGTGTAAACAAAGTCAAATGTGTCGTAACGCACTGTGTGTTGTGTTCGACCTTGTCACCTGTGTGTGTGTGTGTGTGTGTGTGTGTATGTGTGTGCACGTACGGTCAGGGAAGCAGTTGTCGGGGTCCATGGCCTCTTCCGGCATCTCGGAGAACTCATCCTCTTCCTCTCCGGGCTTCCGGAGGTCCACCGTGCTGCCCTCTGATAGGCTGAGGTCGTCTTTCTGCTGATAAACAGGAAACAACCAATCAGAATCCTTCAGTGATCATCAGGCTGCTCAAGGTTATTATTCAAAAGTTGATGCAGATGATGTTGTAATTTCTGTTGTTAAGGCTCAAGATGAAATGAAGAGCTCGTAATGAAGGATCGTCCAGTTCCTGACTTAATGATATATATATATATATATATATATTTATTATTAGATTGATTAATAAATTCTCAGAATGGCCTCGGCTGAATCCTACGAAGAGAAGTTGTTCCTTTTTAGAGTTGGTGCCTGCGTTAGTGTCAGTGTTTGTGTGGTTGTGCGTTTTGATTGTGTAGAGTGTGTGTTGTGTGTGAATGAGTCAGATTTAATGTTACGTAACCGACAGGAGACCTGGCTGAGACAACAGAGACAGACATCACCTTCCAAACCCTCCGTCTGTTCACTTCCACTCCGGCAGATCAGGACAACACTCAGGAAATACCCCCCCATCCCAGCTGACTTCAAAGACCCCCATTTGCAAAGCATCATGGGAGTTTAACTTTACAAAGGGACGAGGGAGATGGAGGGACACGGGACAGGTTTTCTGCTAAAGGCTTAGGAAGGAAATCTGGCAAGTTTGGTCTGGACAAAGTCACAGCAGGCGGCGTGTGTGTGTCTGTGTGTGGTGTGTGTGTGTGTGTGTGTGTGTGTGTGTGCGTGTGTGTGTGTGTGTGTGTGCTGGGGGGCGTGTGTGTGTGTGGACAGGTGAGCTAACTACCTGAGTCAACAGCTAACTCATGAATACATTCAGAATCTGGGAACAGAGAGGGGCCGCTGTGACGAATGCCAGCCTTGGACACACAGACACACACAGACACACAAGCACAGACACACACAGCCTTGGTCCTGTGTGACAGTGGACGTCCATAATGAGGGTTAAAATGTATTTCTATTCATAAGCTGCTTCTGTCGAGCGGCCAGACGAGCTGAAAGCAGGAAACACATCCAGGGCCTGGAAGTAACACACATGTAATCTGATTACTTTCATCAGTTGAACTGGAACAAAGTGCGTCTCATTCAAGAGGACGCAGGACGAGTTCAGAGTCTCGAGGACATTTCCACACAGGTGGACACGAGGGAATCGAACCAGGAACATTCAAGTGTTCAACCTCCTGAGTCACAGCGTTAAGACTTGTCCACAGACCAGCTGTCTCCACCTCCTGTGATTGGTCCAAATGTCCAACAAAGTGTTTTCAGTGCAAACCAACAGAACCAGGTTCAGTTTGATCCAGATCCAGAACTCCTCCTCTGCTCTGAGGAACCGTTCACACCTTCAGGTTCACACTGAACTGAAGAGTCTGAAGCTCTGAACCTGACCAGGTGTGAACGAGTCCTTTTTTATGCAGAAGGTCGACATTGATCGTAAACACACAGATTTCGCTCATTGGCTAATGTGGTTTTCTGCTCACTCATCTACTTCCTGTCCCTGACGCGGAGGCTAGCTCTGTAGCCCCGCCTCTCTGCAGCACCATGTGACCCGACAACACAGAAAGTTCTTATCAGCTGGTTTAAAGGAAACTGTTGGAAACAACACAGCTACGTTTAAAACAATGACTCACTGTGTATTTTTACCTGCTGTGTGTTTGTGTGTTATATTATTACATTATGCACCATTGCTGGTATCAGGTCAAACACACATACACACACACACACACACACACACACACGCACAGACACACACTGTTAATGAAGTTCTGTGTGGATGTAGATTCCTTGAATCATCGTTTCTCCATCTTCCTCGTTTAACTCCGTCATGTTGTTACAGATTGTTGTGCAGGTTGTCACTCCAGGGCAGCAGACACAAACACACAAAGTGCACAAAGCAGCTGGACACACCATTACTCTAAGGAGACCCCAGGTCAACAGATCCGGCTTCACTGAAACAGACATCGTCCGTTCTAAAACGTCTGCAGGTTCCAGCAGTTTCTCTTTTTAAACACTTTCACTCAAGCTGCACCAAACACACAACTCACACACAACTCATTTAAACTTATAACGATCGCCCCTGTGAACACTGCGGCCCGACCTCTGACCTCAGCTGTTGACCCCAACGACCAGCTGATCTGAGCTCTATGAGAGTTGATTTATGGACGCCATCAAAGTGCAGCTCAGCTCTTTATTCATTACATAACCAAACACTGGGTCAAACAAAAAAGAAAAAAAGAAAGAGAGAAAGAAAAGGAGAGAGAAAAAGAGAGAAGGAGAGAGAGAGAGACAGAGAGAGAGACAGAGAGAGAAGGAGAGAGAGAGAGAGACAGAGAGAGACAGAGAGAGAAGGAGAGAGGGAGAGAGAAAGAGAGAAAGAGAGAGAGAGACAGAGAGAGAGAGAGAGACACAGATAAATCGTAGGGTTCCAGAATAAAGTCACAATAATACAATAATTAAGTGGAACACGAGAATAAAGTTGAGAGAAGTTCCTTCCCCCCCCCTTTTATTCTTATAAAATAATAGAAAACAATATATTAATAATATATTATTATTAATATTATTGTTTGTTAATTGATTTTCTTCATTATGGACTAATCGTCCTGAGGTGACAACCTGCGAGCAACCACAGAGTCTCTCTTGAGCCAGGCACCAGACAGCAAACTGAGGACGAGCTGGGGTGACGCAGTTTTAACGTGAAGAGGTTTTGTACACTCAGCTCGACCTTACACACACACACAGACAAACACACACACACACACACACACACAGATGGAGCTGTACCTGCTGACTAATTGTGCTCAGATTTCGGCAGCACCTTCTCGCTGGTACATTATTTAAGTGCTTATGTAGGTCAGGCTAACGCACATTGTTCGAAATGAGAGGAAAGTAAATCCTCATCTACAGTCGAGAGCTGAGGACAAAAACTCACCTGCAGGAATAATATACAAGTTTAAAATATTACATATTAAACAAAAACAAAGCAGACTCAATTATTCTCACTGCAGAAACATCTCAGATCCTCTATAGAAATGATTTTATATTCTATAACAACACATGATGATCTCCTCTCTGTGTGTATGAACTTCAGGCTGAAGGTTCAGGATCAGGTCGACTGCTCAGATCAGATCCTCTCAGCTGATTCCAGGTGAAACCAGAGAATCAAAGACCAGTGAACACAGGACGAGCTGCTCAACGCTCAAATTAAGAGAAGAACAGAGGGAGACTCACTCACACACACACAGACAGACACACACACACACACACACACATATACACACACACCCTGGAAACACAGCTTGATGCTAAGGAGTAGTGAAAGCAGTGATGCTGTCCGACTTCCTCATCTCTCTCTCGACAAAAGCTGTTGTGTGTTTGTGTTTGTGTGTGTGTGTTTGTGTTTGTGTGTAATGGGGGTATGCTTATATATTTTTCTTTACTTACGCTACCCTTTCAAATGAGGTTAACTTTTATGTTTCTCTGTGTGTGTGTGTGTGTGTGTGTGTGTGTGTGTGTGTGTGTGTTGCATCAGATCAGAACAGTAACAGATCTTCATGTTTGTAAATGATCCATAAATGTGCTGCTTATTGTTATTGTGTAGTTTGTGTGTTTTTCTTTAATAAAAGTTTGTTAAATATGTTTTCAACCTTTTTACTTCCATCACAGATTTAATAGAAAGAAGTTTTATATTTGGAAAATAAACTTTTACAGTAAAATGCTTTTTGTGTGTAAATAACATTTCTAGAGAGAGAGAAAGAGGGGGAAGAGGGAGAGAGAGAGAGAGAGAGAGCAGGTGCACCACATGATTAAAGAGGAGAACTGATGATGAACTGAGTCGGCACAGGTGTGTGCACAAACACATGCACGCCCTCACACATGCACAAACACATGCACATACTCGTGCACTCACACACAGCATGACACAAATCTGTCATTTCATGTTAGATTCAAAGAGAAGACACAACTACTGATCTCGTCTTCTTCTTCAACTGCCTAAACACACACACACACACACACACACATACACACACACACACTTTATGAGTTTTGTTCCTAAAGGAGGTATTACCCTGTTTGAAAAATGTGATACAAACTCCTATAAAGAACACACACGCACACATACCCACACACACATACACACACACACATACACACACACACAAACAGAGATGTGTCTGTGGCTCATTTCAACTTTTGTCCTCTGAGTAGATGAAGAGAGACAGGAAACACAAAAACACACACTCACGAACACACATACAAACACGAAATGGCTTGGATCACAACCACACACACTAATATACACCCTTTTAGCACAAACACATCACACACACAAACACAGACACACACTCTCAGCTCTGCAGAGTGAGAAAAATAATGCTGGACCATAATGCACTGCCCCAGGCCTCCAATTCTATCTCTGTGTGTGTGTGTGTGTGTGTGTGTCTGTGTGTGTCTGTGTGTGTGTGTGCATCCACCCATTACCGAGACAGGTTTATAGAAAGAGAGCCACAGACTGTTTACACGCACTGAAACACTCAGACTGTTCAGATCCTGATGAACGACGTCCGGCATCATGTGACCACACAGCTTGTGTTCACAAAGTGCGTTGTTAATAAAGTTAAATCAATAATAAACAAGATGATACTGTTGAATAAATCGACCGACAACTTAACTACGACAACGCACACACACACTTAGATGTTCACCTCAGGGGAGGAAAAGCTGACTCACTAACAAACACACACCTGAGCTTCCTACGTCAGACACAGGTGTGTGTGCGTGTGTTTGAGTGTGTGTGTGTGTGTGTGTGTGATCTCCTTCCTACCTCCTCCCTCTCCCCGTCTTCCTCTGATCCCTCGCTCTGCCCCTCCTCCTCCTCCTCCTCCTCTTCCTCCTCCTCCTCCTCTTCCTCCTCCTCATCCTCCTCCTCCTCAGGGAACTCCACGTCTGACTCTCCGGGGGCGATGGGGACGCTGATGGTGAGGTTGGGGTTCGTCATGTAGCTGTCGTCCTCGGGCACCACGTACTTCTCCACGTGACGGCCTGGGACAGTGAGACACACAAAGTCTCCTGATGTTCACTTTGTCTTCTGAACACTTGAGTTTTAACAACCAACATAATGGACACAAGGACACAAGGACACAAGGACACAAGGACACAAGGACACATGGACACAAGGACGCATGGACACAGGGACACAAGGACACAAGGACACATGGACACAAGGACACATGGACACATGGACACAAGGACACAAGGACACATGGACACATGGACACATGGACACAAGGACACATGGACACAAGGACACAAGGACACAAGGACGCATGAGAGCAGAGACTGTAACATCGTTGGAAACGGACGAATCTCTTTCCGTGAGTAAGGGCAGAATAAACCAAATTGTTTTCGAGGGATCTTTCATATTTGAGTTTGACAGAAGTGATGTTTCATAACTTTTCTGTGATACATTCGTCAGAAAGACGATTAAATAAGTTTTATAAATCGTAGTTTAGTGACACACACGTCCACAACTCATGTGAACACATTAAAAAACTTCCCACATTCATAATAATATTGTCACAATACAGAAAACAAATTT
>JAFBJV010031611.1:241118-263618 GCA_016801935.1 Platichthys stellatus | reverse complement strand
TGTTTTAAAATCTCAACAGCTGCTCCTGGATCAGCAGCGATACTGCCGAGGAGGGTTGTGTAGCTGTTAGCATCGCAGAGCGGGCTGCGAAGCTTTGATCACTGCCGAGTGGTAACTGTGTGTGTGTCTGTGTGTGTGTGTGTGTGAGTCTGTGGCCCTTTGATCACCACATTTGGTCACTTTAATAACAGAGACGCCTCCAATGTGTTATCATTAGAACATCTAAACCACCCTGATTACCCAGCACTTATAAGGACACACACACACACACACACACTCACACACACAAACTGATAGACTTGTTCACAGTTACCAAGAAAAGTATTTGTCAACATTCCAGTGGGTTGTCGTCGTGTTCAGAACTGATCCCGTGAGGAGACAACGGGAGTTTCACCGTCCGCTTGTCCACCGTCTCTTCACAGCCTTAAAGTACAGGATCATGACATTATCACCACACGTCACTGAGCTACACAACTCGTTTGTCCTGTAAAAAAGACGATTGTCTGTCCCCATACTTCAGCCTTTTACTGGTTCTGCATGGTTTGCACCTCTGTGTGTATGAGTGTGTGTACTTGTGTGTCCATTTCTAAGAACCCTTCGATGGTTTTAAGGGTCAGGGTCAGGTCAGGGCTAGGCTTTTGGTTGTGATTGTTAAGGTTAAGGTAATAACCTTGACAATCAATTGGTGGATACACTACACCAATTAGTGTCCTCAACGATTCCAAAAGACAGTTGACGAATGTACACGAAGAACTTTACGTTACGATTCACCAGCTCCTTGTTTCACTTCAGACGAACATTTAGTGGACCATTATTCTTTCAGTGCTCGTGGTCGACTACATGTCATAGAAAATGCCATCTTTCTATTTATGTCTCCTTTTGTGTCCCAGAGACCAAATGCTGCCACCGAGAGTTTCTTTAGTCTGGAAAAATGTGTCAGGCACAGTTCTCATACTGAAAAGCCAAAAGGGAATAAAGGCCACTTAACCTTTCCTGGACAGGCCCTGGATCTTTTATCTGCACAGAAACCTTTAGTAACTGGTGCATCAGACGCGGCTCCAGGCGAGTTGTTTCCTGTGGAGAGTCTCAATGCTCCTTCAGAGGGTTTCACGTGAAGCTTTAGTGCTGAGAGCAGTTTGAAGGTCCTGTTCTCTGAATGCTGGTCTCAGCTGAAATGCACATGTCAAGGTTTCATTTGAGATTATTTTAGTTTCAGTATTTATTCGGTTTATTGGCGGCTGGCATCCAGCCCACGGTCTCACGCTGCCGCAGATGTGTTGGCGCTCGGTACGCCGGAGCTTTCTGTTGTCCTCCGGGACTTAGCAGTGATTTTCTGTACCGCTTGGTCGACGGGACATTTCGCTGACACTGATCCAAGAGCAGTTTTCTATTATTAGCTCAGTCAGGCAGCTCATGTGGATTGGAGAATCACGTGAATGTGGAGTATGCACAGTGTTGATCTTTGGCCTCCGGGCTCTGACTGAAAAGACTCCCGGGCAAACTCAGAGCCAAAAGGTCGATGCTGCACTGGAAATGAGTTTAACTCGTTTCTAAACCGAGGCACTTATAAACCATGCACGTGCACAGAGCAGTGCACGAGAGGAAACTCTCCTCGTATGTGAGTTCTAATCTGCGTTAACTAATATGTTCCAATTCTGAGGATCCGACAAATGCGTCCTTCCTTTACCGAACAGCTAACGACGCACAAAAAACATCTTTCGTGAGGGTGGAGTTTGAATCAAGTGACTCGTCGAGTACATTATTATAATTATTTGTTATATTTAAACCAACGTTCTTTTTCTAGAGGTTTTTAAACTCGCAGCCGTTGTTTTCATTTCTTCCTCGTGTCTTACGGTCGTCTCACTGGAACCATTACACTGCCCCCTCATGATTCCCGGTGGTACTGCTTCGTTTTGTCTGTATTTGCAAGCGTTCAGCAAACTGAATACAAAAGGCTCCGTCTGGTTCTGTGTCTAACGTTGAGCGTAAACGAGCCTTTAGAGCTGCAGCGTAGTTAACGTCCGGCCACGTGAACGCTGTCTACCTGTGGAGAGAGAAGAGATTCTGACTCCGGCTCGGAGCTGCTGTTAAATCCGTGTGAAACGACTTCTCGAGTGGCTCATTACGTTGCTGCTGTGGGAAGGGGAAGTTGTGTTGGCTTTGGTTCACACACTTGCCGGGGAACAGTGCAGCGTGCTAAGTCGTGCTTGTTTCACCAACATGATTTAAAGCAGGGTGGATAAGGTAACGCTACAGAAATAGAGCCCGGGGGGGGCGACGGCGTCTCGGTGGGACGAGGAGTCCACGAGGACTGAGGACGTGGGATGGAGGCGAGCGTGGATCTGTCCATCAGCTTCACCGCGATCGATAACTCTCAGACGACCGTGAACTGTCTCTGCTCTTCTTCTTCTTCTTCTTCTTCTTCTTCTTCTTCTTCTATCGTTCCAGGAATAAATCTCAGATTTGTTTGTTTTAAACTCTCTGTCTCTCCTGACCTGCTTTCTCTCCTCTGTTCTACCTCAGAGCGATGAGACGGTTTTATTTCTGTTTCCCATTTACTTGCATTATGGGCGGCGCGGTGATGCCGTGGTTCCTGCTGTCGCCTCACAGCACGAAGGTTCCAGATCTCTGCTCGTCCGTGGTCTTCGAATGTGGAGGTTTATCTTCTGAGACTGAAGGTGTGAGTGTGAATGGTTGTGTGTCTCTGGATGTCGGACCCTGAGGTTCATGAATCTGTGGCGTCTTGTCTCACCATCAGTTCTCTGCAGATCATTTTAGGGCTTTCGGGGGAGGACAGCAGATATCACTGTTTATAGTCCGACTAGTTTCTTTTAGATTATTTTCTCCATCGCCACCATTCACTCCCACAAAGTTCACTCAGTGACGGGCTGGGGGTGTGAAGGGTTCCCCCTGGAGGCTGGGAGGAGTCATGATACTCTGTGTTGTACCGGCCTCGAACCAGAGAGTCAAGTCTAAAGATCCTGTGTCTCTAAACGTCCGTGGAGTTGAACCTTCTCCAAACGTTCTGAGCTCAACGTCAAGGAGCCAAATTCATTTTATCTAAAGTGAACGAACCTGTGACTGGAGTACACACACTGGTAATAGTGGTAAAATCCGTTTTGTAGGAGTACTTGGAGTAGCACTGATGCTATATATAATAATATATCTACTTTATATCTAACACAAATCAAACTGCTCCACTGCGCAGAAATAAAATGGGAAATCACTAAAGTTAATTTTCCTTTAGTGCTTTAGTACTGAGAAAAAAACAAAAAGACCATAAACGCTTTAGACCTGCCAGTTCTCAACACACACACACACGCACACACACACACGCACACAGACACACACAGTTATCTCCCTGTGGACCAGCGTTTAGGTGGTGGAAGCCTCTTTTGTGTCTTTGGCTGAACATTAGACAGATGTCACATTCAGCCTCCCAGAGAGCTCGTAACTCAAACTAAACACACACACAAGAACACACACACACACACTCTCTCTCTCACACACACACACACACACACACAACTGTGCACTCAGTCAAAATCAACCCCCATTTTGAAAAATGTTTTCAATATTGTAGTCGAGTTATTGATCAGTGCAGCTTTTAACATAATGTTATAACCATTCATAAAGATTGGGGGGGTCGTTGAGAGCTTTATGACACACGTGCACAAACAAACACACACAGACACACACACACACACTTTGACACAGGCACAGTTGCAGATGCGTCAACATGGAGACTTCCAGGAGCAGAGACTAAGCTCACAAACGCACAGAGCTGGAAAAGGATCGTTGGACGCTGGACTAATTTAATGGAACACACAAACACACACACAAACATACACACACACACACACACACACACATAGAGTTGGTCATGCATCGACATGCCTACCACCAGCACTGAATGCTAGGCTAATGGGATGATGCATATCAGCTGTATGATGCAGTGTATTCCAGGAATCCACCCCCGCAGCAGCTCCTTCCTCGGAGTCGGGTCAGGCCATATTTCTCACTAACTGCTCTGATGACAGCGGCGTCTTCCTGAGAGGAAGCTGGGTCAATGATGATTAAAGCTGCACCTCCACCTTTTCAATTCGCTCTCGTATTTTCTTGTCACATTACCGGACAAATAAAGGCTCCAGTTGTTTTCCAGTTACGTCGGGAAATTAGCCGCTGCAGGCGATCGAGGGATTCAGCAGCTTCTTATCACAGGGCTTCAAAAACAACTTCTGAAAAATGATACCTGGTTTAAAATGATATTCACATCACCACCACAGGTCTTTAACCTCATCGCAAACCAAGCCTCATTGAGAATGCATAGACAAATCACCAGATACAATCTGAAGGTGTGTGAAGGTGTCTTCAGGCACCGCTCTGCTCTGAGTCCATGTTCTGATCCTCTCCTGAGCTTCTGGAGGTCGACCAGCAGAACGACTCTACTGACGCAGGTGAGCAGAGTTTCCTCTCCAGCTTTAAGCTCCGTCTCAGAAGGAAGGTGAGGAGCTCAGATGAAGGAAGGTGAGGAGCTCACATGAAGGAAGGTGAGGAGCTCAGATGAAGGAAGGTGAGGAGCTCACATGAAGGAAGGTGAGGAGCTCAGATGAAGGAAGGTGAGGATCTCAGATGAAGGAAGGTGAGGAGCTCAAACGAGAAGAAAAAAACTAACCATGTGTTTAATACTTTCCTCAAATCCCCAAAGACTCATTGTGACAGCGTTTGAGTCAGTGAGCTGTGAGGTTTCCTCCTTCAGTGTTCAGAGACACAAGCACCTTGTGAAATGATAACATTCTACTCCACTGAATACAACAGGGGATTTTTGTGGAGGACGGAAAAGTGTTTGAGGATTTTGGACAAGTCTTCAAAAACATGTTTTTTGTGTTTGGTTTATTTTTCAGCCAAATTTTGGCAGAAATGATTCTGTGAGTGAAACACACTCGTTAATGCCAGAGACTCAAATGCAGGAGAAAAAGATGATTTACTGATTTAAACCTTTTTAATCACATTGAAGCAGATTCAGGATAAATGAGCTGAACTGGATGTTGGATGCCGTCCAGCAGGAACAGGAGAAACCCAGTCCGGCCCCCTGAGACCCCCGGGGGCCTCTGGGGCCTCTGGGGGCGCCGGGGGTCTCTGTCTGTCTCTTCCTCGCCACGTCACCTCACAGGTCACATGCTGTACGCCAACGAGTTCCTGTAACATGAGCTCTTAATTGATGACGGCCGCTGATTAGCTCGTCTAACGAGGCAGCCCGTCGGGCCGGCTGTCATTCTCTATCGCTGCTGTGCGCCTGGCGTGTGCTTGGCATGTCAGCAGAATCCTGTCGGGTGATGACAGGTCACATGGTCGAGCTCACTCACATATTTTATAGGTCACATCTTCTCGTCTCCTTATATGGACGCTGTATGACATCGTTAGTTATATTTGATTTGACTGTATTTTCATCATTTTCTCTCTCCAGGCAGTTTCAGGATAATTAACGTTTTTTCAGCTGAAGCCGGTCGTGATTGGCTCCACTCACTGACCGACAACTGAACTCCATCCAATCAGTGAGCTTCCATCGTTCACTGTGTCAGCTTGATTTCAGGTCTGAACAGTCGGAGATTTATCTGCAGACCATTGATCTCCATGTGACCACGAGGAAACAAATAAAATATATGGAAACAGCCTTCATGATTCATGACGCAGCAGATTCACACGACTCCAGAGGAGACGAGGAAACCAGGTCCAGAGAGATCTCAGTCTGCTGGAGTGGTACCTTCTACCTTTCTGGTTCAAACCATGATAAAGTGTGAGATGTGATCCAGCCCATGTTTACATAATCCACGCCCAGCGGCTGGTCAGACACGGACCTCTCAAAGTCAGGTGATGTGAAAACAGAGGCCGACTTTACCTACTCGATAAGGGGTTCATCGGGGGGGCGGGGGGGTTCTTAAAGAGGCAGGAGCTAAAACAAAGTGTTTGAGACAGAGGCTGAAGAGAGGAGCAGCAGCAACACACAATCTGAGGAGAGCGATGTGTTTTCTGAGCATTAGAGCTAATGAACCTGAAGATGAGAGAATATGTCTCCTGTGAAACATCCACTCATGATAAAGACCATCGCAGATCAAATCCAGATGTTCAAAGGTTTTTCTGATCTATTCCATAAAGAGACCTGAGGTTTGACTCGTTCACAGTTAAATTGAATTGAGTCCAAACAGAAAAGAACTAAGAGAAGATAAACAGTTTTCTCTAAAGAACCTGTGACGCTACAAGACAAAGCTAATAAGAACAGTTTTCTGATTTGAAGAAGTGAGATGATGCTAACCTTGAAATCACACTGTGGTGAGTGTGTGTCTGTGTGTGTGTCTGTGTGTCTGTGTGTGTGTGAGGCTGGTTGTACGAGTCACAGTGTGTCAGTGTGTGTGTCAGAGTGGGTTAGCTCACTGACCTTTGCCCTCGGGCCGGGCGAATCAGCATCATGCGTGAAGCCGAGCAGCTTCAGCGCAGAAAGCAAACAACCCTTGATCAACATCACTGTCATCACTGCTCGCTCGCTCATCGGCCTCTCTCTCTCTCTCTCTCTCGCTCGTCCTCCAGCAGCGTCTCTCTGGGCTAAAACCTCAGATTCCACCAGATGCTGAGTCACTGCTGATATAACTTCACAACCGCAGAACGTCAACCAGCGTGATCCACGTCCGAGACAGGAAACACGCTTTACTGTGGGTTCCTCAAACCCAGTTCAGATAATCCGGACTTCGACAGGAGAACAGATCATCGTCTCACAGTGAGTCTACCTCGGATGGGTAAAATATTACGGATGATAATCAGAGGCTGAACTGGATTTAAGTTCAGGAACAATGAGATTGTGCTCTGTTGTCAAAGTTTGAGTCCTCACATGACCAATGAGGAGACAACGACCTTCCTCCCTCGGCTTCCATCGTAAAAAACACATTCATCCCTTTGACCTTTGACCCCATGTTATTGCGCCCTCTTCCTCTGCCGTGATGTCATGACACCTGACTGGAGAACTCCTCTCCTCCCTAAAAACTGAATCTAAATTCCTCTCCTCCATTTTCCTTCCCACAGTTAACCCTCCACTCATCATGTTTGGATTCATCCCCTCTTTTAACTCCTCCCCCTGATTTACCTAATCCTTTCTTTCTCATTCATTCTTTCCCTGATTATATTCTTCAGTCTCTTTTATTCACCGTTTCCTTCAGTGTCACTTTTTGTTGTTGTCCTTCTCTTCATCTCTTCTTTTCCTTTACTTCCTCTGGTTTTCTCTTCTTCTCGAACCATCCTGTGTTTTCCTGAACCATTCTGTCTCTCTCCTCATTCCCTCTATTTATGTTTTCTCTCTTTCATCCCCCTTTTCTTCTTTCCTCTCTGTTATTTCTCTTCGCTCTCCTTTGCCACTGTTCCATCTTCCTCTCCTTTTGTTTCTCTTTTTCCGCTCCCTCCTTCTCCTCCTCCTGTCTCCTCGATTACTCCTCTGTCCATCATCTTCCCGTGTAAACTTGTTTCTCTCTGTATCTTCTCGACTCTGCTTCACCTCTCCTGAACCTCCTTCTCTCTCGTTCTTCTTCTTCTTCTTCTTCTTTCTGTCCCGTGTCAGTTCGCCCGCTGCGTTTGAATCTTTAGATGCGTTTCACCAGCGCTAGCTTCAGGCTCACTTGTTTTCCCGAAGGCAGCACCACTTTGATTTGGCTGACAGAGTCTTTTTCGCACACACAGGATCCTGTCATCGTGTCCGTCAGCGTCCATCAGCGTCCCGCTCTCAGCGTGGACGTCCTCTCTGACATGTCTCACCACACTGCAGAACACGGCCCCGGCAGCAAGACTCAAAACCGATGACGAGACACCAGCAGCTTCGTTTTGTCGCCGGAGGCTCGAACGAAACTGAAAACTTCAGCAACTTAATAAGAAACAACAGACGAACGTCACAGGCCATTTAAAAATTACAGAAAAGATTTAAGTTGTTTGTCTTTGAGACGTAAAGACTGATACTAAAAGCTACATGAAAATATGAAAACCATTTTAAAATAGAAGAATCTGAGTCAAGTAAATACACCTGAAGGGATAACTGAAGTGCTCAGGATACTTTCCCCCTCCAATCACCATCTTTGCTGCAACTTTAACTGGACACTTTCACACCTTGTTTGGCTCAGACTTCTCAGTTTAGTCTGAACCTAAATATCAGGTGTAGAATGTTCCTATGAGCACAGACCAGAAGAGGAGGTCTGGATCAAACCGAACCATAGTTTGGTTCACATGCAGAGGGAAAGCTTGTTTTGAACAATGAGGTCAAAGATGAGAAACCTACATTAAATTTATCACCAGTTATCACATCCACAAACGTAAAAACTGAGCATTATCGGAATGTCCACTTTCCAAAGGTCCCTGAATGAAACTTCCTGAGCTTCCAACATCGTGAAGAGATATTGAAGGTTTTAAACGATTGGTTTCCCACATGAAGGCGTGTTAAAAAACAAATACACCCCACCGTAAACACAACAAAACAACCAATACAATACAGGATCAATATTGCCAAAAATATCTCAACTTCTCGTGTGTTTGCTTGACATGCGTGAGGTTAGAGAGCTGAGCTGGATTCAACCTGATATATTTTCTTTTCACACTGACAACACAAACAGCTGGAAACACAGTTCTGCTTTAAAACAGAAAAGTTACACATGTTGAATAAAAAACACAGAATCCTCCTTTAGAATCCCACAGTGACGTGTCAGTGTGTGAATCTGAATTCAGCCTCGGACGACAACACACAGCAGAGATAAGACACTCACAGCATCTCCTCTGCAGCCAATCAATAATATGGATTTCCTTATGGACACTTAATTGTTTAGTCTTTATAAAATGTCAATCAAATAGACAAATGTCCATTTCAAGGTTCCAGAGTGTCATCAGCTCGTCAACAGTCATGTCATCCTTCTCACGGCGTGAGGTCACGACTCAGCAGAAACAACATGTATCACACAACCCTCGAATGTTTGTGTGTCCAAATGGAGTCGGAGTAATCACACTGGGAAACCTCACGAGGATCAGAGAGCTGGTGATGTCATCGCTTATAAAACAATCAAGATCATTTCATAATCAACTCTAAATATAAATATCTCAGAGAGGAGTCAGTGTGTACTTTAAACGCTTTAAACACATAAATACAACACAAGTTTACAGTGTTCAACACACTGAGGCCAGAACACCGACTACACAACTCAGCAGGAGACTCGTGGAGCTTCACATGACGTCCACCAGGGGGAGGCTCCAGCAGCTCACACGTGCACAAACAAACAAACATGTGTATCACAGAAAACGTGCACTCACCCTGCATCACTGCTGTTCCCGCAGATTAAGGCATCCTTGGCTCCCTCCACTTTGTAGAAGTTGTCTAGAAAACAAAGAAGAGAAAAGTTCACTTTAGATTCTGAGTTTCCCACAGACTCCACCCCCACAGGTGTTCCCACCTCTGCTTCCTGATTGGTCCCCTCCTCTCCACCCCTGACCTTTAACTTTTAGTAGGAATTCGGTAAAGAAACGAATCAATGACATCACTAATCCATCACCGTGGTAAATATCAGTATTGGTGAACATCTGTATCAGCTCACTGTGACCTTTGACCTCCACAATTGAATCAGGTCATCTGTGAATCCACCTGAACGTTTGGACCAAATCTGAAACCGTTCCCTGGTGGTGAGCTTGAAATATCCTGTTCACATGTCTGGATGTCTCTGATGCAGAGGAATAGAAAAGAGTCGTGATCAGCAGCTTGAGTCACGTACCTCACTGGAAACTCAAATCTGACTGAAACTGAAAAACATGGTCACCAGAATTCACGTTTTCTTCCACAAACTGAGACGAGGAACCCGAGCGACTCGTGAATCCCTGAACCAGACGCCTCTTCACAGAGCAGCAGTGACCTTAAACGCTGGCCTGACATTTCATCCATTTGCCTTACGGGAACCACGACTCAGGACGCTCATCTTTTATTCAACACATGATTCGGACTTGATGCATTTATCTTCAGCCATTATGACCAATTACATTGCTCTCAAACGAGAAAGATTAAAACTGGACTCCTGCTTTTTTCTGAACGCGAGTGAAACCTCAGCTGGTCAAACACAAACTCTGCATTTCATCGTTTCAAAGTCCGTTAAGAAACAGAAGTCATATTCTCCTTCTCCTCATTTTGGGGGCTTCACATATGAAAGTTTCCTCCACACCAGGTTCTGTGGAGCGTCGGTTTGGCTCGGACGCTGCCGCCGCACCAAAGGCACTTAAGCTTTTCAGGAGCGCAGCCATTCATTTGTTATCGAGTGCATCTGGGAGACAGCAGCCACCGCTCGCCAGAACAACCTCCTGAGGTCTGGAGTGCTTCTGTTCACCAGCTCAGAGGAACCGAGCAGCCTTCACGCAGCTCCATCGCTGAGGCATCTTCTCCTCAGACAAAGCACAGGAACAGTCCACCTCCAGTCATTTGCTGAAGTCCATCACCAAGTCCCAAGCTAACGCATATATAAGCTGATATTTAATAAAGGTTTATTTTATTCCCTGCGACCCCCGTCTGAGAGGATTTCACTGAGCAGCAGAGAGTTGGAAAATTGCCTCTGTGGGATATCAAGAGAGAAAGAGGGATCTAAATTTAATTTCTATTCCAATCTGAAGAGCCTCACGTTACGCTGATGAGCCTAAATACCCCCCCCCCCCCCCCCCCCACACAACAAGAAAACCCCCCCCCCCCCCCCCCCCCGCACAGTTTCATCTGAGATAAATGTACATGAGGACAATCTGCAGGTGAACGACAGAGAGCGACACTGTTCAACCACCAAAATAAGAACCGGACCAATGATTCATTAAGAGTCAAAACAGATCAGATAAGAACAAAATTAGGAGAATTCCTGAATAAAGTCAGAATTTGACTTTCAATTAGCGGCTGGGCTTTTGATCTGTGACAGTGAAGGAGCAGGTGGGACTCGACTCGTTTGAGAACTGGATCTGTTTCTGTTTATATCAGGTTGAATCTGTTTCCTGAACGTTTCCTGCTGTCGCCTCAGATCTGCTCGCCTGGAGGGAAGCGGATCGGGCGCCACGTTTGTTTTCATGCCCTCTAACATGAAGCACCGGGGGGGTGGCTCCACGCAGACAGAACAAACAAGGCATGATGGGAAATGTTTAGCATGGAGTACATCCACCATTGATCCCACTGAAGGCTGTTTTCAGATCAGGCTTTAACGCCGCAGCTGAGCTCTCAGGTTTCACAGCAGCTTTTAGAGGGTCGATACGGGAGCCTGCAGGGGACATTTGCTGGATGTGATGGAAGGCAAAGCAAACTGGAAATGAATAAATAGAAGGTACATTAGCAAAGGACAACAAACTCCATTAATGTAAGATCACTGTGGTGTTATTTTGGGAGAGTTGCTCTTTAGCAGAAGTCAAGTGACAGCAGCCGGGTGAGGAGGCTCCGTACAGTCTCAGGACACCTCTCAAACCCTAACCCTAACCCTAACCCTAACCCTAACCCTAACCCTAACCCTAACCCTGCTGAGGCCAAACGTCTTTACTTTAAATAATTACACATCTGTGGTTGGATAACAAGTCTCCTCTCTGGCTGCTCGACTGAGACTCTACATCCAGACACAACTTACATATTCAATAATAAAGGTTTGCTTTGAATAAACTGAAAAACACTCAATAAAAGAATGAAAATGAAAAAGATTTTTTGGTCTCGTACGGTTAAAGGTTAAAGGTCAAAGGGCGTCGCCCACTGAGAGGCAATTTATTAATGGGTGAAAATAGAAGAACGAGCGGATCGAAGAGGGAGCCCACATTCTGGAGGACAAATAATGTGAAGTAGAATAAATAAATAAAAAATGACAACAAATGACAAATGTCACTTCTGTATATGTCGTGTTTGGTGACATGTGAAGAAACAGACGAGGAGCGACTCAGGTTTCATCCGACAGCAGCGTTAAGTGTTTCCTTAGCCCTGACCTCGACCTGCGTGTGTGTGTCTGTCTGTCTGTGTGTGTGTGCTGCTGCATGTTACATGTCCACACAACGTATATTATGTTGCCTGGTCAACATGCCTGACATGTCAAATAGTGTATATACCAAGTGACCTCACATGACCTCTGTGCGTGTGTCTGTGTGTGTGTGTGTGTGTGTGTGTGTGTGTGTGTCTTTATTGACGTCAATTGTAACCACAGTGCCAACATGACATTGTCCAGTCCATTTAGGAAACACCAGCCATCACTGCACATGACACACACCCACACACACACACACACACACAGAGGTCATGTGAGGTCATATACACTAATGAAAACTGACCCATCCACATCCTTCCACCAGGTTTCATGGAAACCCGTCCAGCAGAGAAAGGTTCTGAATGAGGCTCTAACTCAAAGATCCAGGCCGATCCACTGGGATCCAACCAGTGACTCAAACTTCAGTCAACACCTGCAAAACATCAAACTAAGCCTCAGAGTGTGGTCCTCACCCTCGTCGTTGATGAAGACCTTCATGGACTCCCAGGTCTTGTTGTTGCAGTAGAAGGAGGTGTTGGCCGGCAGGCTGCCGTTGACGCAGTGCGCCGTGCTGCGGACGCACTTCTGCCGCAGGTTCCCCATGAAGAGCTGGAGGCCGATGAGGGCGAAGACACTCAGGCAGAAGACGGTGAGGATCATCACGTCGGCCAGCTTCTTCACGGACTGGATCAGAGCGCCCACGATGGTCTTCAGGCCTGAGGGACCGCCGAGGACGCAAGCATGCAGACAGGATCGGTTACTTCCTAACCCTCATTTAGACCAATCACAGACAGAGCTGACCGAGATCATCAATCTAATAATGAACCGCTCTTCATTTATTAATATTCAGTTTTAAAACTGAATTCAAACTCCTTTAATTAATATGTCACACACTGTAAATAAAGATGGACGACATTAAAGCTCCCAAAAATTGAAGCCAACGTGTCTCCATCGCCACCTGTTAGCAGGCTGCAGTATATTTCATAAACCCTGCCTCCTCCATGTTAGCAGATGGGATATGGAACAAACTAAAATCACAGATGAGTGTTTGTAAAGATGTTTCTGTCACCTCAGGTTGTTCTCATCTCACTGATTCAAGTTTCTGATCAGTTTGGTTTTAATTCTTTATTTGATGATATGAAAACGGGCGGAGCCGCCATGATTGACAGCTGAGACTGACTCACGGCTCCATCATCATTTCAAGATGGCTGCATTCCTAGCCGGGATGTTTTGGCTTCATTTCTGGATAGTGGGAGGACAGCGAGGCGTCGTCCATCTTTTTTTTACATTCTATAGTCAAGACTAGTGGTAAATTCAAAAAGACCTAAACTGGAAATAACTTATGCTAAAGATAAAACAGTTATAGTTGTTTTCTTTGAGCTAATCAATACGGTTAAAGAGTTTAACTAAAGAGAACAACAGAGAGAAAATCATAAAGCAATTCATAAAAACATAATAATTTCTTCTCCTTTGCTCTTCTCAGAAAATTAAGGTTTTTCACTTGACAGCAGGTTTGAGTTTATAACCATGGAAACGAAACAGACAACAACAACAACCTTGTCCCAACATTCATAAAACAACACAACACTACAAACAAACAAACGGTAGAAACAGCAGGAACAGAACACTCAGAAGCCAACGGGTGCAGACAAGTGGATGGTCATCGGTCGAATCTCCTCAATCAAAGACACAACACGTTTCCTTTGAACCTCTTTATCCTTTGATGGAAGCGTTTTCTAGTTAATTCATTAGAAACAGACACGTTCAATTTCCATTTGCTCTCGAGTTGAATCAACTTTGTTCTGCTCACTTGGAGGCGTCTGAAACTAATGAAGGACCGGTGTGTTGAATGTGTCACATGCTTCTGAGATGTTGTTACTGACTATGTTATAATTATAACATGTAATAAACGTTGTTATAACTCGGCCACCACCGCGGCCTGACTGTGTTGACCACACACGTTTAGGACATGTTAATAACGCTGTTAGCGCTGCATGCTAACGTGCAGAGTGGGGACATGCAGAGGCTAGCCAGCATCCGATTTCAAGAGATATTTCCCCAAAAAAATATTTGAGAGTTTGTTGCACTCTTTGATAAAAAAATTATCTAATTCAAAGACACAAATTTGTAAAATTAACTTGGGGAATGTTAAACGAATGAGTACGGTTCTGTTTCAAGAAGGAAATTTCGTATTCATTTTCTGCACTGAGATTTTAGAAGATCAACTTAAGTAGAGTTTTCATCCTGGAACCAGGTCGACCAGCTACGAGATGAATCGTGAACATAAGACTTTTGGTTCAGAATAAATCAAAGGTAGAAGAATGTGTACGTCATCGTTTGTGAAGGGACTACATATCCCATAAACCTCTGTGAATAAACTTTTGGGGAAAATCCGTTTGTAGCTGACATGATTTGCGATGGCTTATGGGACGTGTAGTTCCTTCACCCTTAAGTGTAATCGTGAACCTTTGTCTTTTTGTCTGAAGCCACAAGAGAAGATCGTGACTGTCTTTCGTAAACACGGATGAAACTGGCCGCTAGAGTTCACATTGGATTTGTTAGCGGTTAGCACTAACGCTAGCTATGCAGCGATGGTAAGTCAATCATCTATAATTAGCTTCAGTTTGTACGATCACAACATGAACGTGTGAACGATTCATTGTTCGTGTAAAGCTGCTGTTTGCTGAGCCTCTGATGTCCTCTCACAACAGTTGTCATTGTGCGTTTCTGCATACTCTCTATGTGTACTGTCTGGAGACAGGTGTTAAGCAGTAGAGAGTGCAGTATTCAGTAGGAAGTATGCAGGATGAGATTCCATGATTTAGTGCTTCCAGCAGGCCGGGAGGGGTGCGTTTGATTTCCACGCTTCCTCACCTGGGATGACTGAGATGGTTTTGAGCGCTCGCAGCACCCTGAACGTCCTTAAGGCTGACACATTACCCAGGTCCACAAACTCAGTCACATATCTGCAACAGGGCGGGAGACAGAAGCACAGAGACAGACACACACAGAGGGTTTGACCACACTGAACAACAACGAGCCAACACAGAGGGATAGAAAGGTGGAGATATAGAAACAGATGGGTACGATAGAGACCAGGTGGGACAGGGGGGGGTTCGAACCCCCGAGTTGGACTATTTAGAAGGTGAAATCAGATTTACATAAATGAGTTCGATCGTCACTTTCACAAACCTTCAACCGCTGAGAGGAAAACTGATTCCTTCCCTTTACCAGCTGATCACCTTGGTGTTTGCACCATAGAGCAGAAGCTCTGACTGCAGCTAAGGCTTCAAATAATGACTCATTATTGTATTTAGTGAGATGTAAGTCAATTTGATTTGATACTTGAACTAATAAGTTCAGCTCTCCCACATAGCTAAACCGTTCTGGCCCACATCCGGCTCCCGTTTGCCAGATCTGGGCCACAGGTGAGCCACAGCAGTACCGCATGTCGACCAGAGGTGGTGTGAATTCATTTTGACACATCTGATTTCACCGTTTGATTATTCAGACTATTCCGACCTGAGGGGGGGGGGGGGGCTGGTGCTGCAAGACACGGCACACTTGGGACGAACAAGAGAGGACGTTCACCACGACGTTACGATGACAAGGGATTTGGTTTTTTGTTTTTTTTCTGTGCCGTGTTGCCCCCTGGTGGTGAGGCCTTACCTGGGATGACTGAGATAGTTTTCAGGGCTCTCAGGACTCTAAAGGTTCTCAGCGCCTGCAGGTTTCCTACTTTGATAAACTCTGTTAACAGCCTGTAGGGGGCAGTGTGGTGGTTGTCAACAAACAACAGAAGAAAACAAACATAACAGAGTCTGAAAATACTGAGATGGTTTAAAACGACAATCCTGATTCTTAACAGCACCGACAGAAGAATCACAAAACTGTGTGAGCACATTCGGAGACTAGGGGGCGCTGTGGGCCACGGTAACAGAATCATGGATAGTAACTTAACTGATCTGCAAGAAAAATGAGAAACGATTCAGAGAGGATCAAGAGGAAGTTCGTGTTTTTCAGTTTAATGTGAACATCTTGATCTGTCGCCTCGGAGGGAAAGTTTAATATCGTGATATCGTGAATATTGATGCAGACAAATTTATTTTCTTTTATTCTATTAGTCACGCGTCAGTCATATTGACGTCTCAGACAGATCCTGGACCAGTGACTTCATTTGAAAGGATCTTGTGTTTTTTCCATCGCAGACAGTAACGTTACATTTCCACCAAACAAACCGAACGAGGCTCGAGGTTGTGAACACGTTGTCTGGAGATCCAATCACACGATGAGCTGAGAGCCGCCGGGCGACAGCGGCCATTTTGGACCCTGTGTGGATTGAGTAATCTGACCCCGAGCTGCTAACGGCCCTCCATTACAGCTCATATTTCACCCCCGATGACTGGCAGGCTGATTGAATTACAGAGGAGGCGTCGGGGGGGGTGGAGATGACCAGCAGAGAGCCGCTGAAGGACCAGGGATGTTCCTGCAGTGAGTCTGGATCCATCATCTCAGGTTGTCTCACATTTATACCTCGTGTTACATTCAGGATCTTTTCTAAAGCTTCCTCTGACATTTCAGTCGTTCAACTTCTGCTAGTTATAAATAAAAAATCAAGACACTGAAGTAGTTTATATAAAAATAACCACATTTCAGATTCGGGTTTTATACAAATAAGCAATATTGTTTCAACTTTAAGATGTGTTATATATAGATAAAACCACTTTAGAGAATTTAAGTACAATAACTACAATTACAATGCGTCGGATCATTTATAAAGGTTCAAAAGAAGAAAATAAATCTCAATTACATTTTTGAGCTTGATGCAAAGTCCTTTCTTTCTACACTGACTTCGAGTTTAGTCGAAATGACAGTAAAGGGAATTTTAAAACTGAATTTAAGTTTATGTGTCAAATATTTATTTGAACAAAACTAAACCAATATGTTGTGTTTATTTTCGAGACATTTCGTGCGGTTGAGCAGCAGATTTGTTTCAGAATCTGATCCAGTGGACGACAGATTTATTGATAATTTTAATATGTTAAATTAAATAAAATGCTGCCTATTAATTCTAAGAAAGAGTGTAAAGCTGCTGGTGTGGTGATGTGGTGATGGCGGCCATTAACATGTCGTTACTGGGCGGTATCAGGAGCAGGGGGGCGGACCCTGTGAGTGTGAGGGGGGGGGGCAATGGACTCTGTTACCATGGGAATGTTGACTCGGTGGGAGGGGAGGAGAGCATCAATCAGACATTTTGTGTGTGTGTCTGTGTGTGTGTGTGTGTGTGTGTGTGTGTCAGTAAGGGTGTGTCTATTTACCGACCATCACTCTGGTTTTAATAAAGCTCAGGCACAGGGGAGGTGATGTGTCAGGGGCGAGTGTTTGTGTGTGTCCATAGATATACATACACACCATGACAAGATTCTCACAAACTCACTTAACATGGGGTTCATCCTTGGCCCGTGTGTGTGTGTGTTTGTGTGTGTGTGTGTGTGTGTGTGAAGAGGTGACTTATGTGTCCCTGTCCCGCTAAAGATCCATCTGACCACAGGATGGCCTTTGGTTCAAGGACACACACCTACTGACATTACATGGTTTGTGTGTGTTTGTGTGTGTGTGTGTAGGACCAGATGGGGGGTGTGAGCTGTATGAATTTTCAAAAGGAAAATCTTTGTTGTCATTTACTTTTTTCAGTGAACACAGATGTGAAGATCTCCTGCGTCTCTTTCCAACACGTCCTGAATCTGAGGTTCTTGTGCTAGCGTCGCTCTGTGGACGATAACCTAATGACTTTACAACCTGAACCTAACGTAATAACGTCAAATTATTACAATAAACACTAACTAGGACCCTGACAGTGGTAAGTGGCCACGCGTGGACACGTCAGGTGAATGTAAAGCACCTCAGCAGCTCACGGATGTTTTAACTAAGTGTTTTAATGGTGCGTTTGTCCTCTAGGTGAAACCATTCCCCCCCTGGGGGATCGGGCGGCGGGTCACCGGGGTCGAATTGTGTAACTCAGCAGACACGCGTCCCACCAGCTGAGGACACCTTCATCAAGACGTTTCAATTGAGCGGGCGGCGTCGGCAGAGGTGTCAGTGCTTCATTACGCTGCTGTGTAACCTCAGAGCCGAGCCTCGCAGTCCAGTATTGATCCGATCGGTTCATTGTGATCGTTTATCTTCCCGCGGCGTCCCTCATGACACGCCTCCAGCTCCGCAGCTCCCTGATGGATTGACGCCTGATTGCTAACCAAACCAACCCTAGTGATTTCCCATCAGTCAGTCAATTATCGGATTGGACAGGTCACGCTCTTTTCCTTCTGAAACAAACCGACGGGCCGTCGCTCACAGAGTGGGAGGAGACTCGGAGCTGCAGGTTTGTGTCCTCTCGAGCAAGGCACTAGCACTGTAGGGTTCAAATCCCACTGAGGCTGCTCAACACACACGTGTATAGATCAGTCAAATGTTCTGAGCTCAATGTGATTCATGTACAGATGTAAAGTAACTAACGGGGGAGAGAAAAGAAGGTTTCACTTGAAGATGTAACGTCTCTTTTCACAGAACATGGGTTCAGTCTAATCCTGCAGCGCCTGCTGATGGGGTTTGAACCTGTGACGCTGCAGCTCGACTCTTTTCTTCCTCTCTGTGGTCGGAGCGTTTTGAACTGACAGCACTTGAGAGCACAGTTTCTCCTGAGTTTGCAGAAGTGTCTGAATTTAGCAAGCAGCACTTCTGCTGAGCTGCGGGAAACGACTTTAAACCATCGTTTTCAGACGGGCTCATGTTCGTCCTTAATTCCACAGAACTAATCCCGTCAGTGTCACAGCCCCCCCCCCCCCCCCCCCCCTCTGCTGCTCCCAGGCTCCTTTCAACGCGCTGGTTCGTCCCTGTGCACTGTGCACTCCAAAGGCTTCACAATAAAAGACTTCGAGCGGCTGGAGCTGCTCGAAAACCCCTTTCTACCAAATGTTCTTTTAATGTGAAAAGTCCACAGGAAGTTAGGAGAGCTTCACATGGACCAGCGACTATTTGATTCTGAAACTCAGACACGCTTCAGACGACTGGAGAAGTTGAATCTGAACCTTTCATAAAACATCAACACGTTTCATGTTTATGTTTCTTCTCTTTTGTTGGAAGGGACGCGACCCGAGAAAGAACCCGTTAACGATCAGATATCAATGTACGAATCCAGGAATTTCTTTTCAACTTCTCTGCAGCATTTTCCACAGAACTCATTCAGTGTGTGTCGGTAGCAGGGGGGGGGGGGGCACGTGCACAGACGTCGCAACAGCTTCTGAGTGACAGGGACACCGACTAAAGAGTGTCTGCGTGGACGGTAACAACTTTATGGACGATAGAGCTGCACACAACAATAGAGCGACGCAGCGAAACACCAGGTTAGAGATCTCTTATGTTGTGAGTAATACTTTGATTCATAATGAAGCTGTGGGTGGGGGGGGGGGGGGGCGGGGGGGGGGGGATCTGAATATGGCGATCGAGATAATTCTTACAAATTATATTTTTTAATTAAAAAATAAACTTTATTTACAAGTTGATATTTTGCACTCTGCTACTTAAAAATAAATCCCCGCTCTTCATGACTGTGCAGTGTGTGTGTGTGTGTGTGTGTGTGTGTTTGTGTGTGTGTTTGTGTGTGTGTGTGTGTGTGTGTGTGTGTGTGTCTCACTCACGCCATGACTATGACACTGAAGTCGAGCCAGTTCCAGGGGTCCCTCAGGAAGGTGAAGGGCCCCACACAGAAACCTCTCGCCAGGATCTTTATGAGGGATTCGAACGTATAGATACCTGTGAAGGTGTACCTGGGGGGGGAGAGGAACATAGAGAAGAAGGGATGAGGAGTTTAAGGAAGGAAAAAGGAAAGAAAAGAGACATTAGAGCAACGGTGGACGATGATCAAAATAAAGTTCAAAGAGGAAAAGATGGAACATTACGATAAGAGATATAAAATAAGATGATGGAGGAAGAGAGGGATGGAGAACAAGGAGGGTGAAGAAAGGAGAGGAGGATGAAGAGGAGGAAGGAGAAGAAGAAGAAGAAGAAGAGGGGACGCGATAAATATTCATAAAATCAGCAGAGCGTCGTCTCTTAAACTTCTACTTCACTTATTCATTTTGTCCCGAGAAACAAGTTTGACCCGACAGGAGAGAAGTGAAGCGTTCAGAGACAGAGAGACAGAGAGAGAGAGAGAGAGAGAGAGAGAGAGAGAGAGAGACAGGCAGAGAGACAGGGGTCTGTATCTGGAGATGGAGGCCGAGCAGGAATGTGGGAGAGGAGCTGGACGAGCGAGAGAGAGAGAGAGAGAGAGAGAGAGAGAGGGACAGAGAGAGAGAGACAGACAGACAGACAGAGAGACAGAGAGAGAGAGAGAGAGAGAGAGAGGGACAGACAGAGAGAGAGACAGACAAGCAGAGAGACAGACACACAGACAGACAGCGAGAACTTACTCCAGGTACTTGGCCCAGTAGGCCGGCTCGGACATGGCCATGAAGCAGCAGTTGGTCAGGATGGTGCACATGATGAACAAACTGAACAACGTGAGCGAGTTAAGATCAACAAGTTTCACTCGTTCAAACCTTCACACAACTTTTCACCTGAAACTCTCTGAGTGACGGAGGAAAGACACTCCTTACTGAGAGGCGAGGGAACCTGTGTGTGTGTGTGTGTGTGTGTGTGGGCACTGACTACACACTGAAGTCATTTAACATGTGAAAAAATACCTTTCAGTGATTTCCCATCAGAGCTAAACAAAGACGAAGTGAAGTGAAAGGCTGCGGCGTGTTAGCGTGTGCGAGTTAGCGTGTGCGTGTTAGCATGTGCGTTGCAGCACTGCCATGTTCAATACAGCAACATGGGATCATCATGTAATGGGGAGCAGTAACTTTCCAAAGTGTCAGACAGCAGCAACACGCTAAGCATCAGCTCCATGTTGAACACGCTACACGCGATGAGGTGGGAGAGGGACCTCGCTCAGCCGTCAATCACGGCTATAAATGAATCATAATTATTGTAATTTGACACGGGGAACATGCTCCCTGTGTGAGCGCGGCCCAACTCCAGCTGAAAGTTGTTGGAGCGGGGGGGTAATTGTTGATTGAGTGCCGGCTGTAATGATGTTGCTGGAGCGGTGGCAGGCGGTGAGGTAACACGGTTACCGATTGACAAACAACGCCATCGCCCCCCCACCGCCGCCGCCACAGAGTCAGGAGCTAATTACACCATAATGACAGCTCTGCTGGTTTGGACCTCCCAGGCCACCGTACCAGTAATGTCATTACACCTCCCACATCCACGGCAGGATCCATCTTCCTCTCACTCTTTCTCCTTCTTTCCACAATGTCTGCCCTTCTCTCCACTCCATCTTCTTCAGCTTGTTCAGAGTTAACACGGTTAAAGCACAAGTCACCAGAGTTTACACAAACCCGTCACGACAACTCAGCAACGGCAACACAAATCAGAGAGTTACCGACACACTGCAGTGCAGCAGCGGTGCGACACAAATAAAACACAACAGCAGCACAGCTGGTGGCTGTGGTGCTGCCACTGGGTCCCAGAGCAATGCCTCATGGGACACAAATTCAAATGTGTGTGTTGTTCAGAGCAAGGCCCTCTGGGAGATGTAGTCCAACACAAGCTGTGTCCCACTTCTGAGACTTTCACATTTCACATTTTCCTCCGAACGCTTCCTTCATCCCAACAGGTGGATCCATCTTGATAAACATTTCCCATGATTCATTGCACTTCAGGGTCAAACCAAGACGTGTTAGCTTCGACAAGCGATGACACATCTGAAGCTAACGACAACAAGATCCATCGCAACTTTATCGTAGAGTCGGACTGCAGCTCTGACGCTAGGTGACAGCAAAAAGGGGCGGGGCAAGCTGGAGGCGGAGATAACAGAAACACGTGGACCGGCCTGTTTGGGTTTGACCCCCAACGCCTGGTGACCTCTGGAGGATGCTGCACAACACACAAAGCTCATATTCTAATGGCCAATGTGTGTGTGTGTGTGTCTGTTTGTGTGTGTGTGTCCACCTCACGCCACAGCTTGTCACTGTGGCGCCAGTGTGGTCGGGCAGAGATCCAGAACACACTTGATCACACACAAACACTTATAAAAGACTTGTACACAAACACACACTAAAAAAATCCACTCCAGCCTCACGTCTGCTCTCAGAGCTTCTACCCCTCCTCCCCCCACCCCAACACGCACTTGTTCTACTTTTTGTTTGGTCTCTCACACACAGACACACACACAGACACACACACAGACACACACCAGCCCATCAGCAGCACCACACCTCCGTTACGACCTCTTCACCCACTTATCCCCTGACAACAGCGGCGTGTCCACCGGCTCGACATCTCTCAACACCAGAACCCCCCCCCCCCACGGTAAAAATAGATAAGTGTGAGGTGAGTGTGGGGGATGGGGGGGGGGGGGGGGGCG
>JAFBJV010031611.1:183892-195629 GCA_016801935.1 Platichthys stellatus | reverse complement strand
ACTACACCCCCCCCCCCCGCCTGCCACCGCCGCCCTTAACTACACCACCATATATAGATATATAGATAGATAGATAGATAGATAGATAGCCCCCCCCCCACACACACACTTTGAGAACCACTGCTATACATCAATAGTCACTCTCTGAACAATAATTTAGTAAATATGTATATAAGTGAAATCGGATACAGATCATATTTAGATAATTACCTAATTAAACTTGGAGGGAGGATGTGGTATGGGAATCAGGGAAGAATCCATGAACATTTTTCCATGTGGATCCAGGTCAGGAACTATTTGATCATATTGATAAGGGATATTTCAGGGAATTATTCATGCATCTTGATGAAAAAAAACAGGCAGGAGTGATATAAATGAGTGTGGGAAATTTGGTGCAGCTTGATTGAAAACGGGGTTGGGCCTCAGCGGAGGTATGCCCTCTACCGAGAGCCATTCTTGTTCAGACTATAATGAAACATGTCTCTGCAAAGCTTTTAATGTTGAGTGCTGACCCCATATAAAGCTTTTTATTAGGCACCGTGCAAAATCCGGTATAAAAATATGCCCACTCACACATATATAAAAATGGTGAAAAGATGATAAGCTCTTAGATGATACACTGTAATCCCACAAGTTCATTTTTTTTTTTCTGTAATGTCAACAACCCACCTGGAAAATGCAGACTCGCATGTGAGAATGCTTTTCATAGACTTTAGTTCAGCGTTTAACACCATAATCCCACAACAACTCATCTGTAAACTGGACCAGCTGGGGTTCAACACCTCCCTTCGCAATTGGATTCTGGACTTCCTCAGTGAGAGGCCACAAGCAGTACGGGTCGGCAACAACACCTCGAGCAGCATCACACTCAGCACAGGGGCCCCACAAGGATGTGTGCTCAGTCCCCTGCTCTTCACACTGCTGACTCACGACTGCACATCAACCTACAGCACAAACCACATGGTGAAGTTTGCGGACGACACAACTCTGGTGGGTCTCATCACCAAGAACGATGAGACCCACTACAGGAAGGAGGTCAACCTCTTGACCACCTGGTGCAGAGACCACAACCTCCTGCTGAATGTCAGCAAGACAAAGGAGATGGTGGTCGACTTCAGGAAAAGCCTCACTGAGCACCCCCCACTGACCATCGATGGTGCTGCTGTGGAGCGAGTGAGCAGCACCAAATTCCTGGGGGTGCACATCAGCGAGGACCTCTCCTGGGCCACCAACTCTGCATCACTAGTGAAGAAAGCCCAGCGGCGCCTCTACTTCCTCCGCAAACTCAAGAAAGCGAGAGCTCCCATACCCATCCTGAAAACATTCTACCGGGGCACCATTGAAAGCATCCTGTCCAGCTGCATCACTGTGTGGGGCAGTAGCTGCACTGCACACAGCAGGAAGAGACTGCAACGCATAGTCAACACAGCTGGTAAGATCATTGGTGCCCCACTCCCTTCCGTGCAAGACACTTACACCACCCGCCTCACCCGGAAAGCCACCTCGATCGTGAGCGACACCAGCCACCCCGCACACGGTCTGTTCAGCCTCCTACCCTCTGGAAGAAGGTACAGGAGCCTCCGCTGCCACACCACCAGACTCAGAAACAGTTTCATACACCAAGCTGTCAGGAAGCTAAACTCTCTCCCCTCACTCCCCCCAGCCATACCTCTAGTCTGACTGGAGGCTTAAATCCCCCCCAAAAAAACTAAAAACACTCAGGACTCTCTTGTACTTCTTGTACTGTTTTGCACTTTATGACTTAAATCACTACGTTTACACTATTAGAAAAAGATGGCTGTACAAAAATTCTGTATGTTTACTTCTGCAACAAACTGTCTCTTGTAGTGTTTGCACTTTATCACTTAAATCACTACGTTTACACTTTTAGAGAACCTTATGTTGCTGTACCTAAAAAATTCTGTATGTTTACTTAGTATTAGGAAATGTCTTGTGTTATCTGTTGTGCCTGTGCAGTTTATATGTCTCACTGTGGGAGAGTGGGAAACGTTGTATCGATTCCCTGTATGTTCTGAACATGTAAGAAATCGACAATAAAGCTACTTTAACTTTAACTTTAAAATGCATAAAGAAAAAATGGGAACAAGAGCCCAAAAGTTGTGAGCAGGCAATTTATTTAGTAGTTAATAGTTTTGTTTAGTGGATGAATGAAATCAACTGATGAATAATAAATAATAAATGTATGGATCAGATGTAGAGTTTCATCACGGGCTCCGTCTCTTCTCCATCAGGACAAAGTATTTCTCATAATTCGGATCCTTTGATGACGTGTTGTTCACACTTTGTGTTTGGTCACGTGACACCAGCCTGGTGCACAGCTCCATGAAGAGATGATGGTCTCACTCTGCTGCAGAGGAAGTGGACCTCAGAGCTTCAACATCTGCTGGACAGATGTTAGAGCATGGTGATTTACCTCGTTAAGAAGTGGACGAGCTTCGTAGAACTGAAAAAACTAAACCTGAAGTTAACCTGATAACCACAAACTGCTTGGTAGCACAGACCCTGGATCTGTGATACTGACTGTGTTTAGTAAAATACTGATGAAAGCAGCGTGGACTGACTCCAACCATCTACTGACCTCAGAGTCTCCAGTCGACAGGTTGGACTCTGCTGTAGATCAAGCAGCTCCTTCACTCCTGAGTCCTGCAGGTTGTTTCTACTCAGATCCAGTTCTCTCAGATGAGAGGGGTTTGACCTCAGAGCTGAAGCCAGAGAAGAACAGCTGATCTCAGACAGAGTGCAGCTCTTCAACCTGGATAAAGAATAAAACTTAACTGTAAAGTAAACTGAGTTAATGTGTGAAAATAACAGAAACATATTCATGTCAGCACCGACTCATAACATTGAAGATAAATATGAAATCAGACATGTTGGACTAAAAACGAGTCCTGATTCACTACAAATAGATTTTTTGGACCCGGTCTCTGTCCTGCAGATCAGTTTAGGAAATCCAGAACTAAACTCAGTGTTTTAACAAGTAGCTGAATATTTTAAATTTCACAGATTAATTAATGAATGCATTCAAGTTATGTATGAAGAGGAATTATGTGAAATTGGAATTAAATGAGATAAATTGTGTATAAATGCTGTTTTATAGATATGAGATCTACAAAAGTCAGTCAGTGAACTGACCTCAGAGTCTCCAGTCGACAGGTTGGACTCTGCAGAAAACCACACAGCTCCTTCACTCCGGAGTCCTGCAGGTTGTTGTAGCTCAGATCCAGTTCTCTCAGATGAGAGGGGTTTGACCTCAGAGCTGAAGCCAGAGAAGAACAGCTGATCTCTGACAGTCTGCAGTTATCCAACCTGGATGAAGAAATATGAATATTTGAATGTGTCTTCCTTTTGTTGTGGATTGCCATCATATCAACACAGACTCTCAACATGCTGCTGACCTCAGTCCAGTCTGTGACCTGAAGATAAATATCAGATCAGATATGTTGGACCATTGTTTCATTCATCAGCTTCTTTTCTTATTTTGAAAACCTGAGGAGGACGAGTGCTCGGCCTCAGTCCACATGTTATTTACTGACACTTTCTTAGTGATCAGGAGCAGGTGAGTGCAGGTGAATGGAGTTGATGAGGTGGACGTGAATGACAGGCTGGGTGAGTGACAGATGACTGAGGGACAGTGAGCAGAGCAGAACTGAGACAATTTAAATAAATAATGACCCAATAAGAAAGAAAGTCTGGAAAGTGAAGAAGGATTTAAGGACCTCAGAGTCTCCAGTCGACAGTTTGGACTCTCCAGTCCAGAACACAGCAGCTTCACTTCTGAGTCCTGCAGCATGTTTATGCTCAGATCCAGTTCTCTCAGATGTGAGGGGTCTGACTTCAGAGCTGAGGCCACGACATCACAGTGAGTCTCTGAGAGTCCACAACCACTGAGTCTGTAATTAAAGAAAATATCTGTTAGAATAAAATCAAAAAACACAACATTCATACAAAACGTGATCATGTGACCCTCACCCTGGTAAATCCCCTCTTTGCCTCATGAACATGTTAAAAACTCCTCAAGAGAATCCTTTCAGATTTGGTTCAAGCGTTCATTCAGACTAACAGAGGAACTCATTAGATTCAGGTGGTCAAAGGTCAAGGTCAAACAACATGTTCATGGCCTCTTGAAGTCTCAAGTCTGTCTTTAGGGGATTTCTTCACATTTTGATCAGTTGGACTCAAAGGTAAACTGATTAGATCTCGATCTACATATCTTATGGTTTATGGAGGAAACTGGTTATAGGTCAAGCTTGAGAACCCAGAGAAAACCCTGTAGACACCAGGAGTACCTCCTCCTCACAGAAAGGCTGCACTAACAGTGTTGACAACTGCAACACCATGCTGCCCAAAACAATGAGGATCATTTAACAATGAGTGTATTTGAAGAACGACTCATCTCCACTGATTGAACATGTTATTGATCATGTCTGGACTCACAGAGCCTTCCTGCAGTTCCTCACAGCTGGGATCAGTCTCCGTCGACCCTGTTTTGTTGTGTTGAACTTCTCCAGGTCCAACTCATCCAGAACCTCCTCTGACAGCTGCAGCATGTAGGCCAGAGCTGAGCAGTGGATCTCAGAGAGTCTCTCCTTTGATCTGTTCTCTGACGTCAGGAACTGTTTCATCTGCTGATGAACTGAGTGGTCGTTCATCTCAGTCAGACAGTGGAAGATGTTGATGCTTCTGTCAGGAGAAATGTCATCACTCTCAATCTCCTTCAGGTTGTTGATGACTCTCTGGATGATCATCGGATTGTTCCCTGTCCGACCCAGCAGGTCTCCTAAGACTCTCTGGATGATCTTTGGATTGTTCTCTGTCTGACCCAGCAGGCCTCCTAAGACTCTCTGGTTGGACTCCAGACTGAGGCTGTGAAGGAAGCGAACAAACAGGTCCAGATGACCATTTGTACTGGTGAGGGATTTCTTCATGGTTCTCTTCAGGAGGTCATCCAGGGAGAAGGTACTGTCTGTGTCCCAATATGTTCCAAAGCAGTTGTTGAGTTCTTCTGTGTTCCTCTTGGTGTAACAGTTGAACATGTAGACTGCAGCCAGAAACTCCTGAACGCTCAGATGAACAAAGCAGTAGACTGATTTCTGGAAGATCACAGACTCTCTTCTGAAGATCTCAGTACAAACTCCTGAGTACACCGAGGCCTCTGTGACATTAAGACCACACCGCTCCAGGTCTTCTTGGTAGGACATGATGTTTCCTTTCCTCAGATGTTTAAGTGCCAGCCTCCCCAGCTTCAGGAGAACGTCCCTGTCAGCCTCCGTCAGCTGCTGTGGAGTCGTCTCATGTCCCTCACCGTACTTGTTGTTCTTCCTCTTTGTCTGAATCAGCAGGAAGTGTGAGTACAGGTCAGTCAGGGTCTTGGGCAGCACTCCTCTCTGGTCTGTGGTCAACATGTGCTCCAGAACTGTAGCACTGATCCAGCAGAAGACTGGGATTTGACACATGATGTGGAGGCTCCTGGACGTCTTGATGTGTGAGATGATTCTGCTGCACAGCTCTTCATCACTGAATCTCCTCCTGAAGTACTCCTCCTTCTGGGCCTCGGTGAAGCCTCGTACTTCTGTGACCCTGTCAACACATGTAGGAGGGATCTGATTGGCCGCCGCAGGTCTGGAGGTTATCCAGACGAGAGCCGAGGGAAGCAGATTCCCCCGGATGAGGTTTGTCAGCAGCACGTTGACTGATGACCTCTGTGTGACCTCAGACACAAGCTCCCTGTGGTTGAAGTCCAGAGAAGGTCTGCTTTCATCCAGGCCGTCAAAGATGAACAAAGGTTTACAGACAGCGAGCGTCTCTGCCGTGAGCTTCTGTAACGCTGGATGGAAAACATGGAGCAGCGTGAGAAGACTGTGCTGCTGGTCCGTCACCAGGTTCAGCTCCCTGAACGAAAGCACAGCCAGCAGACCCACATCCTGGTTCTCTAAACCCTCTTACTCCTCACACTGAGCTTATGTTCATCTACAACCTCCTGTAGACCACGATCTGCTGAAAGACAAGAAACAATGTGAGAGACAGAGAATCTGAGAATCTGCTGATTGTTTTCATCAGATACAGAAAAACTACAGAAAATAAAAGCTTTTTAACTTCGTGCTTTTCTAACGATGTTAAATGTTGATGCTGTATGAAGGAACAAAATAAAACCACATGTGCTGTTGTCAGAAGTGAAGACATCAGCAGACACATGTACAGTGCTGCTCTGACCGGCTGTCTTAGCTCCAGCTCCTCTTCTGGATCTTTGTCCACACTGGGGACAGGAGGACTCTCCTGAAGAACCAGACTGGTCCCAGTATGAGGTGATGCACTGTCTGCAGAACCAGTGTCCACAGCTGGTGGAGACTAGATCCTTCAGGACGTCCTGACACGAAGCACAGCAGGACGACTGCTCCTCCTCAGAAACATGACTCCTCCTCCTGTGAAGACATTTCCTGATCACTCACATGTCACAGTCACAGGTTGTCATTTTGTCATGATTGATTGACAGCTTCAAGTTGACTGCAGCTAAGCATCTGAAGTCAGGCAGACTCCAGAGTAACAAGTTGGCAACTCATATTTTTATAAATCACATTTAAACTGATTAATAATGGAGACATGAGAAGCACAAGACAAACAGGTTCAAACTAGAAATACTGCCAATTGTTTCCAGACTCATGAGGTCAGTGACCTTTGACCATTGAAATCTAAACAGTTCATCTTGAAGACCAAGTGACAAGAGGTCAAAATGTGAAGGAACTTCCTCACGACAGACTTGGGACGTCCTGTTCAAGAGGCCAAAACATGATCTGTGAGGCCAACGTGACCTTTGACCTCCCAAATCAAAATCCAATCAGTCAACCTGTGAGTCCATGAATTGAACCTTGATGGTCACAACAATCGATGGAGCAGAGGATGAAAGAAGGTTCAGTCTCTCGTTAAGGAAGTGAAACGTCTCAACACTGGACGATGAAGACCAACTTCCACCTCCAGGTGTTTTACAAACATGTCAGGACTGTGTGGAACGCTGTGGTGACGTCCAGCAGAACTAAACCAGCACCAGACCAAGAGGCCACAGATAGAAGGATGATGTCATGAACCTTCAACAGAGCAGATTCTAATGAGCTGAGCCACAAACACACTGGAGTCCGTTAAAGATCCTCAAACCTGGGAGAAGTTATTATGGTCACTGGGATTCCCGGTTGTTTCTTTAGATGAGTGGATGGTGCAACTTGCTTCTCTGTCAGACCTCGATGCAGAATGACTCCACCTCATTTACATTGCTAACCTCCACAGAGTAAGATGAGTGTGACCCCTGGTTTCAAATGAGAGAATCTTCTTCACCTGGTTTAAGAGCCCATCTCCTGTTACAAGCAGTGACCTCAACTAAATAAACAGAGAGCAGTTTAGAGGTTGAAGGTTTGTGGTCTGTTACTTTATGTGTGAGGTGGAAATATATCAACATTAATGTGTTTAAAACTAAAACACAGTAATGTTGATGTTGCCTCAGACTCCTGAGATCTTCTATTCTTCCACCTGTGTCACTGAAGATCATCTGTTGGATCAGCTGGGGCCCTGCAGCTACTCCGTCCCCCTTTGTCCACAATTAATGTGGTTTCTTCTAAGATAATGTTACGAGAACAAAGTGACCTCAGTGGTCAGCATCAACACACCAACATGAAAAACATATTTAGAGCTACAAGCAGTGACCTCCACCAAATAAACACTGAGAGAAAGTGGAGAGTTTGCAGGTTCACATGTTTGTAGCAGGTCTCTTACTCTGTGTGTGAGGGTCCAGGTTCTTTACTGAAGTTTGGAGGCTCATTTTTGGACCGGTCACTCTTCAGAGACAGACAGCTGGACCCTGGAGACTCTGCTCTCAGTCTGTGGTCCTGAACTCTGCAAACACAAAAAGGTTTTATTCAGAACACATCATTCACTGGTTCATTCTGTGAGGATTCAGTTTGGAGGTTCACATGTTTGTAGCAGGTCTCTTAGTCTGTGTGTGAGGGTCCAGGTTCTTTACTGAAGGTTGGAGGATGATGCATGGACCAGTCACTCTTCAGAGACACACAGCTGAACACTGGAGACTCTGCTCTCTCCTCTTTCACATGACCACTCATCTTCAGTCTGAGAGGAAAAACAGTGAGATCAAAGGAAACAACACACACACTAATAAATATACACAAAGTATTGCAGTTATACAACTTGTTACGACCCTGTCTAGGGGAAAATATAATCGCAACATGGTAGTTCCCCCCCCCCCCTCCTTGCCACAGTCCCAAGAGCCAGCCACAACAATTAACAGCCCGTTCGTATTTATTGACACATTTGCTTCAGGGTGGGCTTACAGCAAAATAACAAACAGAAAACAACCCTAAGGCGAAACAACCTAACCTTCCCTACTCAAAATTAAAGAAAACAAAAGACATAATACTGACCTAACTCCTCACCAACAAAACAGGAGAAAACATGGTTCGAACGAAAATGCTACCCACCCCTACCAAGAAAGGGCTGTTACCAAAAGAACAATTTACAGAAGGCTGCATAAGTTGAGTCTGGCTGGAGGTCCTGCTGGCAGTGGCAAGAGGAGAGAGAGACGCAGGAGCTTTGGGAACCGTCCTCTTATCCTGAAGGATCCTGGAAATACGATCCACCTCAATCCTTGGGCTGGAACCAATCCGCTCTCTGTAAACACATCCACCCACTCATCCACTCAAAGAGACACACCTGAAACACATCCACCCTCTCATCCACTCGAACAGACACACCTGAAACACATCACACAATCATCACAGCAGAGAGAGAGAGAGAGAGAGAGAGAGAGAGAGAGAGAGAGAGAGAGAGAGAGAGAGAGAGAGGTCCACACAACCTCAAGGTTGTAACACCTCCCCCCTTACCGACATAGACCTCAGAGTGTTGAAGGGCTAGGAGTAAAGCTAATTCTTCCTTCTCAATAGTACTGTAATTAAGTTGATGTTTGTTGAATTTCTTACAGAAGAAACAGACCGGGTGATCCACATCATTAACATCCTCCTGCAGCAACACCGCCCCAGCCCCGTGACCACTGGCATCAACCTCAAGTTTGAAGGGCATTGGAAAGTCTGGGGAAGAAAGAACAGGTGCGCTACAGAGAAGAGCCTTAGCAGATTCAAGAGCTTCCTGACAACAAGTAGTCCACACATAGGGTTTAGAGGGACTGGACAGGGTAGTAAGGGGAGCAACAATATCAGCAAGTTTCTACAGAATCCACGATAGTACCCACGAATCCCCAAAAAACGCTGAAGTTCCCGCCGGGTCCTGGGCACTGGGAAATCTACAATTGCCTGTGTCCTGACCTTGTGTCCAAGGTCAGGACACACCTGACCTTGTCCTACCTTCTTACCCAAATACGTCACCACTGCTTTACCAAACTCACACTTTGCTAGATTCAGTGTAAGGGAAGCATTACTCAAACGGCAAAAAATCTCTGTCAGGGTTGCCACATGCTCAGCCCAAGTAGAGGAGTAGGCAACATCATCGTCTAGGTATACCTCGCAATCTGGAACACTAGAGAGTATACTGCAAAAAATTATCTGGTGTCACAAACGCAGACATTTCTGAGGCGCGAGGAGTCAGGGGCACCTGCCAATACCCCTTTAGTAGGTCGTGTGGGTTTACAAACTTTGCAGAACCCACACGATCAATACAGTCCTCCATCCGAGGCAGTGGAAAAGAATCCGGTTTGGTGACAGCATTAAGCTTTCTAAAATCATTACAAATCGGAAACTTTGATCCGATTTTGGCACCAACAAGGATGGAGAACTCCACGCACTGGAGCTAGGCACAGCAAAACCATTCTGGAGGAGATACTCAACTTCCTGCTGCATTATAGCTCGTTTAGTAGGGTTTACTCTGTAAGCATGTTGTTTTGTGGGTTGGTGCTCACCAACATCAATATCATGACAAAGGACATGGGTCTGTGTGGGGATATCACCAACAATTTTAGAATAACTATGGATAAGCCTTACCACATCGTCACGAGCTGGCTCAGCCAAATGTGACAGAAACTCGTCCAGTTTGGACAAAATTTCTGACTTCTTCAGGCGAGCACATGGAACTGAAAGTCGTCCCTCAATCACTTCATCCTCTTCCCTGCTGGCGGGTGGTACCCCAACCACAGAAACAGGAACTATAGGGGACAGGTCGTTACTGCAGGAGAAATACTGTTTTAACATGTTTACGTGACATACTCTGGATTTCTTCAGTCGATCAGGGGTTTTAATCACATAATTAGTGTCACTTAACGAGCGGTCCACGACATAGGGACCATAACATTTTGCCTGTAGGCCAGAACCACTAACTGGTAACAAAACCAGAACCTTATCACCAGACTGGAACTTTCTTGACACAGTTTTCTGGTCATATCTGTTTTTCATCTTGGTCTGAACAGAAGCAGAGACTGTCTAGCTGTTTCACAAGCATGGTACAACTTCTCTTTGAAAGCGCTGACATAATCTAGAATGTTGTGAGCAACATTTGGTTTGCCAGCCAGACACTTTTCTCTGAGTAAACGCAACGGACCACGCACTGTGTGACCGAAAACAAGATCAGCCGGACTAAAACCTAGGGATTCTTGCGTGGTTTCCCGTACGGCAAACAGCAGCAGTGGCAGGCCCTCATCCCAGTCCCTACTGGATTCAAGACAGTACTTACGAAGCATGGATTTTAATGTTTGGTGAAATCTCTCAAGCGCGCCTTGGCTCTCAGGGTGATAAGCACTGGAAGTACGATGTTTAACAGACAACTGGGACATTACTTGAGCAAAGATTGTTGACATAAAGTTGGAGCCTTGGTCACTCTGGATATGCTTAGGTATTCCAAATGTGGTAAAAAATTTCACTAGTGCTTTTATAATAGCCTTTGACTTTATTGTGCGTAAGGGCACAGCTTCAGGATATCGAGTGGCAGCACACATCATAGTGAGGATATACTGGTTGCCAGATTTAGTTTTTGGAAGTGGTCCCACACAATCAATCACGACATGATCAAACGGTTCTCCTATTACAGGGATAGGGTGTAAGGGTGCACGAGGGACCATTTGGTTAGGTTTTCTCACAACCTGGCAAATATGACATGATCGGCAAAATGCCGCCACTTCGGATTTCAATCCCGGCCAGAAAAAATACCTAAGAATGCGCAGATATGTTTTGGAAATGCACAAATGTCCTGACAGACTATGATCATGTGCTAAACTCAACACTTGAACACGAAAGGGAGTTGGCACAACTATTTGTCGGATTGTATTGTGGTCACTGTCAGGCCCAGAAGACCACCTCCGCATGAGGACACCATCATCAAAGAAGTAAGTGCCCGACCTCTCCCTTCTGTTTTCAGAAGCTGCAGACAAACTACTAACTAAGGTACCTGTGCCTTGCCTAACTTACATTGTAACAATATTGGCCAAACATCCTTAGGCCATCTTAAAGCAGACGCAATACGTTCAAATGCACAAAAGTATGAATCAACTGCCACATGTCTGCCGACATCAAAGCTATCCTGATGGAAGAGAGTAGGTGATGTTACCCGAATGGGGGTGGCAGACGCTAATGGGGGTTCCCGCTCCAACTCTAGAGCTTGCACTAATAGATGCATTGCCTCACACTCCACCTCCTTAATACGGAGCACCAAGTGGAGCTCCTCGGCCGTCATGTCTGCCTTAATCATGGGATCCAGGTGGGGGGGGGGCTGTGGCTTT
>JAFBJV010031611.1:114914-131525 GCA_016801935.1 Platichthys stellatus | reverse complement strand
CGATGGTCGGTGAGGAAGCTTCCATCTTGAGTCCCGGATCTACCGAGAGAACCATGGCGAGCGACTCCCCGGCGCGGAGCCTGGACGAGATCGACCTGTCTGCACTACGGGTAATGTCTCCCTGCGCGTGCGTGTGCTGCTGGTGCTGCTGTCTGTGCGTGCGTGCGTGCATGTGTGCGGAGCTGTTGAGCACCTGTCCCCCCCGATCTCTCCTCCCTCCTCTCCATCCTCACCCTCCTCTCCAAGCAGCGCGCACGGACGCGTCTACCTGGTCCTCCTGTGCTCTCGCTGGTGTGCATGCGCGTGTGTGTGAGAGCGTGCGTGTGGGGTCATGTTACTCATGTTGTTTGTTGTTGATGTTTTATCTAAACAACTGGACGTGACGTAACGAGGCCCTGATCTGCTGCTGCTGTGCGCGTGCATAGATCCCCGTGCGCGTGCGTCAGGCGGCATAATAGAGGCCGCTCTGTGTGTTCTATGTGGAGCAGATGTTAAGCTCACTGACACGCTCACAGCGCGCACACACACTGATGCAGAGGTTCCAGATGCACGCACGCGCGCACTCGCACGCACCGTGAACAGCAGCGGTGAAGTTCCGCCATTTCGTGATGTTGTGGCGACAGCAGCAGCAGCATTTCATCACAGTGGCTCTTTGTGGGTGCGTGCGTGTGCGCGAGGAGGGAAGGTGCACAGACGGAAACCGTGCAGGAATGTGTGCGTGTGTGCGTGCGCGTCTGAAACATGGATACACACACTGATGATACATTCACTCATTTGGATTTAACTTGTGCTCAAGATGATCTGTAGATCTCACATATGACTGGAGTTGTGTGTTTGTGTGAGTGCGCGTGTGTGTGCGTGTGCGTGTGTCTCTGGCACAGCTATTCTCTCTTTCTTCCTTCTGCTGCTTACGCAACACAGTCGTACCTGCAGAGCAACAATCAAGTCTGGGCATGATCAACCGGGTGGGACTGCAAGTCTGAGTGTGTGTGTGTGAGACTGTTTGTGAGACTGTGTGTGTGATGATACAGATGCTGACACACACACACTGAAGGACAAAGACACAAAGAGAGCAAGGATGTGCACGATCTTGTAGGAACGTGCACATCCTTGCTCTCCCCCTCAGTGACATGACGATTAGAAATTAGGTCACCAAAGACTGAGCACAGAGAGGGGGGGGAAACATTTCAGCGTGACACAAAGCCTGTCTCCAACACGCTCACACACACACTGAACCACTTCCTGTTTCTGCAGAGCTTCACTTCCATGTCCTCACACTCACTTCACCCACGTCCTCTCTCTGAAGCTCCATCAGGCTCCACACTCACAGACTCTTATTCTGAAGTCCCAGTGGGTTCCTGTGTCCCTCTGGACAGGGACAGTGTGAGACGCCATTAGAGTCTGGGTGTCTCTGCCCATGAAGACAGAGACGTCTCAGACTCGTCTTCTTTTAGAGCCGTGTCCTTCTCTCTTCTGCAGACTGACTGGAAGCTGTTCAGGAGAGAGAGGCTGTTCATGTTCTGGTTCAGAGCTTCAGCCTCTTCAGCTCAGTCCTGAACATCAGGTGTGAAAGGTTCCTCAGAGCAGAGGAGGAGTTCTGGTTCTGGATTAAACTGAACCTGGTTCTGTTGGTCTGAGGTGAAAACACTTGGTTTGGACTTTGAACCAATCACAGGAAGTAGAGACAGAATTAATCAGTAGAAGAGGAAGAGGAAGAGGAAGCAGCTTCTTCACCTCCGATGATATAACGTTTGAACCACGAAAAGAGTACTGTGAATTAGGGAGTACTGTGGAGAACTATAATACTGTAGTACTGTGAAGTACTGTAGTACTGTGAATTAGGGAGTACTGTGAAGTACTATAGTACTACACTGGTAGTACTACACTGGTAGTGATACCATCATGATGTTACCATGGCAACCACATGAAGCTTCATTCATCTTTTCCATTGAAAAAAAAAGACTACTACCCCCCCCCCCCCAAAACTGATGACACGCCCACGTCAGACTCCGCCCACAGAGGTGATAACGGACAGGACGAACGTGTCAGACAAACTCTTTAGTCTTTAAATTACAAATTGAAACCAGAACTTATAAATAAATATAATACTTTTATGTTGAGTCTTTACTGCTTCTCGTTTTCTGAGAACTCGATCGTATCATACTGATGATTTCATAACTGATTTGAACTTTGAACTTTGCTCTGCGTCTAAATATCTTTGTGTGTGAACCTTGACCCTTAAAGGAGACGGAGGTTCTCAGAGTTTCTATCCATCGATGTGTTTCTGCAAAGTTCTTTAAAAGAAAAGTTGGCAGAGGATTCTGTTGTGAAGACAGTTAGGCAACTAACTAACTAACTAACTAACTTATTAACTTATTAACTTATTAACCAACTGAATAAATAACTCACTAACAAACAGTTCAACAGTTTATTAGATTCTGTGACTTCACACTTGAAGTAAGTCACATTTCAAATTGTTCCCTCACTGGACTCACATGGTCCGAGCTGCACCCCACATCCGCTCCCTCCACCTCTTTCACTGGTGTGTGTCTGTGCATGTGGTCCTATGCCTGCATGGTAAGAGCTGTAACAGATGTGTTTGTGTGTGTGTGTGTGTGTGTGTTTCCTTCAGGTTGTTGTTATTTAATCTGCAGTGAAATCCAGGTTTCTTGTTTATATGATGTTTAAGTCATCAGATTACTATCAGAAACTGAATGTAATCTTATGACTTCAGCAGAGAGAGAGAGCGTGAGTTACCCATTGGAGGATTATTAACCATGTGATGATAGAAAGGTTTTACAAGGTCGTGCTCTGTCAGTGAGTTTGTGTGAAGGTCAAACTCCACAATCAATTCTTACTTGTCCAGTTTAATCAGAGTCGTGTTCTCTGGAATAACATTTCTTCTTTTTCTGCTTTTTCTCCTCACTCGCTTATCCTTATTCCTCTCTCTCTCTCTCTCTGTCTCTCTCTCTCTCTCTCTCTCTCTCTCTCTCTCTCTCTCTCTCTCTCTCTCTCTCTCTCTCTCTCTCTCTCTCTCTCTCTCTCTCTCTCTCTCTCTCTCTCTCTCTCTCTCAGGACCCAGCTGGTATCTTCGAGCTGGTCGAACTGGTTGGAAATGGAACCTATGGGCAGGTCTACAAGGTGAGACTTCATAATAACTTGATAACTCCCTCTCATGATGTGTGTGTGTCTGATTTACTGTGTTTTGCTGACTCACCGGGGACATGTCTCCTCCTTGTCTCCTCCTCGTGTCCTCCCTGTGTCCTCCTCGTCTCCTCCTTGTGTTCTCCTCGTCTCCTCCTCGTCTCCTCCTCATCTCCTCCTTGTCTCCTCCTCGTCAATTCAGACCTTGGACTAAAAAAATAACAACGATGAAACACATTTTAAAGATGCTCCTTGCTGTCGGAGCTTCATGTTGTGAACTGAGGAAACTTAAAGAACACGTCAGCTGCTTTTAACTCTGCTCCCAATCTGTCAGGACATGTTCCAGGGTGCAGAGATAAACACAAAAACAACGATTGTTAGAAAATACAAGAGACGTGTTTTTAGCTCCAGATTAACATGATGTCAGTAGATTATTTCTCAGGTGTCACGTGGGTTTCACCTGCAGAGAGAAATTCAATGTGTTCTATGTTTTCATGGAAATCTGATTTATAAAAGAGGAAATGAAGAGAACACGTAATCAGGAACAGGCCGTGAAGAATCCACAGCTCCACGATGAGACCTGCTTCTGGATCAGTTTAGTTCTTGAGAAACAGAAGGTGTCAGAATCAGGAGAAACAGATGGATTCTGAGATTCTGACCCTCTGAGCGTTCAGCTGTCTCTCAATTAGAGTCAATCAGGATCAGACGTCTCCCGCTTGTCTATGATTATTACCAAGTGACATCATTCTCTTCAGGGAGCCTCATAAGAAATCAATAATGATCTTGAAGCAGTTCTTCCATCCGGACATTTCTGGACCCAGAGCAGAATCTTTCATTAGTGGGAGACGAGTAAACTCCACCTTTCTTTTGTGCTGCTGTTTTCCTTCAGCACATCTGGATCTGATGGTGTGACCTTCTGAGTCCCACTTGTTTCACTTCTCCTTCTACCTCAGCTTGTGTGTGTGTGTGTGTGTGTGTGTGTAAAGCTTCAGCCAATGAGGAGGCAGTGCTGTGAGTTTCTCCTTAGTTTGTCTTTATTCCACAGCGTTGTGGTTCAGTTTGAGAGCAGCACTTCTTGATTGTGTTTAGATTTGCTCTGCTCCTGCTCCCCCTGTGAGTCTCCTGCTCAGACCTCGTGTTGCTCGGGCTTCAGATCTTTTCTTCTGACTCTGTGTGAAACGTCTGCTGTCTCATTTTTCTTGGATTTATTCGGTCAAACAATAGAAGTTGTGTTGATGACGAATGAGAATGTTCCGCCCTCGTTATGGTTCAGTTTGTTATTGGAAAGAGTTGACCTGAGATCTGCTGGAGGGGAAGCTGGTGGAGGGAGGGCTCGAACCCGGTTGAAGTCACCGCCCGCACGGGACTCTCGAAGACATAAAACTAACACACCCATTACCAGGGCGGGACAACTTCATTCGCCATCACCACACCTGACATTCTATTGGTTAGGGGATTTTTGACAGACACAAACAAATCCAGGAGTCGATGTTTGACGTGCACAGAAGCAGCGTGAGGAAGACGAGCTGAAGTTCACGGTTTAAAGTTAAAGTCTCAAACTGAAGGAACAAGTGATGATTCAATGATCAGGTCCATGTGTGGTGCAGGATCTGGCACAATAGTTTCCCTCAGGATTAATAAAGTCTTAAAATCGATCTCTGAATATGATTCTTTGTTCCGGTGACATGATGCAGATCAGCTGTCGTCTCCTTCTCCTCTGAAGAAAGTTTGCTTCTGAATCAGCCGCCAATATTTCATCTAATCGTCTGAAATGTCACGATTGCTGAAAGCTGGTTTGTCCCTCCCTGACTCAGTGTGTTCCCAGTGGAGGTTACTGGTGCAGCCATGAAGCTCAGCTGGTGTTGTCTCAGCTCGTGTCTCGGGCTTCATGTGTCGGGGCTTGTGTTCAGGTTGGAATGTGGAGCTTGTCTGAACACGGGCCCGAGGTGTGTTTCTACGCCTCAGGCTGCTTCAGAAGGATTCTCTGCTCTTTTCTATCTCCAGTCATCTGCTTCTTCTTCCTCGTCCTCCTCCTCCTCCTCACCTGACACCTCCCTCTGCTCTGTCGCTATCTTTATCCCCTCCTCACTGCCTGTGTGTGTGTGTGTGTCTGTGTGTGTGTGTGTGTGAGAGGATCCAGGTGCTGTTTTAATACAGCTTCCTTACAGCCACATTACACACACACACACAGATTCACACACAAACACACACACTGGGAGCTCTGTGTCACCTCAGGGAGATTGTTTGGCCGGCAATGGTGTCGGAGGAAGAGAGATAGTGAAACAAAGAGCCTGTGGTATCTCCTCCTCTCATCTCACTGGTTATTGCCTCATGATGGTGGATCTCTGCCGCTTGTCCTTCAGTCCCAGCAGCACTCAGATCAACCTGAGGTCCAGGGAGCAGGTCCACTGGTTTATCACTGAGCCCTGAATCACCACGGGTCTGGAGTTCCTCCTGACGTCTGGAGACAGTGAACCTCTAGAAGGTCTGGAAGGTTCCTGCAGGTGGACAGGAGCCAGTCTGAACACAGCTGCAGGAGAACCTGAGCGTTGAAGGCGTTTGTCTTCTGAGTTTGTTCCTGGAAGATGAATCCAGTGGAATCTGGTCACTGGCTGATCTGCAATGACAGATTCCTCGTGTGAATATACAGAATCTGTAGGTGAGGGTGGAGTCTGGGGGGGGAAGCTTCTGGTTTCTGTCTGAAACGTGATGTTCCTCACATCCGCTCATTCACAGGCTCCAGAGTTTTCTCGTGCGGATAGAAATAGAATGAATAGATAGAACCGCTGTAAGAGCAACCAGGGCCGAGCGCTGGACGGAGCCTTGACCCAGATCTGCTGTCTGCACCGGAGGCTGATCCAGAGTCAGCTCTGAGACGCTTGATTCTCTGACCGATGGGATGTTAGGAGGTGAAACCAGTACTGTTATACTGGTCAATATATGTATTTAAAAAAATTTGATGATCACTGTGATGTCGTTATCAAACATACTGTAAAGAAACGTGACCACAGCTTTGAATTTAACAGTTTCATCAAAAGCTTTATTAGAAATAAAATAACTGAACGAAAACCACACAGAAATAAAAAGATAAGTCGAACGACACACAAAGAGAAATCGTCTCCGAAGTCTGATGCAACACTGGGTAACCGCGTGTGTGTCTGTCTGTGTGTGTGTCTGTGTGTGTGTGTGTGTGTGTGTGTGTGTGTGAATCTGAGCAACTCACATGTGCAAGTGACCCAGAGTGTGAAATATCATGGCCTCCTCACACACAGCTGTTGCTAGGTTACCATGGGGGGGGGGGGGTGGGGGGGGGGGGGCTGGTAGTTCCCAGTCTCTTGCTTTAACAGCTGTGAAGGAGGAGACGTTAACGTCCACAGGTAACGTGTCCTTTCCAATCTGAGGGTCAAGACACTCACACACACAAACACACACACACACACACACACACACAAACACACACACACAAACACACACTAGATGACTGATACACTTTTATAATAGCAGTGATAACAGTTTTTTGTCTCTGTGGCTTTCAGGGTCGTCATGTCAAAACAGGTCAGCTCGCTGCCATCAAGGTCATGGACGTCACAGGAGTGAGTAACACACACACACACACACACACTCACACACATACACACACACACACACTCAGCCTTGATACAAGTGCACATACCCACACACAGTTGCATAGTATTATTGTGTGTGTCTGTGTGTGACAGGATGAGGAGGAGGAGATTAAAGCGGAGATCAACATGTTGAAGAAGTACAGTCACCACAGGAACATCGCCACCTACTATGGAGCCTTCGTCAAGAAGAACCCTCCTGGAATGGACGACCAGCTGTGGGTATGTACGCTGTGACCTCCTCCTGCTCCTCCTCCTGCTCCTCCTCCTCCTGCTCCTCCTCCTCCTCCTCTTCCTCCTCTTCCTCCTCTTCCTCCATCGTGTTTATCTACAGTTCCTCCTCGTTCCTGGGACTCATTTTTATTAACGATTTTCAGAAGTCGACCCTGAATGAGGTGAAAGATGTTCAGAGATATTTGGATTGTTTTCTTTTCAAGCAATTTAATTCAGATTGTACAGAGCTGAATCCTGACATTCATTATGTCACAGCAGTTTACATAGAACGATCCAGAACTCAGTGCTCGTGTTAAACTTTAAAATTGACTCTTTGATTTGTCGTAAAGATCCTGTTTCCTCAGATTCTACTGAAACAGATTCCAACAGTAGATTAGATGAGAACTGCATCAAGAGACTTTGTTTGTGAGGAAGTGCATGTAAAAACGTGTGTGTGTGCGTGTGTGTGTCTGTGTGTCTGTGTGTCTAGCTGGTCATGGAGTTCTGCGGCGCCGGCTCGGTCACAGATCTGATCAAAAACACCAAAGGGAGCACGCTGAAGGAAGAGTGGATCGCCTACATCTGCAGAGAGATCCTCCGGGTGAGAACCAGCCTGAAATATACACAACACACAAACACACAAACACATAAAACACACAAACAGCAGGTCGGGGGCAGAGTGTGTGTCGTTAGTGGAGTTAACACTGTTAGAGCCAGCAAACAGAAATCAAGTCCATTCTAATGTTCACTTCTAAAGAACCAAGTCAAATGTGTGAATGATGTTTTTTAAAGGTTGTGGTGATTTTCCAGTCACATGCTGGGTTGTGTTGTGTGTTGATAAGAAATGACAGAATCCTCTTTGTGTCTTCAGGGTCTGACTCACCTCCACCAGCACAAGGTCATCCACCGGGACATCAAAGGTCAGAACGTGCTGCTGACGGAGAACGCAGAGGTCAAACTGGGTGAGACGCACAAACACTCACACACTCACACACGGAAAAGAGCTCACATACATGACTATAAACATGTGTGTGTGTGTGTGTGTGTGTGTGTGCAGTTGACTTTGGTGTGAGTGCTCAGCTGGATCGTACGGTGGGGCGGAGGAACACATTTATCGGGACGCCCTATTGGATGGCCCCGGAGGTCATCGCCTGTGACGAGAACCCCGACGCCACGTACGACTTCAAGGTAAACGTTTGATTCCCCCCCCCCCCGCTCATTCGACCAGTGAGAGCACTGGTTCCTGTGGTCGTCACTGTGTGGAGGCTGTGTGAGTCATGAACCTGCAGCAGTGGATCAGATGTTTTCTGTTTCTCTGCAGAGTGATCTGTGGTCGCTCGGCATCACGGCCGTGGAAATGGCGGAGGGGGCACCACGTGAGTGACACACGTCCGACCATGATCACTGACGCACACACACACACACACACACACACACACACAAACACAAATACAATCATTTCCAATGTCCTCTCCTTTCATTCCTCTTTTCTCTTTCCGATTTCTTTTCCTTTCCTGTTTCCTTTTGCCTCATTTCTTTCCTCCTCTCTCTCTCCTCTCTTTCCTTTCCCTTCCTTCACTTTCCTGTATCCTTCATTCCTCTCCTCTCCTCTCTTTACCCTCCTTTCCTCCCTTTTTCCCCCTTTTTTTGTACCTCCCATCCGTTTTTCCTCTCCTTCATCTCCTCTTCTCTTCCTCCTCAGCTCTGTGTGACATGCATCCAATGAGAGCGCTCTTCCTCATCCCCAGAAATCCTGCGCCTAGACTCAAGTCCAAGAAGTGGTGAGAAAACACACACAGACTCACACACACACAGACACACACACACACAGACAGTACTGACTACACTGTGATGTCACCGTGTGTTTCCAGGTCGAAGAAGTTCCAGTCCTTCATCGAGGGCTGCCTGGTGAAGAGCCACAGCCAGCGGCCGAGCACCGAGCAGCTCCTGAAGCACCCGTTCATCCGGGACCTCCCCAACGAGCGGCAGGTCCGGATCCAGCTGAAGGACCACATCGACCGCACCAAGAAGCGGAGGGGGGAGCGGGGTGAGGAGGCTCGCCGGCTGTTAGAAGAGCCCCGCGCTCTGAGACCAGCTAATGCTAACGTGTGTGTTTCCTGCAGATGAGACCGAGTACGAGTACAGCGGCAGTGAGGAGGAGGATGAAGAGAGGGACGCCGGAGAGCCCAGGTACATCTACTACTAGTACTGAGAGTACTACTGCTACTACAGTTCTACTAATACTATTACACTTACCACCTCCCCTCCTCTCATTGGCTCCTTCCAGCTCCATCATCAACATCCCTGGCGAGTCCACTCTGAGGCGGGACTTCCTGCGTCTCCAGCTGGCCAATAAGGAGCGGTCGGAGCTGATCCGGCGCCAGCAGCTGGAGCAGCAGCAGAACGAGGAGCACAAGCGCCAACTACTGGCCGAGAGGCAGAAGCGCATCGAGGAGCAGAAGGAGCAGAGGCGGCGGCTGGAGGAGGTGAGTCTGTTTTATCCTGTGCTTCGTTCTGAGCCGTGACAAACGTCTCCCCACATCTGTGACGTCCTGATGCCAGGGAAACACACACCTGACGTGAACACACACACACACACACAGACACACACACACACACTGAGCTGAAGGGTGTTGAATCTTTTCCATCCACAGCAACAGCGTCGCGAGCGAGACCTGAGGAAGCAGCAGGAGCGAGAGCAGAGGAGGAGGTACGAGGAGATGGAGCAGGTCCGCCGGGACGAGGAGAGGAGGCACGCCGAGAGAGAGCAGGTGAGAGGACGTCTCACTGAGGACAATCACAGGGGACATCTTAGTCACACATTAAAGATAAGGACATGGGACCACACAGCACCTCTGTCAGTCTGTTGGGTTGAGATCGATCCACGTCATCAGTGTAGAACATCTCCACCTCTACGATCCACCTCCATCCATTGTGCTCCACCATGAGGACTCTGCTGGTGGAGCTGTCCCACCCGTCCCTCTCTCTCTAGCCACGATTTCCAGCTCTACCTGGGAAATTAAGAAAAACAGGTGTCTGGGCTCAGCCTCCTTTAAGAGAAGGTGAGGAGCTCAGACATCCGGAGGGAGCTGGGAGCTGCTCCTCCTTCACGTAGACAGGGAACAGTTGAGATGCAGACTGGAGGGACCACATGTCCTCTCAGTCCTCCCCCCCAGAAAACGTGGCAGTCTCTACGATTGGCTTAAAAACCAGGAACATGGATGTTTTTGACACCCATGTTGAAACAGACGTGTAGAATCTCCACATCACATATTCAATATTATATCACAGAGCAGACGGGTGAATGTCCTCCATCATTTTAGATTTACCTTTCTACCTCTTGCACACCTGGGTTCATGCAGCTGTTTAACGTCCTCCCTCCACTAACCAGCATGTCTTCCTCTTCCACTGATCACAGCCCCCTGCTGTCTCTCTCTCTTTATCTGCCCTCCTCTATTTCTGCCTAAATCCTGACTTTCACACCTCTTCAATAAATCTCCTTTTGCCTGTCCTCCTCTTTTCAATCGCCTCCTTTTTCCTGCTCTGCTGACGTCACTGGTTGCCCGGCTCCGGTTTGCTTCTCGCCTTCCTCCTGGTCTGTGATTGGCTGCGTCTCTCTCTGGCCCTGGGTGCTGACTGGTTAGGAGTATATCCGTAGACAGCTGGAGGAGGAGCAGAGGCAGCTGGAGATCCTGCAGCAGCAGCTCCTGCAGGAGCAGGCCTTACTGCTGGTAACAACTCACACAGACACACAGGAAACCAGTGGAACCAGTCTGGGTCACGCTGTGGGAGAACACAGAGGCTCAGCTGGAATCAGAGTCAACTCAGGGAAACACTTAGAGCCACTGGAGATAAACTCAATCTGTGTTAAGAAGCAGTTTGAACTTCACACAACATTAGAGCAGAAATATGAGAAAACAAATGTAAAAGATTAGGAAGTTAAAAACTATATCAAATGCAATATTGAAATAATTAAAGATCAGTGTAATGAATTATTATTATTGATAATAATAATAATTATAGCATCTTTTCTGTTCAATAACAGGTTGAAAAGTTCTAGAAAGAATTGGATTGCGGGATGGAGCTGAGGTATCAAGATCCCGCCCATACACCCGCTCAACCAATCCTGAGTCAGTCTCAGCTGTCAATCATGGCATTAGGTCGCCTGAGTTTATGACCTCTACCTCAAACAGCCACCAGGGGGCGATCAAAACACTTTGAGAGCTGTCACGTCGTCCATCTTTATTTACAGGGTCTGTTTTAACCCCTGAGCCAAAATCCAGCTAATTACATTTGTTAGTTTAGTTTTATCAGATTTAACAGCGAGTGTTTGTTTCTCTGGAAACTTATTAAATATGAAGTTCCCTCTGTGCATTCTGCTCGCTGCCTTGTGGAAGTGACATGTGACTTGACATGGAGGTGATAAATGTCTGCCTCCTAACAGGTGAATCTGTTCTGATCACTGTATCTCATGCTGAAGCAGTAGCATTGTGCTTTAGACTGGTTTCCCTGTGTTGATGAGCAGGAGTACAAGCGGAAGCAGATCGAGGAGCAGCGGCAGGCCGAGCGGCTGCAGAGGCAGCTGCAGCAGGAGCGAGCCTACCTGGTGTCGCTGCAGCAGCAGCAGCAGGAGGCGCCACCGCGCCCGCCGCTGGACAAGAAGCAGCTGTACCACTACAAGGACCAGGCGCCCGGGGCCAGCGACAAGCCGGCCTGGGCCCAAGAGGTAGAGACACACACCAGTAGAACCAGTCCAGAAACACGTCCATACATCTGAAACCCCATCAAGGTCCACACTGCTCTGGAGCTTTAGTTTGAAATGGTCTGCGATGAGTTCCTGTTTGAATCCTCACACGGACACACACAGGTTCTTCAGGTCTGCATGTGGGAACAAGAAAACACACAAAGAGTTAACAACAGACTCACAAGTGAAAACAGGTCTCTGGTCTTTCTTCATTCATCACAGTCACAGTTCTCAGGAGAAGATGTTTCTCAGGTCCAGGTTTCGTCTGGACTCGATCTGCTGAACCTGAATCAGTTTACCCCTGAAATGATTTAGTGTTTTTCAGGTTCGACCTCAGGATTCAACGTTTGATTTGCTCTAAATTCTTGTTTCTTGTTGCTTCTGTCAGATGAAGAGTTTACAGACGGTGTGATGACATGTGATGTTTGTGTTTATTTGAAAGTCACAAACTGAAATGAATCGTTTGTTGTGAAGCAGCTGATCCGTGGACTTCCTGTTTGGCTGCCAGCGGTTGTGTCACCTGGTGTTGTGTTGTCCAGTTGTGCGTCGTGCATGTTGTTTAACCCTGACCTCGATCTCCAGGTGATGCGTCGAGCTCAGAGCAACTCGCCTCGCATCCCCCCCAAGAAGTACCACTCCTTCAGGGAGACCGGCAACCTGGACAACCTCCTCTTACTGCCCGGTTACAAACCCCGCCGCCGCCGCCCCCCCTCCTACCCCGCCCACCTCAGCCCCTCCAGGGACGACCTGCATGTGCCACGCATCCGGGTCACCTGCGTGCCCGACCGGGGGGGAAGAGCCTCTCAGCCGGTGATGCGCCAGCAGAGCCCCGACTCCAGGGGCCGGAACCCAGACCGCAGGGTCAGTCAGGGGATGAGCAGAGACTCCTCCTCCTCCTCCTCCTCCTCCTCCTCCTCCTCCTCCTGACGTCTGTCCACTAACCTCAGCTGATCTTTTTGATTCCACTAACCAGGACGACTCTAACACGTGAACTCAGCTTCTCTCTGCAGGACTTCAGGTTCATGTTCTGACTCCTGCTGCTGGTTCCACTTTCATCTCCTCTGTTCTTAACTTCTCTCCACAGCTTTGACCCTTCGTCTTCTTCCTCTTCTTTATCTCATGTCTTCACCATTAACCTCACTTTAACCTTCACTGTCCATGTTCCAGGTGACTCCCTGCTGGGTGTCAGAGGTTGACCTGCAGCTCTGTGGGATCGGCTCTCAACCTGCTGCTTTTATTACCATTGATATCACATAATATAATAAGTGTATTCACATCCTCTTCAGTCTTTGGTGGCAGTGATTTGTATTTGATCTGCTGTTTCATTGCATGTTGTCTGGGGATGGAATCATGTATGTAACAATTATGTAACATGTGTGTAACATGTTCTAACATCAGCAACTCAAACTAAAATCATGTTTTCTCTTTTAGCCTCAAAATTCACTTGATCTTTTAATCCCAGGCGGTTGAAGCTTCTTCATTTCTCTGTAATCTTTGTTTTAATTGAACCGAACACACTTAACAAACTAATTCTGTTTAACTTTGACCCGTGTGATGGGATTCAAACTCGCATCCTTCTGTGTAAATGTAGCACCACAGTGTGTGAATGCAGGTCAATGCTCCATATCTGAACCCTGACGACACACATATACACACACACACAGACACACACAGACTCACATGTGAACACTCCTACATCCTGCACGTCCACACACATTTAGGGCAGCCCTCCAGGTCGGCCTCTTGGTGGCTCTGGTGCTGGATGTAGGGCAGATGGAGCTATATCAGTCCCTCTCCTATGGACACACACACACACACACACACACACACACACACACACACACACTGTACAGACAGGTCTACCCCCAGTGAAGATATATTTCTATCACATCACAAAACAGCAAACTGTTCAAATCTGCTGCCACAATCGTACAGGAGAAGAGACTGAATTTAAATCAGCTCATTATTTACATATTATCAGTAAAAACATGGAGGCTCAGCACTTCACTGCATGGAGTGACTGGTGTGTGTGAGTGTGTGAGTGTGTGTGTGTGTGTGTGTGTGTGTGTGTGTGTGTGTGTGTGTGTGTGTGTGTGTGTGTGTGTGTGTCAGCTGGAGGATGATAAGATGATCAAACAGTCTTCTCCTGCTTCTCCTGCAGCACAAAGTCTCAAACCGGATCTCGGACCCGTCTCTTCCTCCTCGCTCCGAGTCCTTCAGCAGCGGAGGCATCCAGCAGGCCCGGACCCCCCCCATGCACCGCACCGTCGAGCCACAGGTGTGCAGCCTACCTTTCTAACTGTGTGTGTGTGTGTGTGTGTGCGTGTGTGTGTTAGTGCACATGCACCGACGCCCCAGCCATAGATTCAGCTGCAGAGGCAGAGAAACAAGATTCCCTGGATCCTCTCCTCCAGTAAGAGCGAGTCTTCTCCAGGTGACGGAGGTGAAGTGTCTTCAGATCAGGGAGGAGCCTGAAGCTGCTTGAGATCCAGAGTGTAGACCCAGACAGGAAGTGAACTCCTCACATGACCTGTGAGATCAGGGAGGAGCTGGAAGCTGCTGAGATCCAGAGTGTAGATCCAGACAGGAAGTGAACTCCTCACATGACCTGAGAGATCAGGGAGGAGCCTGAAGCTGCTTGAGATCCAGAGTGTAGATCCAGACAGGAAGTGAACTCGTCACATGACCAGTGAGATCAGGGAGGAGCCTGAAGCTGTTTGAGATCCACTCTGTAGATCCAGACAGGAAGTGAACTCCTCACATGACCTGTGAGATCAGGGAGGAGCTGGAAGCTGCTTGAGATCCAGAGTGTAGATCCAGATAGGAAGTGAACTCCTCACATGACCTGTGAGATCAGGGAGGAGCCTGAAGCTGCTTGAGATCCAGAGTGTAGATCCAGACAGGAAGTGAACTCATCACATGCCCTGTGAGATCAGGGAGGAGCCTGAAGCTGCTTGAGATCCAGAGTGTAGATCCAGACAGGAAGTGAACTCCTCACATGACCTGTGAGATCAGGGAGGAGCCTGAAGCTGCTTGAGATCCAGAGTGTAGATCCAGACAGGAAGTGAACTCATCACATGACCTGTGAGATCAGGGAGGAGCCTGTAGCTGCTTGAGATCCAGAGTGTAGATCCAGACAGGAAGTGAACTCATCACATGACCTGTGAGATCAGGGAGGAGCCTGAAGCTGCTTGAGATCCAGAGTGTAGATCCAGACAGGAAGTGAACTCGTCACATGACCTGTGAGGTCAGGGAGGAGCTGGAAGCTGCTGAGATCCAGAGTGTAGATCCAGACAGGAAGTGAACTCCTCACATGACCTGAGAGATCAGGGAGGAGCCTGAAGCTGCTTGAGATCCAGAGTGTAGATCCAGACAGGAAGTGAACTCGTCACATGACCAGTGAGATCAGGGAGGAGCCTGAAGCTGCTTGAGATCCACTCTGTAGATCCAGACAGGAAGTGAACTCCTCACATGACCTGTGAGATCAGGGAGGAGCCTGAAGGTGGTTGAGATCCAGAGTGTAGATCCAGACAGGAAGTGAACTCGTCACATGACCTGTGGAGGAGCAGCTCATAGACGTTAAGTCTCTCTAAGGGTTGTTTCCTTTAGTTTCATTTCACATGTGAATCAGAGACTTTGTGTTGAAACAGACGACACAAAGTAAAGTGTGTTTGTGTGAACGCAGCCTGTTCCCCTCTTCACCCCCCCCCCCACCGGACTCCACCTCCTCCTGCTTCTTCTCCTCTGATGTGCAAACCCTGATCCTGCTCTTCCTCCTCCACCCTGCCTGTTTTCTGCTTGTGTGTGTGTGTGTGTGTGTGTGTGTGTGTGTGTGTGTGTGGTCATGAAGTAGTCCTGGTTAAGGATAAGGTTTTGGTTCGGCCGTCCACAATGGAGAGCAAAGTCAGCTGTGTCCATTACAGGGTGAATACAAGAGCCATGAGAAAACAGACCAGAAGTAAATGGACAAAAACTCAGCCTCTGCTGCATCTTTTTCACATTACCGTCACATTGTGATTTACACCGAGAGGGAGTTTTTCCCGCCTGCCTTGCATTCTGATTTTAATCCTGCCTTCCGTTTTTGCTCCATGCCACCTCCAGATGTTCAGCTGCTGTGCACGCAGGATTTCCTGCACCGGATCTGGGTGATCATCCATTCTATTTAACCGCAAATCTCTTTGTATGTAAACTATAATCTTCAGTCGGTTTTATCGTCCCTGACAGTTAAGGCTATTGAATCAATGGCTAAGAGCAACTGAATTGGACAGATCTTTAAAGGCCATGTACACAAGTAGACACATGCAAGCAGGTTGCATGTATGCACAGAGAGATAGTACACAGGGAGTTGAGAGTCTCTCATCCACTTGCCTGCCGTGTTTCAGAACGTCTAACTAAAAGATTAAATGTGAATAAGAGGGTGTTGTGGGTTCGTCTCACCTGAGAGGTGAGTCATACCCTCAGCTCTGAATAAGCCACTCAGTTCATCAGTTACAGGCTTAACTCCTGTCTGTCCTTAAGGGATGTTGTGCTGAGACCACGGAGATGACTCTGCATATTTCAGTGGCATCAATTCATGGCTTGGTTGCTGTCTGTGCTGTCGCCTGGAGCACTGTCGCCTACGATTACTCTCCTCTACATGGTGACTCAGCGTCGGACTCCAACTTGGGAGGGCCACTCTCGAAATCGCCAGTGTGCTGCGGTAGTATTACTCATGCGGAATCAGGCCGACAGGATGGGACAGCAGCCAAACGTTAGGAATCCTGAAACTCACAGCCAGATGTTTGACGAATACGCTTTTTTCAGATGAATTGGGGCAAAAACATATCTCCTAATTATAAAAAAAACATTTTTTATGACACACCCACCTGCGTTCATTGTTAGAGGCAA
>JAFBJV010031611.1:89078-102065 GCA_016801935.1 Platichthys stellatus | reverse complement strand
CGGGTGCCGCAGTGAAGTTTGCTGCGCATGCGCGCTCCCGCTCCTCTTTCTCTTGGAAGGTAAGTGCGGCATGGCGCGTGTTTCTGCTCGGGGGGATAAACGCAGCTTGTCCCGGTTAGAGGGAGCTCCCGGCGGGCTGTCCGGCGGTGTCCGGGCGGCGGGGCGGGCCGGGTGGACGAGCCGGTGGCAGGGCTCCGTGAGGCGGGGTGTGGGGCACCGTGTTCCGTGTAACGCTGCCCGGATGAATCACAGCGACACGCGGCCTGCAGCAGCTGCTGCGGTGGTCTGGTCCGGGCTGGTCCGGGTTAGTCGCTGGTCATTGTCCGTGCTAACGTGTTTTTTGAATCCTTCTCTTCTCTCCGGTCTAAACCTCCGGCCCCGTGGTCCAGGTCCGAGTGAAGCCGCAGTAACAGCCCCGTGTCCCGGCGCTGCCGAGCGGGCGTCGCGCTTTAGCTGTGAACGGAGCGTTAGCATGATTAGCTCAGATAACGGAGCCTGGCGCGTGCTGGCCCCTCGCGAGCCCCCCCACGCCCGGGTGACGCCCGGTGGTTCACCGATCACAGTCAGAAGGTTCCCCCCCAACATGAACCAGGACGCCGGGTGCGGACCCGGCGGTCCCCGGCTCTGGGCCGTTCTCCAGCACCGCTGCTCGGGGAACCCGGGCCGGCTAGCTGGTTCCCTTCAGGCTAACGGCGCCGCTAACCCAGTGTCACCCAGTGTAACGCGCTGGTTAGTAACTGGTTAATAGTGACCAGTGAGCTGATGTGCTGGGTTGTGTCACACTGGTCTGGGGGGTGTACTGGGTGTAATGGCCCCTGGAGCTGCTGACATGTTCCAGCCTCGTGTTCACGTCATTTAATCGTTTGTCCACATGTCGCGTGTCCCCGGGTTTATATTTACTTCTTGTCTTACACTGAACCCGGTGGGGGGGGGGCGTGCACATGTCTCTGTCCCTCCTCAGATCTCGCGATGTCGATCAACGAGGCCGTGAGGCGGCTTCGAACACACAACCTAACACATCCAACTCCACAACACACAGGATTAATGATCCAACTCTGTCAACACAACTTGTATCAGCTTGAATGTGAGAGAAGTGGATCAGATGGCACTTCAGGTTCTTCTGCGTTCCCGCTACTCCCCAGCCGATGCGTGGACCTGTACCCAGATCTCCTCAACGTCCATCAGCTCCAACTCTTTCCACTTGGTAGGACTCTCCATTGTCCTGAAGGAAATGGACTCCAGAGCAACCAGAAGACACTGACACCAGAACCTCTACAGCCCGCGGTGTCTCGGTGGTGAACAGCAGAGTAGCAGCCACTGGGCTTTGACTTGTTAGAATCCTCTTCATGACCTGGTGGTCATCAGTGAAGTCGTCTGGAACCGGGCGAAGCTGCGTCTCTCGTCCTCGAGGGACAGACAATAAACACAATGTTCCTGTATGTGCCTCACCGGGGACGCACACAGTGAATTTCAGACAACCGCCAGAAGTCAAACTCTTTAACACCAACATTTGTCTTTTACTCAAGTTCATCCTCAAAACAACGCGATCGTCTCCTCTCCAGTTGCCGGTGGAGGAGTTTGTTGTTCTCCACGTAACAAACGCACTGCCTCCCCCCCCCCCCCCCCCCCCCACTGTCTTGCCAAATTGCCACGTTCACCCGTTTGTCTCGTTTCCATCACTGCCCATTGGACCCAGTAAAACCAGAGCATACCAAAGGGTCATCTGACCCGGGAGGGAATGACAATATATTCTTTCCTGTGGCAGACTCAAAGTGAGTTTTATGACCAGGGACCGAAATTAGCTCAAGTTCCACTTCACGTCCCAATGGCGACTGAATGAAACGATGGGCTGGCGTTCACCGACAGGTCCGCCTGCCAATCAGTCGTCAGCCAGAGAGCCCCCCCAGAAGGCCCCCCCCCCCCCCAGTGAAGCTCTTTGATCTCTGACATCATTTTAGAGACTTTAGCTGCTGATCTTTGAAATCAACTCTAACTTTTAAACAGGTTCAGTAAAGTGCATCAACTTCGTTTTGAGCAGAGCAGGAAATTTCCAGAAAGGCGTCTGTTGGTATATTTCATGTCTTGAGTATGAAAGCATGGTGCTGATGTTAATGGACGTGTGAATGTCTCCTGCAGCTCCCCTGACTCATCGCACCATGGCAGATACCGAGCATGACTTCCAGACCGGTGAGTCCGGCGCCTCCGCCACCTTCCCCATGCAGTGCTCCGCTCTGCGCAAGAACGGCTTCGTGGTGCTGAAGGGACGTCCCTGCAAAATCGTGGAGATGTCCACCTCCAAGACCGGCAAGCACGGGCATGCTAAGGTAGATTCCTCCTCAAAGCATCCATAGACAAAGATGTGTTCTGTGTGTTTATCTTGTTCTTGGTCGAGCCACGGGAAATAATGGAAACTACAACAGTTTAGATTCTGATGGTTCAGACCAAACTTTCCAAACGGGGCCTGAAGACGCAGCTCGTCAGGGAAAGGACGGATTGTTTGTTTTTTACAGTTCAACATTGAGATAATTCAAAAAGAGCTTTCATTAGGAAATTAAAGATTTACATGGAGAAGAAATGAAGAGTGAAGCTCAAGTGTAAGGAATTAGTAAGTACTTGATAAAGACAGTGGTGAACAGGAAAGTCTTCAGTTTCCTGAAGTTCTCAAAGTCGGAGCATAAAAACTGAACACAGCGACTCCGACCTTTAGTGACCTGACAGATCATAACAAGGTAGAACAGTGAGTGTGAGAGGTCAGGGGCGTGGGAGCCCTGTGGCTGCAAGCGTTCATAAAGCCTCCTTATCTTTTCAGTTTCCTTATCTCCTCTTCAAACACCCTGGTGCTCCCACACGTACTTTGACCTCATGTGGTTTACCAAGACTCTGACTGTACATTTTACCAGGCTGTTATCAGCAAAACAGGAGTGTTTGTATTTAATGTTTCAAATGCTTCAGTTTCTTTTAACTCCACTTTTAACATTGAATATATTCCTGAATCGGTGAATCTTTTAAATTAAGCTCTCTTGAAGTTAACTTGATGTCTTGTGTGCATCTTTCTGAAACACTAAACTCGTACACTTTGTTCCTCAGGTTAATATGGTCGGCATCGACATCTTCACCAACAAGAAATTTGAAGATATGTGCCCCTCCACCCACAACATGGATGTTCCCGCAATCAAGAGATTAGACTACCAGGTAGGCAGCCGCTCCCTGACATGTCGGACACAAGGGTCACAGCTCAGAATGCATGACTCCATGAGAAGGACATGTGACCCCGCGTCCATCTGTTCCACTGAGATCCTCACTCATCCAGTTGGGTATGAAGCTGAGCTCGAGGGTTTGGGAAACGGTGACAGCTGCTAAAATAATCTAATTCTCACTTACTAGTGTTAGCTGTTGAGTTTATGATAAAACTTTGAAAGCAAGAATCAGGTTTTTGTTTTAAAATTAGAGTTTAATAGAGATTAAGACCACAGATATTTATACATTTGAAATGTTTGCAGGTGACTCACTGGTGACTCACTCTGGACAGTTGTGTTCACATTGATTCAAACATTTTCCTGAAATTTGTGTGAGAGCTTTAGACAATATTAGTTCAAAATTTCCCATTCTTAGTGAGTCTGATTCACTGGCTCAAATAATCATATAATATTAGACTCTCAGAAAACACAATCCTATTTAATTATCTTTACTAGTTCCTATGGTTTGAAAGATGGATTTCACCATGTAGAGATGAGTGGACTCATAAACTCCATCTACTGATTCTCTACTGACTTGAATTAAGTTTATTTCAGGTTCTACAAATTGAAATAAGTCAAATGAGATCTTTCAAATCTGATTGAAAACAGAAACCAACAAAGTAATCTGTGGTGAATTGGTTTTCACCATTTGCCTTCATATTGACACTCTTGTGATTATTGTGACTTTTCGATGGACAGTGTCCTACATGTTGACATCATGGTTCTGAGACGTCTGAGGCTTGTCTACCTCAGGGCAGCTGTAAATCACTGTCCTGGTTTCATGTGAATTATTACTATTAACAAGAAAGAGAATGTAAATGTTGTTCTACTCCTCCTGATCCTAAGAACAAGAGTGGGACTGAGTCGAGCACAGATCTGGTCTTTTTCATTCAGATCCACGAGCGGGTGAATAAGTGAAAATGTCAAAACGTCCCATCTCGTGGTGTTAAAGAAAGAAAGGGGAAAACTATTCTTGAATCCACCTCCTGATCTGGATTCAGGCCAAACCTTAATGGGCTCTTCCCTGATGCAAACCACATCCTTCTATGGAGTTTCGTGGTAAACCTTCCGGTAGTTTACTTTTGTAGTCTTGCTAACTAACAAATGTACAGAAAGGGTTGAAATCATGTTTTGTCCATTCAGATGTGGTTGGTTCTCTTTCCCCCCCCAGTTGATCAACATCAATGAAGGCTACATGTCCTTGTTGGGCGACAACGGTGAAGTCAGGGAGGACCTGCGCGTCCCCGAGAACGACATCGGCAAGGAGATCGAGTCCAAGTTTGAAGGAGGCGAGGATTTCCTGGTGAGTGTCACTTCTCTGTGGATAGAAATCCATCTGAGGGTCACAAGATGCTTCATGAGTCTGTTTCCTGGTTTGTCAACATATTGAATGTATTTGTAGTCATAGATATAAAGGCTAGATGTCACACATGGCGGCCACTCACCCATAACCTTGTGTTGGTAGTGGTACATGTACTTTTTAAATAAAATAATTCTTGATGTATATTTGTAAAGGGAAATCGTGTACCTATTTTAGAACATTATTCAAATTTTTAGAACATAACATAATTATTCATAAGTATGCAGTGTCATAACTACATCTCTGACGTTTATAACAAACCAAACCGTTAAAATCTGTTAAATTTAGCCAGTTATGGTGATTTAAAAAGTACGTACCACTACAACACAATGTTATGGGTGAGCGAGCTGCCTGTGGCAAGATGGCCGCCATGTGAGGACATTCAACTCTGTTGGCCGAGACATCTAGCCTTTATATATGTATCTATGTTTGTATTCACCTGAAAGCAGACAGTGTGTAGATGATGTGTTAGCAGCAGTAAGAACACACGTGACATCTTGATGAGGCAGAAATGTTTCATTTGAATTTCACTCTTCTGAAAACCTGATTGTTTCCGATGACTGACTGGACCTGTGTGCTCTCCACAGGTCACCGTGATCAGTGCCATGGGGGAGGAGTGTGCTGTCGCTACCAAGGTCCTGCCCAACAAATAGGGAGACCAGACAACAAGCACCACCCACAACCAGTCTCTTGCATTCTCATCGGTTCTGTCACCAAAGCGTCGGCCTTCACAGACAACCTCAATCATTCTGTTGTGATTCATCATTGATCTTATTTCTCTCCTTTTTGCGTTCGCTCCTCTCGTGGCTGTTTGGGAGCGTTCCACCGCGGCTCGCTGCGTGGTCCTCCGCCCGATCACTGAAGTTTCTGTTCGCCAACGATCTACTTTATATAAAAACAACTTCAAAATAATGATCGCTCGCTCGTTCCTGCTTATTTTCGCCTTCAAAGTGTTTTGGTTTCTGCCACACACCTTCCTGAATGTTTAAATAACAACAGGATTCAGCTTTTGTATGATTATTTTTTTATATTCTTTAGATTGAACATAGCGGGTGTTGAACCCTTTAGAGGGACGGGAGGGGGAGGGCAGCAGTTTGAGTTGTAGGGAGGGAGGGCCACCCCTGTAGAAACTAGATCCTGGTTTAGATTGTCCCAGTAGCAGCTGATCGCTCCCAGTTTGGCCTGTGCTCTGGTTCCTGACTGGATTCTGTGCACTTAGATCTGATTTCCCCCCAATCGCTGGGTTCCGTGGCGGCGAGGCACTTCCAAGCACTTGAGGTCCACCCCCCGCATGTCAAACCTCTTCTCCCCCCCCCCACCCCAAGAAGAACAGAAGCAAACTTCAGTGATTTCCCTCATGAGGCCGGTCTCTGGTCTGTAGAAGCTGGTCACGCCTCTCGTTCTCCGGTCGAGGTCGCGCTCCGCTGACCCAGTCATACCCCACCCCCACCCCACCCCCCAGTACAAAAGGAGTGTTCAATTTTGTTTTGAGAGGCATGAGTGTGTAGCGGTGTGGGCCTCCGAAATGTGTGAGGCGGTTTGCAGTGAGGTGTGTGTTTCTTTGGAGGGACTCCATCGGGGAGGGTGGTAGAGTTTGTTCACTCGAGGCCTTTGTCACCTGACTGGAGATGGCAGAAATAAAATAATGAAACAAATGGACAAAAACTGCAAACTATGTCTGTCTGGTTTTGTTTCTATAATAAACCTGATAATGAGTTTGAAGAGAATTCACTTTGTTCACATGTTCTGCCTGAAGTTTCCCTGAGCTGTCAAAAAGCAGCAGCTCCTCGATCAAGACCAGCAAACTTTATTTTGAAGTTCTCCGGCCTCCAGTGGAAACTCAACTCAGTTTGAAGTGTCTTTTTCAAAATACCATTTTATTTGTGCTACTTCAGAACATTTAATTTTTCACTTCTACTGTTGATTGAAAGTAGAAGGTAACGTGAACCATGTCAAGCTGTTCCCTGTAAATCCATGAGAAACCTGATCCCTGGACAGGTGGTGAAACACTGACAAACACTGAGCTCTCTGCTTCTGGAGTTTCTTACATTTGCTGATGTTTTAAAACTGCCTGTGATTCAGAGTTTCTTCCAAACTACAGATAACACGTTCAGACGCTTTCTGCTTCACTCCTCAACTCCAACATCTGAGTTCATATCTCAGCCAAGGCCCAACAGTCCTAATGAAACCACGTTCAGTTTCAGTGGATATGGATTTTTATTTGTTTCGGCCACAAATCGCACACATGAAAACAACCTGTGGTCGAGGTAAATGCACAAAATACAGAAAACAAATGACCTGTGGTGCTGGTTTTATTTTCTCACTCCGGAGCTGCTTCTCTGTTTTATGATAATTCTGGTTATATAATAATTAGACGGGATTTGGAGACTGGTGAATCTCACCCAGTGCTGCAGACGTCTGAGGTTAATATGGAAATACTGTTAACTTGTAAAATGTATGATTTGATAATACATGTTTAAGAGAAAAATCTGAATAGTATGATGCTCAATACATATGTTCACTAGTCCACTTATTAACACAGCTCCTTTTTTTCTGGTTTATTGTAAAACAAATTATTTGCTTGATGGAAAAACTGCAAAAATATAAATCTGTTACATCAAGTTTTGTCTAAGATTTCTCAAAAATACTGAACAATTAAAATGAGCCTAAAAACCAACAACTGCAGGATGAGAGCAGTTTGACTCCAGACAGAAAGAAGTGTGTAATTATAGAATAAATAATACCAATAGATGGTATTCCACACTATTAACATGAACAAATATTCAAGTATAAATATGTAACACAAAACCTGGCATATATTAAGTATAAAATAAAAAGTGAAAGTTATAACAAGTATAGTTGAGCATGAAACTGAAAAAATATAAATAGGTAAACAAAGTATCAGAATATAAAAGAAAAAAGTGAAAGAATAAAGTATGAAAAATAAGAAATAATGAATATATAAAGAACAAGAGCAGTTCGTTGATTCTGACGCGAGTCCAGTTTCCTGCGTCTCTTTCCTTTCAACAATAAAATGACAATGTGTCTCTGTATTAATATCAGTGATATATCACTCCTGAACAGCCACTCCACCGTGGCACTGTGCAATAACCCTGGTTCTTTATAATAACCAAAGTACAAATACTCCGAAGTTATATTATATTGTAATTATATTTCATTATATTATTTATTTCACCCTCACTGTACAACTGTAATACTCATACCATTCAATATTTATCCCTGCACTTCATTTCTTTCTTTTTCTTAGACCATCGCATTGTTTGTTTTGTTTTGTGTTATGTGTATTCTATGTAAGAACATTGAGAGCCACTTCACCATGTCAAATTCCTTGTTTGTACAACTTACTTGGCCAATTGAACCTGATTCTGATTCTGAGTTGTGTTTAGTTTCTAGAGACGCACAAGGTGTGAGTCCAGTACTTTCACTTCTGTGAGGTTTTGACTGGAGGACTTTTACTTGTAGTGGAGGAAGTCCATGGAAAGTCCTTTAGAGGGAACCTAAGAGAACCTGAGAGTAGAAGTAGAACCTGCCTCTGTCTCCTCTCCGGGAAGTTGTCCCTGTCACGTGATTCTCTCATCCTGAGGTGACGTCATGTTCTGCAGTAGATCAAAGTGTGTGAATGATGAACGAGCTTCTCACGTGACCAGGTGGGAGCTGCAGCTGAACTTCTACCACCTCAGTTTCCAGGAGGAACTTCCTGAAGATGTTTTCATGTTTAAATTCTGAAGCTTTAACTTTAATCTCAACTTTCCAAACTTGATTCTACTGAGTTCCGCTCCGACACCATATGTGGTCAGGACCTTCCGGTTGTGAGCTCTACGTCACATCCTCTTCTTCCTTTCCCTTCCGCTCTGTCAACATGGCGCCGGTGAGTCCAGCGCGCTGCCGCTGTCTTTACTTCATTTAACTCGTAGTTCTTTGATCCAGCGCGTGCTCGTGTGGTTCGATCCACTCTTTCTATCGAACACTTTGGTTCAATCACGTTTTCTCACTCTCAATCGTTTGCGTGTCCACGTTCGCTCGCACGTGCTCCCGTTGACAGGACTCCATAGGAAAACCAGGCGTTTTATGTAAAATCGCTGTTTCTCTCGCAGATGGTTTTAAAATGTGCGTTTTACAGTTAATCATCTTAAACTGCAACGTTCACTAGTGAATTCGGCATCACTTTGTATGAGCCAACAGTTTATCAGCTCCAGAAATAAAACACTTTCTCCAAAGTCTCACTCAAGTTAACGGTGAAGGTGTCTTGGACTGATGGAGCTCAGTGTATTTATGCCTAAGTGATATAAGACTTATTAATATAATTTAATAGAGGCATGTTAAGATCTTAAAAATAGAAAAATGTGTATTAAATGTTTTAAGTTATCACAGAGACAAATTAGTAATTTAGCAGATAGATCAGAGTGAAGTAGACAAGAGAACAAAAATACAAAAGAAGTCAACATAAAAATAAATACAGAATATGTACCTAATAGAGATTTCTTGTTTTTAACCAGCTTAAACTAAATGTGATAAAGAAATAAGTGAATGAGATGGCTTTGATGTGATTTCCCATTATTCACATTATTTCTGGTGTTTTCCGTCCCAGATGAAACCGAAGAGACCGACTGTCGGGAGAAAGTCCAAGAAGGGAGCAGCCTGGAAGTTCACCTTGGACCTGACCCACCCGGTGGAGGACGGGATCCTGGACTCTGCAAACTTTGTAAGTCTTCACTGCTGCTGGTGACTCGGCTCATTTTAACAAATAAAGATAAACTGTTATAATCCAGAAGGTTACTCGACAGCCTCGTCTGTCCCATAGGAAACGGGTTAATGGAGTTATGGTTAACCCTGTGTGCGGACTAGGGCCCACTTCCCTAGCTCCAACTCTACTAGGGTTCTCTTCCCTAGTGCGTCACTGTGCTCTGTTCAATAGGAAACCTTCCTCAAAGAGAGGATCAAGGTCAATGGAAAGACGGGGAATCTGGGTAACAGCGTCCAGGTGGGACGCATGAAGAACAAGATCAACGTCTCGTCTGAGAACCAGTTCTCCAAAAGGTGAGACGGGGCGTCCTGCAGCTCCTCCACTACAGAGGAACCTTTTTTATTTTTTTACTGAGCACAGCATCAATAAAAATCTATTAAATACTCTGTCCAGGTATCTGAAGTATCTGACAAAAAAGTACCTGAAGAAGAACAACCTGCGTGACTGGCTCCGGGTGGTGGCGTCGGACAAGGAGACGTACGAGCTGCGATACTTCCAGATCAGTCAGGAGGACGAGGAGTCCGAGACAGACGAGTAGAGGTGTCACGAGAATAAATGTGGAAAAACAAACTTTTCTGTCCTGGTTTTTATTTTGGTGTCTAAAAATAAGATCTGATTATTCTCCTGAAGATATGAAGTTGTAATGAACAACTCTAAACAACACAGGACGAGTGTGATGCTGATGAGATTAACAGGTCTTCAGATAAGAGACACGGACAGATTCCTGGAATCAATAGAGTTAAACACATGGACGCTGTAAACATGCATTTGTTGTTAGAGCATTTAAACAAGACATTGACTTAACAATGTTTACATAATAGAAACAGGGAAATAAAAATGAAAAATAATTAAAAACATGCATGTCAGTAATAAACACCTGTAATCATTCAGATGTAGCGTTAGCTGCTTGTGGATTGATGCACATGAAGTGAAGTCTGATGAGGTTTCCCTCTCACCACAGTATACACACTTAGTTCCATAAGTGAATCACACTTCAGTCTCCAGAAGAACTTCTCTCTATGACCCTCATGTTGGTGGAATCATTGCAGGACTTGAATCAAGCTGAATGACTTTCCCTCAGTGGACCTGATGAGTTAGGAGCTGATGCTTGTAAGGTGCAGTACTGTAAATGTCCACTAGGCAGAGTTGAACACGTGTCAGCAGATCAGACAGAGAGAGACTTGAAGGTGAAACACAAACTCCAACTGCTCCTTACACAACTCAACACAAAGGACAGAACACATTTCGCTGCATAATGTATCAGCAGAGTCAACAACCAAAATATACCAGAAAATCAAGTAAATATTTAGTAAAATGCAAAATAAATAAAGGGAAACTTGATCCTACAAACAAATTAGTTTCTATATCGTATGGAAAAGGCTCCTCAGGATAATACTCCGGTTTTTGTACTTTTTAGCCTGTTTTAGTCTTGACACTAATAAAAATATAATAATTAACACATAATAAGACTGGCCTGTCACTCAATCTCCTCTTCATCTCACGTCTTGGTGCAGCAGACCGACACGAGGACACATCTGCCCTCAGTCTCCGTTCTGCTGCTGTCAATCACTTCAGGCTGCCAACAGAAAGCTTCATTCCCTTAAACTGAGAAGGGATGTTTTGCTTTGCCCCTGTTCTTCTTTCTCTGTGTGTGTCTGTGTGTGTGTGTGTGTGTGTGTTTGGATCCACTCCCGCTCACCCATCTGTTGTGTATGAAGCATCAGCCTCAGGAATGTCTCCACCTTTAGCTGCTCTGGATTCTGTTTTATTTCACACACACACTCAGCAGTCAGAAGCTACATGGATATTTACCTAAAAGGAGGAAAGTAGAGAAGCTCAGCTCAAAGATCTCATAAATCTGCTTTAATGTTAACAAATACATCTCATTTGATTTATAAAGCATGTTTTATACACAGAGGTAGATTCAAGATGCTGTTCAGGGACACAAAGAGAAAACTACTGGAAATCTGAAAGCACAGAGGTTCAGACTTAAAAGATTAAAGAGAGAAGAATAAAAAAGTTTAAATAAATAGGATTAATCTGTATTAAAATTGAAAATTAAGTTGAGAGGGAAAAATAAGCTAAAATAGAACTGTCAAATACTAAAATAACGTAGATCGAAATCTCAATCTTATATAATAACCTAGTTAAAGTTCCTTGTGAATAAAAGTTTTAATCTAAGTCGCTCCAGCTTTAGTTTGAGCTGTTCTGAGATCAACTTTTCTAAATAAAGGCTCCAGACCAAACCCAGTCAGAGGTCAGAGGTCGTGTGTTCCGTTGATGTCATCAGATTACAGTGCAGCCTGCAGACACAGATCCAAGAGACACCAGCTGGTTCGTGAAGCTTCTGATTGCTCAGGTTGACCATCAGCTAGTCCACGAGCTTCCTGTCATCACCTCCAACATGGCGGCTGCTCTGTGCCTCGAAACCACCTTTTCCTCCACTTGTTCTTGTTCTCCCATATCTGTATTCAAATGTTCAGCATGAGGATCGTCTGTGTTCTGCATTCGTTTGGACACATTTCTTTAAAGGTTCACAAAATAAACTGTTGGATCTCTGAAAGATATTGAATTTGAACAATGTTTGAATGAAGTTGGAGCTCGTGATGGGACGAGGACACAGTTCACACTGAATGAAAGTTTTTACACATACACACACACACACACACACACACACACACACACACACCTGGTGGGTTCCCACCCTGCATACAAACAGGAGAATGTCCCCTACAGCAGCTGCAGCTCACAGTGGACGTACACACACCTTCTGTATCGTCTCCTCCACTAAATGAAAGATCACACACTCTGCTCAGTGCTGAATATTTCATCAGCCTGGTCACATGGTGTCAGGTTGAATGGTAAACGCTGCGTCTTCACCAGTTCCTGCCGGAGAGCCGAGGATCAGGAGGGAGCCAACGGGTCAGAGGGAACCAGGTGTGTATCCAAGAACCGCTGTTTTCAAATCATCGCTTATCGGCCTCGAGCTGACATCACACTCAGCCAGGTGTGTGTCCTAGTGTGTGAGTGTAAGTGTGTGTGTAAGTGTGCGTGTGTGTGTGTCTGTGTAAGTGTGTGTGTGTGTGTGTTTGTGTGTGTGTGTGTGTGTGTGTGAGAGAGTGTAAGTGTGTGTGTATGTCTATGTGTGTGTGTAAGTGTGTAAGTGTGTTTTCCAGTGTGAATCACTCACTGCAGATTCTTCTCTCCTCGACACTGTTCAGTTGGAGTTTTTCTGTAGTCGTACTTTTCCGTGGTGAAAGTCGATCCTCTGTGTTCATTAATGTTTCAGAGTCTCGCTCCAGTGAGTGAGCAGAGCAGCCAACAGCATCACAGCAAGGGGGGGGGGCTGGGTTTTACCTTTGACCTTCCAGGGTCTTTGGGTGTGAGACTGACTTCTGTACGATAAGAACACAACAACACAAAGACCTCGATACACTTTCTTAAATCTCCTGTCATGTTGAGCACCATTTGTCTTATAACACTTAAAGCCTCTGTTTCATTTGACTGCTGGACTGTTGTTGTCTGTCTCCAGAGTCTGGACCTCCACCCTGTGCTGGCTGATGAGGAGGCTCCTGATGACAGTGGAAGAATGACAGAGGGACTGAGACTCACGTTGACTTAGAGCA
>JAFBJV010031611.1:38607-62769 GCA_016801935.1 Platichthys stellatus | reverse complement strand
TGTTTGTGTGTGTGGTTTACGGTTTTGTGTTCTGAAATGTAGGGTATTAGGTTGTTGAGTCTGGCCAGGACACACGGTGACCAGGGTAATCTGATTTACCAGGCTGAGCTTTTTTTCCCACGGACGCTTCTCTCTCTCTCTCTGTCTCTGTCTCTCTCTCTCTCTCTCTCTCTCTCTCTCTCCACCGCTCCCAGCATCCTTCCCATTCAGCAGATCTGTCTCTCACTCATCTCTGGTTCGTGAGTTGTGGAAAAACATGTAAAGATGTGTTCAGTGTAGAAACTGAATGCAGGTGAGGTTTGGACCTCAGTCTGGTCAACCAGCCACTCAGACAGGTCACCAGCGATGAGTCATGAGATGACAACCTGTCATGTTGCTGCTGCCGACAGCAGAGTCTGAACTTATATTTGCAGGCTATTTTATTGAAGTATGAAATGCATGTCACTCTCACAATTTGTTAAAATATGATTTCTGCTGCTGCAGGCTGACAGCAGGTTTTAAAACTGGATGTGGTGTTTGTTTTCCCTCTGTCACTAATTGGCCTTTGATTTATATCAACTATAGATTTAAGAACTCAGATTCTAAAGGAGCAATGAAGTTTAATTGTGGGCTCACTGCAGTACTTGTTTACATCTTAGTTTCTGTGACCCAGACATGAATCGTTGTTGTTCCCTGAAAAGTACATGTTCCTCGAATCTGGTCCTGACCTTTGGACGGCGTGACCTTCCTGCCTCGTGTGAACGGGGAGGGGGGGGGGGGGGCTGTGGACTGGCCCGCTGTTGTTGATGACCAGGATTCTTGTTTCACAACAAACTTTCTAGAAACTGATGCCACTCAAAAACATCCCATCACTTCATGTCACATAGCTGTGGAGCAGCTGATAGGTCAGACGCACATCCAACACCTCCTGCTGTGGGAATCTGAAATCTGATCCCAGAGCTGCTGCGAAGGGCACCTTTTCTTACCCTGGGTGAATGGAAGCACAGAGACACGGAGACGAACACTGAAGCTTCTGTTGTCGAGGTATTGTCTGCCCCAGTTGCCATGGCAACTGTCGGAGCACCTCAGGTAGGGCTTCCTGAGCCGAGCGAGGATCTGCTGAAGAGGAGCTGAAACTGATCTGGAGTCTGAGAGCACCTCAGGTAGGCAGGGCTTCCTGAGCCGAGCAAACTCTGCAGCAGAGAAGCTGAGCCTGAAGCTGGTCTGGAAGCACCTCAGGTAGGGCTTTCTGAGTCGAGCGTGGATCTGCTGAAGAGGAGGGGGGGCTGAACCTGATCTGGAGTCTGGGAGCACCTCGGAGCGTGGATCTGCTGAAGAGGAGCTGAAACTGGTCTGGAGTCTGGGTGGAGACGTGGGGGGGCTCACAGGTCCGCCTCCCTGTCATTCAATTCAAAATCTAAACCTGACATCTCACGATTCAAACTTTCTTTTGGTTAAAATGTTGATTCAGGCTTTGTCCATACGTTTCAACCTTTTAAAACTCTCATTCCACACGAGCGTCAAAATATTTATATATAATCAAAACGGATGCCAATTAATTTACTTGATAAATTAACAAATGAGTCTTTGCAGCTCTACATGCTGACGTTAACCATCTATGAGGTGATATCTTGAAGATTCAGAGACTAAATGTCTCAGCACTGGAAGCAGGTTTATATTTTTGTGTGGTGGTGTGAGCAGTGGATGGCTGTCGGAGGAGAGTGGAGCTGGCAGCAGGTTCCAGCTGCAGTGTAGTGGTCAGTGGGAGGGGGGGGCAGGGATGCTGCAGACAGGTTGGGCGTGGACAGGAGGACAGACTGTCAGTGATGGTTCAAGGCCTCATCCAAGTCTTCTGTTCCTGGAGTTTACTGCTGAGTCAAGGTTTCTCCTCCGCCTCAGCGCTTCATCATCCTTTCTCTCCGAGGCGCTGCTTTCAGAACCAGAATTCAAGGGGAAAGCTGCAGTGTATGATTTTTTTATTTCTGTTATTTAAATTTTTTTGTAATTTCAAAAGTGAGGCTTTGCAGCTCTTGTTCAGAATTTGCCTCAGACCTGTTTGTCCTCAGATCTGATTTAAGAAAGAGGAACGTGGTCATTTAAAAATCTGTGTTGGGTGAAGACTGACAACATGAATGACAGCAGCTTCTCCTGCTTGTCTTTGTTATGTGGTATTAAAACAAATCCCTGGAAGTGTTTTCTAAAAGTGGTTTTTCATTGTGGCCTTGGTAGAACTAATTCAGTTTCCTTTAGCCTGTAAATATCTCAATATATTTCAGTGTTGCTCTAAACCCTCAGATTTGCTGTGTTATGTAATGACCCTGGTTTCAGTGCCTCGTGGCTCATGGACAAAATTTGATGCTGTCTCATCACTGAAGACACTCTGACTTCAGGTGGTCATTCATTGTCCTGCAGCGTCAGGACTCGTCAACAGGGACAGGAAATAACCAGCAGGTCACTCAGCTTCCTTCCCGACCACTGGCAGATTGTACCTGGGTCATGTCCTGAGTGTCCGGTCCTAATAACTGAATGTCCAGAGACGGGCAGCGCCACATGCCTGGTCCTTCTAAATATAGCAGCACTGCCTACATGTACACAGCAGTTCCTTTCCTCATTGATATGAGAAAGGAGTAAAGCAGGGCTCTTCTTTAAACTTTTCTGAATACAGTTTCTGACTTTTTTGCTTCCTTTCCTACAGACAAAAAAATGTCTAGCCTATAATACGAAACACCTTTACGATCTGAAAATGATCTTTTTAGTTTAGAAATTTTTCTCTTTGACATTCCATCTTCCTGAGTTCAGGTCCAGTGAAACGTTTCTTCTGTCCTCGGCCCTCAGTCGCTGAGGCTTCATGTTGATGCTGCGTTTCTTAACTTTCACCTCGGGTCCTGACGGTGGTGATTTAAATTACAGCCTCACGTCGGTCGATTAGTCTTAATGATGTGGACTGTCATCAGTGTCAGCTCTTACAGCAGCTGAGTTCACTCTTGTGATAGTGACACGTTCATCACCTACATATTTAAATATCTACTATTTTTAGATTAATCTCCTTGAAATGAATGCCACGTAAAATCTTTATAACAAATACACTATTGCTGCTGATCACGTCAGGCTCTATTTAAAGGTCTGAATGAGGCTTTTAGACGAATGTTCCTATGAAAAAACTTTGCTCTTGGTACACGAGGGAGACGCCATCATCTGGACAAGACTGGTGAAGGAAATCATGAAGGCGCTGAAGTGGACTAATCTGTCATTAGCTGTGTTACGTCAAGGTCAGCATCGTGTCTTCAGGGCTCAGAGCCAAGTGTCAGCAGATATATCTATATAACTGTCCTGGATAACTGCTAACTAACCAATAAGAAAACTGAAACTGCTAAAGCTCAGACATGCACTGGACGCTGCAGATCCCCTGTAACTTCTCTAGAGGAGCATGTGTGAACGCTAATGTGATGTGTGAGCTCAGCAGTGGATCCCCCGCTGGATTCACCCCAAGCAGGTGTTAATACATCACTTCCTGTCTGTGGCTGCTCCACCTCTTACCTGAACCATGAGGAGGTCACGTCTGAAAACAACCTACAGATCTGTATTTCTGAGGGTTAAAATATATCCACTTCATGATAAAGAAATCACTAATCAAACTGTGTTATCTTTTATTTCCCTCTCAGGTCATCTGGTGAGGACCGCTGCAGCTTTTAGGTGGAGGAGTGGCAGACAGCGCCACCCAGGTGTGCAGAGTGGGGCTGCATCCCTTCTCTCGACCCGACGACCAGCTTCACGGAGTGCCGCTGCCTGATGGACTGCGAACTCTGAGAGCCGAGTGAGTCAGGACCGAAATCTACCGAGGAGAGGAGCCGGGGGGAGAACGCTCACCGGGGCAGGACAGGGAGGGCACTGGTTGGGAGAGGACGAGAGGCTCCACGATGTCGTCCAACAGGACCCAGAACCCCCACGGACTGAAACAGATAGGCCTGGACCAGATATGGGACGACCTGCGGGCTGGAATCCAGCAGGTGTACACACGGCAAAGCATGGCCAAGTCGCGCTACATGGAACTCTACACGTATCCTGTGCTTGAAGCTGTGTGGCTGTGATTGTGGTTTTGAACGTTGTATGGGAGTGTTCCTCCACCAGGGCTAAAATTATTAATTCACAAGTGCCTCAACAAAAAGATAATCTGCAAAGTTTACTTATTCTAGGATGTTTTTATAAGGAATGTCAACATATAGATAGATGGATGGATATGTAGCACACATGAACATCAACACCAGCACTGGCCCTTATCACCAACAGTTCAAGAGGCTTACTGCACGTGTGACTCTTCATCCTGAGATATTTGGTTTTCTCTTTGTTTGTTGTCAACGTGCACACGTAGTTGTGTTGTTACATGGGCTCATTCAGACTTTAGGAGTTGTTACCAGGGCACAGGCAGGAGAAGCTCCAGAGAAGGTCCACAGCAGCTGACTCAAACATCTGTGTTCTCACATTCAGATCATCTCAGGAGAGGATCCAGAGTTCAGTGTATATCTGAAAGTATCTTGTGTATCAGAGTATGTTGGCTAAGGAATATGTTATATATCTGTTATATATATATTTAACATTTTACACACCAAACTTTAAAAAGAAGAGAAAATAACAATCACTCAAGTCTAAGCTTTAAGAAGAAATTGTTGCTGATGGAATTTGTAATTATTGACTTTAGTTACAGTATAACTTATTTCATCATAATCTCACCTAAAGGCTTAATTTTTAATGAGAGCTAAAGTTATTGTTACTTGGCAAATATGAGTAATCATATCCGTGTGTGTTGTGGCACTGGCTTGTTACTTCCTGGTTGTCGACGTGTGCTCAGGTAATGAGTTACAACACAAGAACATCCAGCGGTCCAGAGTCCTGACGACCGGGAACACACCTAATTCACACATGATGTATAATCACTGATCAACTTAACTGATCTTCTGTAAAAAATTTATTTTATTTTAGAAGCAAAATGCAGCAAAACTTGTTTGTATTCTGACTGAAAAAGGGAAGAAAGTTTTTAACAGTTTCAGTCACAGTCAACTATTAATTTTAAAGTCCACTAACAGGAGCAGGGTCCAGTTTGTAAAGAAGCCGTGAGGTGATTTTCTCTGAGGCTTCGTTCTGGTGTTTGACGACCTGGTGTTTCCTTCAGTAAAGTGTTTTCATTATTTCTCTGAAGAACACGTTCTCCTGTCGAGCAGAAGCAACAACACAAATTTAAACTGTATAATTTGTGATATTCACTTTTTAGTGAGAACCACAGGTCACTGATGACAACAAGCTTTGTTGTAGTTAAACAGCAATGTTCTGCACAAAGGAAAGTTTGTTTTTATACTTTATTTATATGTTAAACTCGTTAACAATATAGTTTCAGTGTTAAGCCCAATTTTTACTGGTCAGAAAAACCACTAACACCTGGCTTTTGTCTGCAGTGGGAATGGATACAATCAGCAGTGATTCCTGGAGCAATGATTTGCAATAAACACATTTTATCGGCTCAGAAACTTTACACCCGAGTAAACACAATCCTCTGTAGTAGCAAGAAGAGTGAACTGCCTTATTTTCTGGGTTTACCCACATAACCCTGCGTATCCACTGTAACTGAGCTATTGGTGAGAGCAGCCTCTAGGATGTAGTGTTTCATGGCTTGTATTGGATGTATGGTGTTTCTGTGTTTGTTCCTTAAGCCTTCCCTCAGACATGTATATAACTATTGTACCAGTGTCCACCAGTCCAGCCAGGGCAGGGGCTCGGTGCCGCCGGCCAAGCCCTCCAAAAAGTCCACCACTCCCGGTGGGGCTCAGTTTGTAGGCCTGGAGCTTTACAAGCGCCTCAAGGAGTTCCTGAAGAACTATCTGACCAGCCTGCTCAAGGTGAGTCCACACACACCTCAACGTTTTTAACCTTTTGACAACATCCCACATCACAAGTGCTTATTTCCCTTTCCCTTCCTCCTCCTCTTTTCCCTCCAGGATGGTGAGGACTTAATGGACGAGTGTGTCCTGAAGTTTTACACCCAGCAGTGGGAGGATTACCGTTTCTCTAGTAAGGTCCTGAATGGGATCTGTGCCTACCTCAACCGCCACTGGGTCAGACGGGAGTGTGATGAGGGACGCAAGGGCATTTATGAGATCTACTCTGTAAGTCGTCTCTTCATGAATAAGAGTCCTCTTGAAACCTTTGTGTTGAGTTTGTGTTGATGTACACGTGTGACTCTCCGTTCAGAGGAAAACCACCAGGATCAGAAACAACATGGAGAATCAAGTGTTTAACAGCTGTTCAGTTCAATTCTGTATTTTACAATCACACAACTGTTTACACACACAGGAGACAAGCTATTATTGTAACTATTCCAGTTGACACCAGCACATGCACGCCCAGTGTACATGAGTGGTCACGTGATTATGAGGTGTGTTTGTATGGATGTATCAGGAGTGTAACGGACAAGCAGCCTAAAGTCCTGACCTATTGTTCCTCTCACCCCCCCCCCCCCCCCCTGTCCTTTTTTTCCTTTCACCCCCCCTCCCTCCCCCCAGCTGGCACTTGTGACCTGGAGGGAATGTTTATTCCGACCCCTCAACAAACAGGTGTGTGTAGTTTCTCTTTATAGACGTGCAGTGTCAAAGAACAAAGTGGTGTAACACAATTAACAGTTGTTCAGTATTGGATTGTGTTTGTCCGTCACGTTTCGGTGCTTTAATCAAAACTTCCTATGACTTCCACTTTGATCTGTCTTTGCACAATGAGTTAACGTGAAGCTCTGTCCTCAGGTAACAAATGCGGTGCTGAAGCTGATAGAGAGGGAGAGGAATGGTGAGACCATTAACACCAGACTGATCAGCGGTGTGGTCCAGTCCTACGGTAGGTCCCTGTGTCCAGATACAACTCTAGAAACATCTGTTACAGGCAGATGTTCTGTGAATGTTTAATTCTTATGAGTCTTAAATCTAAAGCCCAACTTTATTATTTAAATCTTAATATGTAAGATGTTCTCAGGCCTTAATAAACTACCAGGCTTAAATATAACTGCAGTTATCTTTAACTTAATGTTTATCCCTGGTTGACAATTACAGATTTGACCTTTAAGATTTAGTCTGATAACTATAAGTTGTGCATCTCTCTGGATGTGAGCCTCCACGTGACAGACATGATATCCCATGTGAGCCACAGAGACAGAAACAAAGACACGAGCATCTGCCTCTCGTTTGTGTTTCAGTAGATTTGACTCTTTATACCTGTGGGATTAATGAAGAGGATGAATCTGTTTGTGTAGTTTGTGACAAGTTGTAGTAGATGATTGAATATTCCCCCCCCCCCTCTCGTCCTCCAGTTGAACTGGGCCTGAACGAAGAGGACGCCTTCGCCAAAGGTCCGACGCTGTCCGTCTACAAAGAGTACTTTGAGTGTCAGTTCCTCACTGACACGGAACGGTTCTACACACGTGAGAGCACAGAGTTCCTTCAGCAGAACCCTGTCACCGAGTACATGAAGAAGGTAGGCAGCCATCCCCCGAGGAGGGAATCCACCGGCTCTGAGCAGGTTTCATGAATGAGATGCTGTGGAGACCTGTTCCTCTCCGACTGTCTTTGAACCACAAGATAAACTGAGTAACAGCAGTGAGCTTTTCACTGGAGATGAGACGTGTGTGTACAGTCTGTGTTTGTGTGTTTGTTCTGATTCTTTGTGTGTTTTCCGACAGGCGGAGGCTCGGCTGCTGGAGGAGCAGAGGCGTGTGCAGGTTTACCTCCACGAGTCCACCCAGGACGAACTGGCCAGAAAGTGTGAGCAGGTCCTCATAGAGAAACACCTGGAGATCTTCCACACCGAGTTCCAGAACCTTCTGGACGCCGACAAGAATGAAGGTAAACCTGCGATAGAGTCAATTTATCAGTTTGTCAGTTTTTATTCCCACTGTTTCCTTTTGCTATCGATTAGTTTTAGAAATGGCGGATCATTATAACTCTGTTTCTTTAGACCTGGGCCGGATGTACAACCTCGTGTCGCGGATCACAGACGGTCTGGGTGAACTGAAGAAACTTCTGGAGACTCACATCCACAACCAGGGCCTGGCCGCCATCGAGAAATGTGGAGAGGCCGCACTCAACGTACGCATCACTTTATTCCTCTGACACCATTTCTCACTCGTTAACTTTATCAGAACCTGCTGCAGAGTGGAGGTAGACAGTTAGCTGTAAGTTAAACGTTAAAGATAAAGAGAGAGCTAGCAAGCGTTACCTCTCATGGGACCAGGTATGTACACAAATGTACATGAGACATTTTAACACAACCATTTTAAAAGCTTCTTTCAGGAGTTGTGACATTATGAACTGGTCAGATGATGTTTAGAAATGTCCGTATTCAACAGTGTGTTCCAGCTGTGGGTTGATCTCTGTCCTCTCTCACTTTCTCAAGGAAGATTATCATTCAGATATCTTTAAAGCTCATATCAGTAGACACCTTCTCAAGATGTCAGGATAGAGTTGGAAAAAATACTTGAAGATTTTGATCAGTCATAGTGTCAGTAGACAAGAAGTACAGACGGGTGAGAGGAGTGAAGATGTTAAAGTAAGGTTACCGTTTCTAACCGAGTAAAGATGGATCAGTTCTCAGAAACAAGTTGTGATTGAGCCAAAGATGTGTGTGTGTTACTTCCAGGACCCCAAAGTGTACGTGCAGACCACGCTGGACGTCCATAAGAAGTACAACGCCTTGGTCATGTCTGCCTTCAATAACGACGCCGGCTTCGTGGCGGCACTGGACAAGGTCAGTTACCAGAGACTCCACCGGGGCAGGAAGCTGTCAGAGAACCTGGAGACACTGGACCAATCAGCTGTTGGTCTTTACGTTAAGTCAAATGTCCCCCCCCCCACCCTCCTGTTTGCAGGCGTGTGGACGATTCATCAACAACAACGCTGTCACCAAAATGGCTCAGTCGTCCAGCAAGTCCCCCGAGCTGCTGGCCAGATACTGTGACTCCTTGCTCAAGAAGAGGTGGGTCACATGATCCCTGCAGCCACTCACATGAAGGAGGGATTTATCTGATGAACATCTTTCATTCATTGTTTGTTATTCTGTTCTTTTCTTTTTCTTCAGCTCCAAAAACCCCGAGGAGGCAGAACTGGAGGACACACTCAACCAAGTGGTGAGTGGCACGCTACACAAACACACTTATTACTAGTAATTAATCTAATAACACAATGTCATATCTCAAGTTTACTCAGTGGCAGAGGTCTCCTGCAGCCTGTTAGCGTCATGCTAACATACATGTCTGTGTCTCCTCCTCCAGATGGTTGTGTTCAAGTACATCGAGGACAAAGACGTGTTCCAGAAGTTCTACGCCAAGATGCTGGCCAAACGTCTGGTCCATCAGAACAGCGAAGCTACCAGCGCTTCACAGCGTTCTACGCCAGCAGACACAGCGGCAGGAAGTTGACTTGGCTCTATCACCTGTCCAAAGGAGAGCTGGTCACCAACTGCTTCAAGAACAGGTACAGACTCGATTCATCGACTGCAAATAAAAACACGACTGATCCAGAAAACCAGGCCCGAATGGCACAATGGCCCCCTGGTGGCTGGACACAGTATAGGTCTTATATCCTGTCATGAACCCTGTTAGCAGATGGAATATGAACCAAATAAATAAATCCAAGTAGACGTTAAATAAATGTTTGTGAAAGATGGTTTCTGTCATACCAGGTAATTCTTATCACGATGAAACAAAGTCAGGAAGCACGTTACTCTGGTGAGAACAGTTGTGTTGTTGACAGGTACACGCTGCAGGCCTCCACCTTCCAGATGGCCATCCTGCTGCAGTACAACACAGAGGACAGCTACACCGTCCAGCAGCTCACCGACAGCACTCAGATCAAAACCGTGAGCTTCTCCTTCACCTGCTGATCTGGAGACGAGGACACGTGTTCATTCCTCTACAAACCGTCTGTGTCTTTGATTTTCAGGATATTCTGGTTCAGGTGCTGCAGATTCTGTTGAAATCGAAGCTGCTGGTGAGATTTTTATCATTTTAATATAAATTCACAACCTAACGCAGGCAGTGAGTGAGAAATCAGGAATTAAAGAAAAACGTTTTACAACGGGTCGGACTCTGTTCCAGAAACAATGGGGGGTGCCAGAGAAGAGTTTAGTTTCACTTTGGATTGAAGGAGTAATAACTCTCGTAATCTCTCGATGCTGCTTATTTAATTAAATTAAATGAATGTGTCTCATGTCTGTCTCAGGTGATGGAGGACGAGAACGCCAATGTGGACGAGGTGGAGTTCAAACCCGACACCGTCATCAAACTGTTCCTCGGATACAAGAAGTAAGAAGCTCCTTCCAGTCACAGTTGGATTCAAGAAGCTTGTTTACGCACATCTTAAATCACATGATGTGTTTGTTTACCAGCAAAGTTTGAACTTGTGTGTTTGTTCCTCTGCAGTAAGAAGCTGAGGGTGAACATCAACGTCCCGATGAAGACGGAGCAGAAACAGGAGCAGGAGACGACTCACAAGAACATTGAGGAGGATCGAAAGCTCCTCATCCAGGTGAAGCTTCCCTCAACACACTGAACATCAGCAACACAACAACAACACAACATCGATCCTCAAGAAGGAATGAATTAACACTGATGTGTGTCCACAGGCTGCGATCGTGAGAATCATGAAGATGAGGAAGGTCCTCAAGCACCAGCAGCTCCTGGCTGAAGTTCTGAACCAGCTGTCGTCCCGATTCAAACCCAGAGTCCCCGTTATCAAGGTAACACACAAACAGACACACACACACACACACACACACACACACACACACACACACACACACACACACACACACACACACACACACACACACACACACACACTTTGTCTACAGCTGTTTTCAGACATGTTCATGTTCTGAAGGTTCTGTGTGTGAGTCAGTGTCTCTGGACATGTTCTGGATCTTCTCCTGCAGCCTCCTGGTAGAATGTGTGTAACATGTCAGTGTGAGTCCATGTGAGGAACCAGCAGGACAATGTGTGGAAGCTTCCCAGAGAGCGAGTGGACGTGTTGATGAGGTTTCTAACACGTGACGTGAAACTGGAAGAACACAAACATCTCAGGATGAAGAAGAGGAGCCGTACACGTAGAAGATGAAGACGTCCACTTGGAAAGACGAGGAGATTCCAGATCTTCTGGTGATGAGGGCCGACTCCGGTGTGGATGAGCTGTAAACAACAACACTGATCTTTCCACAACAGAGTTCATACGTCCGCCTCCTGCTGCTCTACAGGCTCCGCCCCTCACCTGGATGTTCCCACATGTTCCTGTTTGAAGGAGTCGGACCAACAACCTGCTGCTGCTTCACAAACACCAACATGTCTGAAAACAGCTTTAGATAAACATCAGTTTTCTGTTCCTTGTTGGTTTCTTCTCATCTGAGTTGTTGTTCTCCTCACTGCCGTGTCCTGGTCAGAGGAACTCATGTGTTTTGTTCCTCTTCTGTGTCGGAGCTCCAGATGAACAGTGAACATGTAGATCGTTTTCAGATGGACGTTGTGGTGATTTTCACTTTGTCTCCCTCTTGTGGACAGAAATGCATCGACATCCTGATCGAGAAGGAGTACCTGGAGCGAGTGGACGGTGAGAAGGACACGCCTGCCCCCCCACCCGCCCGCCGGCTCTCCTCAGTTTTATTTTTATTTGTTATCTTTTGTTTTTTTATGTCTGAGTAATAAAGTGTGGATCCCTCTGAGCGGCGGACATGTTGTGAGTGTGTCGCCGACCACGTGATCGCCCCGATTGACAACCATCAACGTGAGGGGCGGGTCAGGAGGGCGTGAACTTTCTGCTCTGCCTTCGAGAAACAAGCGCCCCTCCTGTTGAGACCTGGACCCCCCCGTCTACATGCTCGTCCGTAGGACTCGGTCACACTTCCTTGTTGTCATATTGTAAATAACCACAGACTCTAAGAGGAAAACAAACCCTATCCCCTTATTTACATAGCGCAAACGTAATGAATTAGCCTACAGCCAATCAGAGGAGAGCCGCATCCAAAGGTTTCTGCATGCTACTGCCTACCTGCACCACGGTGACCACGAAAAATTTAAAAAGTAAAAATAAGTCGAGTCACTGGGCGGCCGACAGTTCACAGCACGACGCCGCGAAGTCGCCGCCGGTCGTGAGTTCTTGGCGGAGGAGGCGGTGAGGTTAGAGCCGCCATGACGCTTCTTCACCTGCGGAGTGTCGGTGTCGGGCTCATGCAGGAGGCCTGTTTCATTACTGAACGGTGGACATTTGTATAGTGTGGTTCATTTTCTAAATGTGTGATAAATAAAAACAAGGAAAGATTTCTCTATACGCTCGACTCCACGACTTTTCCCTCTGAACTGAAACTGATGTTTGTGTTTCTCATTCTGTTCATGTCAAGTTTTCATTGGATCCTTCGACTCTGGATCTATAGAAATACGACAGGGATTCAGTCTGAGCTCTTTGTTAACGTATAAATTAACTTTGTTCGGAATCGATCGTGTGTCGTAGCTGCAGACGATCGAACGGGCCAAAGAACCAATCGTTTACACACAGGATGAAATGCACAATAAAAACCAGAAACTCAGCCATTTATAATATTTTTATCTGCATCAACTTCAACAAGAAGAATCCCTGTAAACATTACAAAAATCAGCACCTGTGTTCTCGGAGGAAAAAGAGTGGTCCTGGTCTGACGAGAGGAAAAAAAGAAGCTGAAGAGTTCAGAGTCACGACTGGTTTCCTCTTCAGCTCAACGATCAAAAAGAACATGTGGGAAATTCAGATTTACTGCACATCTGTGAGAAACTCGAAGGTTCAGGAAATGTCACAATGACTAAAAGAATCTCTTCCCGACCTGGAGTCATTTCAGGATGAAGCACCGGTGACAGGTGGTCCAGAGAAGAGCGGCTGGTTCTGCCTCAAGTGGACGTCAGGAGCGAGCACCAGAGGGAGTGTTGGTCAGCACGTCAGTAAAAGATTTATTAACAAGAGGAGTAAATTCTACTGAGGAGACGTCACAGTATCGTGAGGAACCTCTTCTGAAAACCTCAATCTACAAACATGGAGTTGAACGAGTGACGAGGCTCAGCAGGACGAGCTTCCAAACTCGACCTCACCAGTTTATCAAGTCTGAAGTTTTATCTCTTAACATTTACTTTGGAAAATTATCTCCAGTTCCTCAAACTTTAATAACTTCAAGATTTTTAGTTTTATATCCATTTTTAATTGAAGCTCCTCAGGTTCGTTAAACACGACATTTGAAAGCATCACAAGATTAAACAGAAAAAAGAAAACATTGAAGTGATGATAAATAGTTTGAAGTTCACAAATATCGACGTGTTCACTTTTAAACTGAGGAACAACCTGAATCCAGACTTTCCCAAAACCAAGCAGATCAAAAACTGCTCCTGAGTTTCATCGAGTGACTTTGAACAAGAAGCTGAAGCAACGTCAAGACGAGGCAGAAACCAGGAGCTGAGGAAGAGTCGAGCACAGCGGAGACAGGAAGTGGAACCAAAGCGTCAGGGGTTTCCTGTTTGTTGACGTTAGCACCTGGAGCAGCAGCTGATGTTCCACAGAGCGGTCGGTGGCTGCTGGTTGGTCCACTGAAGAAGAACGAGGCACCGACAGAGCGGCTGCTGAAGGTTGAAGTGAAACCAGCTTCACAGACAGTCGAGTGTTTGTCGTCTCCGTGTTCCGATGTTTGTTTTAAAAGAAACGTTCAGTTTGTGGGTGATGTCACTTCCAGCTGAGGAGGCAAACACATGATGCCCCCCCCCCACATAGAAAAGGAGGATTTGGTGACAGCAGAAAAAAGAAAAGTGGATATGAAAAGGTATAAAAACAATATTCCCAGATTTCCTGAAGCTTCCTAGCGTTGTTGACGAGTGGTCTGGATTTCCTGAAGTGTGTGTGTCTGTTTGTGTTTGTGTGTGTAAGGCCGTTGTGTCACTGATCCACAGGAGGGAGGAGTCGGGCTCAGGCGATCTCCAGCTCCCGCTCGATCCCCACGTACTTCAGAGCGTCCGCCTGACTGTACCTGGATCAGATTATCAGGGTCAGTGAGGAGTGAGTCAGACACACAACATTCACACAAAAGACACAACAGGTTCGAGTCCTGAACTGACCTGTAGTCGAAGAAGAGCTCCTCTCCGGTCTGGATCGCTCGCTTGGCAAAGATCCCGATCCTGTGATCTCCGTTCACCATCATCACTGCAGGGAGCAGACACACAAGTTCACAGACGCACACACACACACACTGCTCTGTTCACTTACACACAGCTACACACGTGCTCACCTTTTGCATAGCAGTTGGGATTCACAGAGTGGTTGGCGAAGCGGATCTTGTTTCCTTTTCTCGTGGCGTCAACAACAAAATCTGAGGAGAAAAAGAAACAACAGCTCACGATCTTTAGTCATTAACTCACTTTGTGTTTTCTTCAAATGCTCCCACACAGCATGCATTGTGTGTGTTTGTGTTACCGTTGTTGAGGTTGAAGAGGAAGCTGCACATGTACTTGTCGTAGACCTTTCCTCTGCGGTCGGCCTCGTCCTGAGAGATAATCTGCAAACACAAAGCCCCCCCCCCCGTCTCAGATCTGTCTTCAGTTGACACATCAATAAAAAAACTGATTCTTATCTGGATGTCATCATTTCCATGGAGGTCGTTGTGTATTCAGAAGCTTTAACCAGTGAACAGCTTCCTGGTGAACCGGGTTCAGTGAGAACTCTCCGGGTCCAGACCCCGGTGCCGCTCAGTGACTCACCTCTCCACAGTACTCTGAGATGAACTCGTTCTTCTGGACCGACTCTTTGATGAAGATCCCCCAACCGGCCACATCTGAGGGGGCGAGCAGCAGGTGCTGAGAGACCGGGGGGGGAGGTTAAAGAAACGTCTGAAGACAAGTTGTGTTTTGTGTTAACTCCAGATGTCAGTGTGTCACCTTCTTGGCTCCTCTCTGGATGGAGCAGTTCTTGCAGGACACGTTCTTGCTGTCCCAGTGGTCGGCAGCGCCGCAGGTCAGGCAGAGGTCGGGGTCACACTCCCTCACCGCCAGGTAGCAGGGACACTGCTTGGTGTTGCACTGGGCTTTGCACCGGCAACCCGGGAATCGGTTCTGACCTGCGTCCATCAAGTCACACAACTGAACGTTTAATATATAATCAACACTCTCTTAACAGAAGCTTCTCTAAAGCCCGGCTGGGTTCTTACACTCCGAGCTGCACTGGCAGAACTTCTCACAGAAGTTCTGAGCGGTGACGCAGGGACAGGACGAGTCACAGGGCTGGCGGGGGTGGTCACACGGCTGGTAGTTGTACACGTGATTGGACGAACCGTCTGAAACAGGAAGGAGGACACACAGGTCAACGGGATGTTTTCAGATCACTCACATGGAAAAAACCAGGTCAGTGTGCGTGACCTCTGACCTTTCTTCAGCTGGATCTTCCTGCAGTGAGTGGCCCACAGTCGGTGCTTCCTCTTCTTCTTCCTCGGGGGCGTGTCCTCATCTTCGGCTGGAGCCCGAGCGATGATGCTCGACTCCTTGACCCTGAATTCATAGACCTGGGGGGGGGCACATTCACGTTAGAACGAGTCCCTCAGTCAGTGAACGGGTGTTCCACCGGCCCGGCCCGGAGCTCACCTGTCGGCAGGTCTTGGTTCCGACGAGCCGAGCGATGGCGCAGTAGTTGTCGTAGTACGTCCCGATCAGAACCCTGAAGAGAGAAGCTTCAGCTCCGCTCCACTCCACCGCCTCCGCCTCCTCCGTCAGCTTCATCTTCACCGGGGTCTGGCAGCGCGAGTTCCCCTCTGCACACAAAGAACCGGGTCACCAAGCAGAACTTCCCCCGGGTGTTAGATCCTGGGCCCGACCCGAGAGGGGGACGGTACCTGAGCTGCTGGTGTTCTCGTCCTTCTTGTCCTCGTCGTCCCTCTCGTCCTCTTTGCTTCCCTCTTGGTCGCTGTCGGTGTCTTTGGTCTCCGAGGACACAGTGGGAGTACTGGGCCGGCTGGTGGGCAGTCGTCCTCGGCGCCGGCCCACCGGGCGCTTGGAGGGAGTCTTGACTCGTTCGGCCACCACGCCCTCCGGGTACTCCCTCACCATGCCGTCCTGGTGATCACAGAACAGGGTCGGTCCAGCAGCTACAACCACCCGGTGCGTTGTGGACCAGGAAGCGGACGACTCACCTGCACCAGGAACATGTAGCAGTCGATCCCACAGGGTTTGCTCTCCACCAGGTTCTCCAGGTTCTTGCGTTTGTACGTGTTTGGAGTTGCGTGGAAAGCTGAAGGAGGAGAAATGAAATGATGGGACATTAGAAGAGCTGGTTCCTCGTTCACGATACAAATCCAACATCTGAGCTCCGGACATGTTGACTTCAAACCAACGAGTGAACTGACGGTGGAGGAAGCAGTCGTATTTGAAGCAGCGGCGGCAGAACAGCGTGTGGAACGAGTGAAGACTCTGCTCCCGCTGCACCGAGCGGGCGTGAGGCCCGTCGATGTTCGGGGTGCACTCAGGAGGCAGAGCACCGGGCAGCTGCTGCTCCGTCAGCTCCTTGTACCTGAGACACACAGAGAAATCAAAGATGAGGTCTGTGGTGAGCTGGGACACGTCCTCCTGGGACCAGATCTCCTGGGACCAGTCCTCATGGGACCAGTCCTCCTGGGACCAGATCTCCTGGGACCGGTCTCATGGGACCAGTCCTCCTGGGACCAGTCCTCCTGGGACACGGGCACAGCCACTCACTTCTCTTTGAGCTCCTCAGTGGAGCCCTTGTCGGGGAACATGGAGGAGATGGCTTCAAAGATCTTGTCCGATGGAAACTTCTTGGAGCTGTCGCTGCTGGTTCGGCCTGGAACGAAACAAACACACTTTCCATCAGGGTTCACAGACACACACAGACACACACAGACACACACACAGACACACTCCTGTATGATGAACGGTGTCTCAGGGACTTACTCTCACTGTTCAGGAGCCCTTCCTTGCAGGGGTCTTCTGGGGGGGGCTCCTTGCTCTCACACAGCTCCATCTTCTCCACCTTGAAGTCCGGTTCTTCCTCTTCATCGTCATCCTCGTTGTCGCTGTACTGGGACAGAGCGCCGACCAGTTCCACGAAGATCTCGTCGTTGATGAAGCCGCACTCTGCACCACAACATAAATGTTTCAACGTCTTCATCCTCAAACTGAGTTTCATCTTCTCACCGGCGCTTTGGTCCCCAAGAAAAATAACCACGGTGCCGTTTCCAGTCTAAATATCCACTGAGGTATTAATATAAAAAGATGGAACACTGCAAAGAGCCGCCATCATATCATCAGGTGTTCACCCCCCCACCCTCACCTCTGTCTCCGTGGACTTTGCCGTCATAGTTCTTGATGAGCTCCTCTATGAAGGTCCCGTCCTGGTCCAGGATCTCGTCTCCCATGTACGGGATGTTGTGCAGAACCGTCTCATCCTCCACCTGGTGCAACAAGTGGAAAACAATCATCGCACAATGATCGCTACACAACAAGGCACACACACTCTACATGATGGTCTCCACTACAGCTGTAAGTTCATACACACCATGAAGTTCTGCTGCAGCGGGGACCAGGAGTACATGACCGGCACCGAGGCCACGGCGTTGAGCGTCTTCAGGGGGATGACCTGCCGGGGGAACTCGGAGAAGCCGCTGTCCACCGTGCACTTCAGAGGACGACAAGAGAAACAGAGACGTTCACAAAACCTTCACCAGACGTTTACCACACATCGGTGACGGTGAACCACGGTGATCTGCCGACCTCTCGGGTTCCTCGCAGGGAGCTGACGGACGTCATGATGTGAACCGGCTGGATCCGCCGGGTCCTCCACTCCTGGTTCAGGATGTCAGTCCGCTTCACGATCTTCTGACGATTGGAGCTGAACATGCTCTGGAGGAGGAAACACATTTAATTGACTGGGGCTTCATCTGGAGGCTGGGAAATACAAATACGCTCAAAACTAAGTAATCGCCTCCTCTCCATCTTTTCATAAACGACCCACACGAGTCGAGTTACTGGATTTTAATCTGTCGTTTTTTCTCGTTACTTATTTTCACAGTTTAAAGAGCTGGAAGAAGTCACTGCAGTTTGGAAACAAATCTCTTCTGTGATTAGTATAATTTGACTGTTTCTATCATTCTATACTTTTAAAAGCCAAAGATGAAACTCAAACCTCCTTCCCTAACATCTACAGTGTGTGTGTGTGTGTGTGTGTGGACGCACCTTGACCTCGTCGGCCCGTCTGAAGCGTTTGAGCTGCCGTAGCCTCATGTACTCAGACTTCACTCTCCTCTTCCAGCAGGCCGGACCTTTCTCCGAGCGCTTCCCTGTGAGCACCATGATGAAGCTGCAGACAGACACAAGGACGTGAACATCTCCACGTCTTCTGAGCCTCTCTGACACATTTGAGACGTTAACACTGATTCTCATTATGAAATGTGGACTTAACATCTCTGAGCTTCAAAGCCGGGAAATCTAGTTGTACAAAGCGATGGAACATTGTCAACATTGACCCTGGTTCAAGTCGAGCTGGTGGAGTTTTCCTGACCACTTCAGTGAATCTGCTGTGAACCAGAAGAAGTCGAGCTGGAGATGTACAAGCTCACACTTCAAGAGACATGTCCGACGGCTGCTGCTGAGCTGTCTGTCCCAATGAGACGTGTGGAGGACACATTCTGACAGATGTTTATCTTCCAACCACAGACAGAAGAGATCTCCAGCAGCAGAATCTTCACTTCACTTCAACAACTGGACACTTTAGTAAATGAGCTCATCTGCTCTGTAATAGAAACAGTTCACAGTGTTTAACTGTTTCTAGTTTCTTCAGCCCTGATCTGGATCTGAGTCCTCAAACACCGAAGGCCCCGGGTCAGAGACCTGAAGTTTGAAAGTTTAAATGACGACATGGAGATAAACCATCAGAACCAGCTGAAGACCAGAAGCTGCAGCTGGATGTTCACTGGTCCGATCAGCTGATGATAATTAAAGATGTAAATCTGAATCCCTCTGAACTCAGAATCCAGATCTTTCCTGTTCACAACAGTTTTACTGGTTCAGGTTCAATTTAAGACTCGATTCATCAAGATGGTCTGAATAAAGCTCCATAGAATATGAATTAAACTGTTGATATAATGAAGACGTCTCTAAACGTGTTTCTGTGAGACTCTGAGGAAACCTGGTCTGATACGTGTTGTTCACTGTCAATGACGTGAGGGGTTAATATTTAATAAAATACAAATCATAACGTTTATGTAAAGTTAGCTTTTCTAGAACTGACTCCTAATATTTAGGGAATGTTTAGATCTTTTATTAATTTAATAATCCCCATCAGGATTAATACAGGTGTCTCGTCTTCTTCTGGGATCAGTCAGCTACTAACGACTTCTTCATTATTATTATACTTCATGTAATAACTGATGTGAAGTAACACAAACAGGTATTGATTGATTGATACGAGGTATTATTATATTTAGGTACTTGAGTACTTGTACTCAGTTACCATGTAGCCAGGCATCGTGAATGCGTGGGGCCACGATGAGTTAGCTGCTAACAAGTTAGTTTGACTGATTCCAATCACGGACAGCTTGTCACCGGCTTCGAGGGGAAGCGGCTCCCGCAAGAGCCTCGTTGCCACCGTTAAATCCTGTTTCTTTTCCCGGTAACCGCGCGTTACACAGAGTCAGTAGCATGAGATCTGTCGGGGACACGGGATCTGACGCGACACCCGGCGAGAAGCTAACAGTTGGTTAGTTGACAAAGATCCGAACGACGGCGACGAAGACCCGAGAACAACCCGGGGAAAAGCCCCGGGATTCCGGACATCGACGGTGACAGCTTCACTCACCCGCACCGGAGAACCGGGGCTCATTCAGCGGGGCTGCCGGGGAGCGAAAGGCCGAACACGGGGAAGTCGTCCTTTGTGTCCGGGGTTAGCTGCTACGTTAGCTCGCTGGCTAGTTAGCAGTTAGCACCGGGAGGAGGGAGCGACTCGCGTTGCGCGACGCCGGCTTCACCTTACCCAGAGACGGCTACAGAAGGAGCAGCCGTGCCTCCGCCTCAGGCCCGAGTCCAGCTCTGGTGCTGCCGCGGTCCTGGAGCAGATTCTCGGCTCGGTTCTCCCGGACAGAGACGTCTTAACACGGTTCCGCTGCTTCCGCCTCCGCGCTGCCGAGGTTCAAACCGCTCCGCGTCCGTCACCGCGGATGCTGCGAGGCGCCAAACCTCCGGGCCAATCAGAGGAGCCGACGTTAGCACCGCTCAGTGTCAGTACACGCGATAGGTCGGGCTGCTTTACAGTCATAACCAATGAGAGAGCGAGCTGCGGAGGGGTCGTGTCCGGGGACATGTGCACGCGCTCCCTTTGTTCTCTCGTGTCCGCGGAATACAGCTGTGGAAACAGCGACCTCTACCGGCCACTGCATGTTTAACCTGCAGCTGCAAAGACTCAAGTTTATATTAAAAACAGCGACCCCTACCTGCAACTGCAAAGACTCAAATAAAGCTGCAAAGACTCAAGTAAACTTTAAAGACTCAAAGTTCATGTTGAAGACAGCGACCTCTACCTGCATGTTTAACGTGCAGATTGTTCAGATTGAATATTCATGATAATAAATAAGATCAGTAATTTATTTAATAATCTTATTTGATAACATCAAACATGTCAGAGAATCGGTTCAGTGCTATGCCTCAGTCAGTCAGCAGGGGGCGACATTTACCTGTTTAATAGTTAGATTAACTAATAACTAGTTTTAAACCACAGATTGAATCTGAAGCTCATTGCACCAGTTCACTTTATGTTGTAAATAAATGAAGCAGCTGCAGAGTTGTTGTTGTCTGTTTTTATTACATTATCCAATAGACAAAAAAACTTAAAATAACACAAAAATAAACTTGATAAACAGAAGTTTGCAACGTGCACCTAACAACTTTATTATTCTTTAATATCAGGTTGTGTGAGAGCACCGACAGCCTGAGGCCCCGTCTGAAGTCAAACTTTGATTCAAAGTATTTTTTCTTCGCAATTACGTTTTCATTTTTGTTTGTTTATTCTCAAAACTAATAATTCATCAAATGTCCACGATTTGTTTCTTGTTATTGAATTATTAACCCATTTGATCCCGGAGGACTCAGGCGGGTTCAGATTATCCTGTAGATGCTGAATTACCTCAGTTATGAGATCATGTAGTAAAGATTATTTTGAAGTTCAGTTGTTATCATGGTCTTTATTTCCGTTGCTACGCCTTGACTTTGAAAGAGAGCCCGTGCCACTTCCTGTTTGGTGCGTGCTAACGTCCTCCAGCTTGACTCCGGTGGACGCATCGGTCCCCCCGCAGCATCCAGACCTCACACCGACTCCAGAGCGACTCAGGCCGGGACGGAGCGCTGCTGGACCGGGAGGAGGACCGGGGATCCGCGCGAGAGCTCAGGGGGGGGGACTCCCGCTGCACTTCTGAGGCTGAACCTCGAGATTCAAAGACTCAGAGGAGGATGAATCCTCAGTGCGCCCGATGTGCGAAGATCGTCTACCCGACGGAGAAAGTCAGCTGCCTGGACAAGGTGCGCACACACACACACACACACACACACACACACACACACACACACATACATAAATATATATGCACATATATTCACATCTACACATTTATACACGCTCACAACTATTAACACACACACGCAGGTAGATTCATGATCTGAACACGTGTGTCATGTTTTTAAAGGACAATCACACAACTTTAATTAAACTCATTTATAACTTATTCCACAGAGATGAATCTTTTCATGATGATTTTAACCTTGATTCTCTAAAGCTAAGCTTTATAAGTTTTACTTTGATCAAACTCTTAGTTTTATAATTTGTCTTGCTCTTCATTGTTGTCTGGTTGTGTTTATGTTTCTATTCTTGGCTCAAGAGACTGTAATGTACCCCCCCCCCCCCCCCCCCCCCCAGGGATCAATAAAGCATTTCTGATCATCTATCACACGTCACAGTTTTGTGAATCATAGCTGGTGTTTTCCAGGAAAGTAAATTCATCATTGATTGATTGATTGATTGATTCATTCATTGATTGGCTGTTTGTTGTATTATGACATTGTAACATGTTTCCTTTCAATTGCTGCATAAATAATTAAATTTAGGCCATTAAATAATAATTTAAAGGCACCATGATATCAATTACAAAACCATCGGGACCTTTAACTTTAATCAATCTCTTCATCCATGTGACGCAGCCGTAGAGACTCACGTTGTGGATGTAGGTTTATGGTTAATCTACCAAACTTAATACGTCTTATTTCTTTAAGTAAAATCATCTGAACCACCTGAAGTGTGTCGACTGTCGGCTGAGGACCAATGATTCACATTTAACTTTCCCAGTGACTGAAGAGTCAAACTTCAGTCACTGGGATCATCACGTATTTGTCTATTTGTCATCTTTGTTTATTTTATGCCAGTAAACAAAAGTGCAGTTCTGTGTTTGCACGGCGACACCTCGGTGTTCGTCTGTTGCATAATGATGATGAATTATTAATTTCTCTTCGTCTCATGCAGTCTCTGTCCTGTGAGGCCTCAGATGACACAACAGCATGTAGGCGCTGCACACTTCAGAATAAAAGACTCTTCATCTCACACATATGTGGCAAATAACTATTCAAATGAAATATCCAGCTTCATCTTTTAATATCACTGGAAAAACACAGCTCCTGTCCTGGTGTGAAACCTGAACACAGCCTCCAGATTAAAAGAGCTGAACAGCGTCAGAGGCCGTGAGTTAGAGAGGAGGCGGCTGGCAGAGAAACAGAAGTGTACAGAGAGAGAGAGAGAGAGAGAGAGTGTGAAGGCGGGAGAAAGAAAGAAGGAAAGAAAGAGAAAGAAAGAAAGAATGCTCTCGTCAGATTTCCCTGCTGTCGCTTACAAAAGCTCGTTTCAGACAAGACGTCACTTTCATTTTAAACACAAATCTTCATTTCAAGATGCTTTGGCTTCACTTTTTGGGAGCTGTCATGTCGTCCATCTTTATTTACAGTCGACCCGTCACCCCTCAAATCCAATACTGATGTGTATTGTGTGTGTGTGTGTGTGTGTGTGTGTGTGTGTTGTCTCCAGAACTGGCACAAAGGATGTTTCCACTGCGAGGTTTGCAAGATGACTCTGAACATGAAGAACTACAAAGGCTACGACAAGAAACCCTACTGCAACGCGTGAGTCCAGAACTTTCTCTCTCTAGATGTTTCCAGAGGAGCTCAGGAACATGGGGGACATCCAAGTGAGGGGCGGAGCCTGGGACGTATAAGCTCTGCTGTTGAAAGATCAGCGGCGTCGGCCCTCATCACCAGAACATCTGGAATCTCCTCGTGTTTCCAAGTTGACATCTTCGTCTTCTACGTGTCCGGCTCCTCTTCTTCATCCTGAGATGTTTGTGTTCTTCCAGTTTCACGTCATTTGTTAGAAACCTCGTCCACACGTCCACTCGCTCACTGGGAAGCTTCAGGACATTGTCCTGCTGGTTCCTCACGTGGACTCACTCTGACATTATCGAGAGTCTTCATCAGGAGGCTGCAGGAGAAACTCCAGAGAAAGTCCGGAGCCTCTGAGCTTCTCCGGATGATTTCAGGAGAATCCAGAGTTGAGTCTGAAAGCAGCTGAAATGAAGATAATTGACTAAATGAACATCAGCTGTATTGAAGAAGACTTCGATAGAAACAATTAGTGGAGTCGCCCCCTGCTGGTTATTACACAGAAGACAGGTTTCAGGCACTTCTGAATTGGCTCACTTTCTGGAGCTGGAGTCTAAGACTGTCTTTATAAATAGGGTATTGTCTGGATTGACAACATTTCCTTCCCCAGGCACTTCATGGCCCCAGGTCCCCTCACCTCGTTCAGAAGAGTAATGCATGTTGAATGTTAAATGTTGAATGTTAAATGTTGAATGTTAAATGTTGAATGTTAAATGTTATTCGACGAGCTGCTCTGCATCAGTCAAACTGACTGATGGGTCATTTCCAGGCCACAGAGTCGTGTCACTCCTCAAACAGTTGAGCATCAGCTCTCGTCCAGGCTGGAGATCAGAGTCGACTGGCAACAGATGACAGTTCAAATCCCACATAGACAATAAATATAACACTTTTAATCCTTTGTCCCC
>JAFBJV010031611.1:20057-38121 GCA_016801935.1 Platichthys stellatus | reverse complement strand
GCTGCTCAGAAGGTTGGAATAAGTATTCAAAATGATTGTTCAGCACTTATTGAGAATGCCCTTGCACATTCTAATGCTGTGTGAATTCTGAGGCTAAACAAAGGGCCTTCTGCACGTGAGGACAAACGACTGAGTCTCTGGACGTGTTCTGGATCTTCTCCTGCAGCCTCCTGGTAGAAGGTCTGAAGCTTCCCAGAGAGCGAGTGGACGTGTGGACGAGGTTTCTTACACGTGATGGACGTGAAACTGGAAGAACATCTCAGGACGAAGAAGAGGAGCCGTACACGTAGAAGACGAAGACGTCAACTTGGAAACACGAGGAGATTCAACACACCTGTTGCTGTGTGTTCTTCATATGTGAAAGCAAAACTCCCGGAAATGTCTAGACGCACTTTTCGATCCTCCTCGCTGCCTCACCATCTGGAGCTCATGGTGTCGGGTCCGTTTGTCCTCAGGTTCTGAATGTCTCAGCAGGACATCCAGAACCTGACACGACTGCTCTAAAGTCAAACTGGGAACGGTTTGACTTTATATTTAAATCTGAAGTTTGATGTTTGGCTCTTCAGGATCAGAAAAGACATGAAATATGATTCAGTGTATATATATAATAATACCTACTTCAGTTTGTTACCCTGAGGCTTGATTTGAAACTTAACCCTGAATGTTTCAGTTCAGAAGGAATTTGAAAGGTCCCGTGCTTCTTAAAGTCATATCTGCTGCTCTGGTGGGGGGGGGCACAGGATTAAAGAGGCACATGAGCACTAAGGCAGTGGAGCACAAGACGCTTGTTGACTTTATTAACATGAACACAACCAGGGAAAGAGTTAAAAAAGATACAAACCTGTGGTGACGTGAAGCTCAGTGTCTTCTCACACAGGACGCAGCGTTTGGTTAAGGCAGAGACACACACACACACACACACACACACACACAAACACACACACACACACACAGGTATAGAGTCGTATGGCAGCTCATGAGCTGTAATCTGAAGTGTGTGACTGCCCTCTGAGTCCTTTGACATTGGAGCTGTGTGAGAGAACTCAGCTCATGTTTTGGTTTGAGATGAAATTTATTCATTTTCCTGTTTGTGATGTGAGTTTGGCTCCAACACAATTTGTGTTGTGCTGCGTGGTGTCAGACAGTCAACACGTCTGACACCAAGTTGAAGAACAAATCACAAGATGAAGGAAAAATACTTTAAAATCCCAAATATCAGTGTTTGTGTGAAGAGATGCTTTGTGATCATTAGAAATAATCAAGTCTGCTTCTAAGAAGATACACAGACATAAAGAGGTGACTGATTCTGTCTGTGAGTGAATGAACACGTTGAGGTTTACATGTCATGTGCACGTTAGCAGCCGTCAGCCGCTCAGCTCGCTGTGATAGAGACTCGTTATGTAACGCTGCTGCCCACATAACCCAGATTACTCCAGTCTTTGTGCTCCTCAGTGAGAGCAGCAGCGGGGGGGGGTCTTCATTGCTTCACAGAGGTAGAAGCAGGATGGGAAACCGATCCTGTACCAGCTGTAGGATCTGAGTGTCAGAGCACTGGGTGGATCATCAGAACAAAAGATGAACACATCTTTAGTTTTTGATCGAGTAGTCAAAGGTTCCACGGATCAGGACACAAAGACGAGGAGGACAGAAGTCAGCTCCTTCTCACGATGTGCACCACTAATCACCAGGAGGAGGCTGAACTGTGGTGATAGTTTAGTGATCGGTTTGTGATGGTGAAGCTCACTGTGCCTGAGTTTGTGTCTGGTCTGTGCCTCTTTGTATTTGATGGTTGTCAGTGCACCTGTCCGTCTGTCTGTCTGAGACTAGGACTCCTTCATTTCTTTACATTTGATCCAAAGCTTCATGTTAGTGGTCAGTTTCCCAAACGTTTTGGGGGACCCCCATTATCCCCGGAGCCGTCCCCTTCAGGGACACGTCTAAATCCTCTTGATCCAGATTTACATTTGGAGTGATCCGAATGTCCAAAGATGATTTATCTCACAAACCTCAATCTGTTCAGTAGTTTGTCCATAATCCAACCACCCAGGGTCAGAACCAACCAACCAAATAACCAGGGTCAGAACCAACCAACCACCCAGGGTCAGAACCAACCAGCCAACCAGGGTCAGAACCAGCCAATCAGGATGAAAACAAACCAACCAACCAACCAGGGTCAGAACAAACCAGCCTACCAGGCTCAGAACCAACCAGCCAACCAGGGTCAGAACCAACCAGCCAACCAGGGTCAGAACCAGCCAATCAGGATGAAAACAAACCAACCAACCAACCAGGGTCAGAACAAACCAGCCTACCAGGCTCAGAACCAACCAGCCAACCAGGGTCAGAACCAGCCAATCAGGATGAAAACAAACCAACCAACCAACCAGGGTCAGAACAAACCAGCCTACCAGGCTCAGAACCAACCAGCCAACCAGGGTCAGAACCAGCCAATCAGGATGAAAACAAACCAACCAACCAACCAGGGTCAGAACAAACCAGCCTACCAGGCTCAGAACCAACCAGCCAACCAGGGTCAGAACCAGCCAATCAGGATGAAAACAAACCAACCAACCAACCAGGGTCAGAACAAACCAGCCTACCAGGCTCAGAACCAACCAGCCAACCAGGGTCAGAACCAGCCAATCAGGATGAAAACAAACCAACCAACCAACCAGGGTCAGAACAAACCAGCCTACCAGGCTCAGAACCAACCAGCCAACCAGGGTCAGAACCAGCCAATCAGGATGAAAACAAACCAACCAACCAACCAGGGTCAGAACAAACCAGCCTACCAGGCTCAGAACCAACCAGCCAACCAGGGTCAGAACCAGCCAATCAGGATGAAAACAAACCAACCAACCAACCAGGGTCAGAACAAACCAGCCTACCAGGCTCAGAACCAACCAGCCAACCAGGGTCAGAACCAGCCAATCAGGATGAAAACAAACCAACCAACCAACCAGGGTCAGAACAAACCAGCCTACCAGGCTCAGAACCAACCAGCCAACCAGGGTCAGAACCAGCCAATCAGGATGAAAACAAACCAACCAACCAACCAGGGTCAGAACAAACCAGCCTACCAGGCTCAGAACCAACCAGCCAACCAGGGTCAGAACCAGCCAATCAGGATGAAAACAAACCAACCAACCAACCAGGGTCAGAACAAACCAGCCTACCAGGCTCAGAACCAACCAGCCAACCAGGGTCAGAACCAGCCAATCAGGATGAAAACAAACCAACCAACCAACCAGGGTCAGAACCACACCCACACACACACACACACAAACACACACACACACACACAGGTATAGAGTCGTATGGCAGCTCATGAGCTGTAATCTGAAGTGTGTGACTGCCCTCTGAGTCCTTTGACATTGGAGCTGTGTGAGAGAACTCATCTCATGTTTTTGTTTGAGATGAAATTTATTCATTTTCCTGTTTGTGATGTGAGTTTGGTTCCAACACAATTTGTGTTGTGCTGCGTTGTGTCAGACAGTCAACACGTCCCGAGCTGAGGACGTGATTGGACCGATGGATGATCAGCAGCGTGAACTGGAGGGCCTGCACATGGGGGGGGGGGTAGCCTTGATGAGCAGTTGGATCAAATCAGAGCTTCATGGGCTTCGGGTCAGGGAAATCAAAACCCATGAATTACTCTTTGAGAAATATTTGACATTATTGTAAAATGTCCTGTCGCACATTATTAATGATGAGTAAATTACAAGTTGAAGAACAAATCACAAGATGAAGGAAAAATACTTTAAAATCCCAAATATCAGTGTTTGTGTGAAGAGACGCTTTATGATCATTAGAAATAATCAAGTCTGCTTCTAAGAAGATACACAGACATAAAGAGGTGACTGATTCTGTCTGTGAGTGAATGAACACGTTGAGGTTTACATGTCATGTGCACGTTAGCAGCCGTCAGCCGCTCAGCTCGCTGTGATAGAGACTCGTTATGTAACGCTGCTGCCCACATAACCCAGATTACTCCAGTCTTTGTGCTCCTCAGTGAGAGCAGCAGCGGGGGGGGGGGTCTTCATTGCTTCACAGAGGTAGAAGCAGGATGGGAAACCGATCCTGTACCAGCTGTAGGACCTGAGCATCAGAGCAGGGACATCTCCTGGGTGGATCATCAGAACACAAGATGAACACATCTTTAGTTTTTGATCGAGTAGTCAAAGGTTCCACGGATCAGGACACAAAGACGAGGAGGACAGAAGTCAGCTCTTTCTCACGATGTGCACCACTAATCACCAGGAGGAGGTTAAACTGTGGTGATAGTTTAGTGATCGGTTTGTGATGGTGAAGCTCACTGTGCCTGAGTTTGTGTCTGGTCTGTGCCTCTTTGTATTTGATGGTTGTCAGTGCACCCGTCTGTCCGTCTGTCTGTCTGATACTAGGACTCCTTCATTTCTCTACATTTGGTCCAAAGCTTCATGTTAGTGGTCAGTTTCCCAAACGTTTTGGGGGACCCCCATTATCCCCGGAGCCGTCCCCTTCAGGGACACGTCTAAATCCTCTTGATCCAGATTTACATTTGGAGTGATCCAAATGTCCAAAGATGATTTATCTCACAAACCTCAATCTGTTCAGTAGTTTGTCCATAATCCAACCAACCAGGGTCAGAACCAACCAGCCAACCAGGATGAGAACCAACCAACCAACCAACCAGGGTCAGAACCAACCAGCCAACCAGGATGAGAACCAACCAACCAACCAACCAGGGTCAGAACCAACCAACCAAATAACCAGGGTCAGAACCAACCAACCAACCAGGTTCAGAACCAACCAGCCAACCAGGGTCAGAACCAACCAACCAACCAGGATGAAAACAAACCAACCAACCAACCAGGGTCAGAACCAACCAGCCAAATAACCAGGGTCAGAACCAACCAGCCAATCAGGATGAAAACAAACCAACCAACCAACCAGGGTCAGAACAAACCAGCCTACCAGGCTCAGAACCAACCAGCCAACCAGGGTCAGAACCAACCAGCCAACCAGGGTCAGAACCAACCAACCAAATAACCAGGGTCAGAACAAACCAGCCTACCAGGCTCAGAACCAACCAGCCAACCAGGGTCAGAACCAACCAACCAAATAACCAGGGTCAGAACCAACCAGCCAACCAGGGTCAGAACAAACCAGCCAACCAACCAGGGTCAGAACAAACCAGCCAATCAGGATGAAAACAAACCAACCAAATAACCAGGGTCAGAACCAACCAGCCAATCAGGATGAAAACAAACCAACCAACCAACCAGGGTCAGAGCCAACCAACCAATCAGGAGCTGATTGAACAAACGAGCTGAAACGGACCGAACCAGCAGCCGTTTTCTAAATTCACACAAGTAGAGTCACTAATTACAACATTTTAAAGAACCCCTCAGATTTTTAAGCCTGAGAACTTGCTGCTGTAACACGATGAAACAAATCTCTTCCTCCAGGGAAGAGACAGAAGAGAGGAGAGCGTCTGACTGTGAGAAACAAAGATGGTGAGTGTGCGGGGGGGCTGAGAGAGGAAGCTGCAGAACGAGACGACAGTAAACTTACGTAACCCTCTGTCTAATCGTTCACGGTGGGAGCTCTGTGAAAGGACAGGGACAGGATGGAGAAGGAACCAGGCTGATACTGAGGTTAATACAGAATGTGGAGGGTTGAGAAGCAGAGGGAGACGGGGGGGGGGCGTTGGCTGGAGAAGCGTCTCTATTGAAGGCCGACAGAGCTTCACGCATGAACGAGTGAAGAGAAAGATGAAGCCTGGTGAAGAGAGAGGTCACTGGAGACAGAGTGGTGGTGTCTCTATAAACAGCTCTGTGCTCTCTCTCTCCTTCTCTTTTCTGTTCTCACCCAACTTCTCCTCCTCTCTCTCCTCTCTCTGCTTCCATGTTTCTCCTCCTCTCTCTCCTCTCTGTCGGTATGATGCAGATGAACTGTTCAGGCTACTGTGAGGACGCCACCGTCTCGTGTCCTTTACCTCAATAAAGACGTCCCCCTCGGTGAACTCCTGTATAAAACGAACCAGAGACTAATAATCGCAGAGACGATGGTTCTAGTGTTTAAGTGTAAACTTTGTGGCTCAAAGCAACACGTGTCTTCTCTCAGTTAATGATCTCTGTCTTGTTTTGGTTCCTCCTCATTTGACAAAACCAGATATCCTCTTCCAGTGATGACGAGGCAGTGGTGTCATTTCCAAACCAGTGAATGAATTATCAAGTTGTTTCTTGGTCCTGTTGTCTTGTGGGACCTGGGTCAGGACTGTGCAGCCACAGTGCTCAAGATGCACACTGCACACCTCAGGAAGCCTACAACAGGTTGTGTTGTTGCTGTCAAGTAGAAGTAGAACACAAATCTCCACCAAGGACCAAGAGTCTCCCATGAAACCATTTGACCAAGTTCTTTCTTGTCCCATCCTCAAACCATCCGTCCAGCAAGGTTCATGGGAATCTGGTCAGTAGATTCTTTATAAACCAAACAACCAATTTGTTAACCAGCAGACGCAGTGAGAACAAACCAACAAACCAAAACACAAACCAACCAAAAAACAAACTAACCCGAAAAACCAACCAACCAACCGAGATGAAATCGAGGAATCTGGCAGGAGAAGCTGACTTGTGTTCTCACACTCTCCCGTGTACTACCCAGAGTTCAGTGCAGGTCAGAAAGCAGCTGATCACACTTCTGAAGCAGGTGTTGTTGCATATTTTTCAACAACAAATACACAATACTGCAGAGCTGCTGTGACAGCAGGCCACGGTCTGGAGGAGCCAAGTTTCTCCTGAGCCCACACTGAGATTTCCATCAACACCTAACCAGGAGGATGGAGAGCGGCCAGACTGACCAGCAAAACACACACACACAAACTCACACACACAAACACACACACGTGTCTTCCTGTCTGCATGACGCTGGTGTCCTCGGTGACAGTGAAGACAACTGAGGACGTTGTTGTCCTCGGCTCGTCCCTCGTTGTGTAGCTGCAGTGACGACGGCTTCCTGCTCGACTTGTGTCTCACACAAAGTTCATGACGTTGCTTCAACACAATGATCACTCAGAAAGTCGTTTATTTCTCAGTTTGACTTTGATTCATCATATCTGTCATTTAAGATTATACAGGAACCCTGGTATACTCTGATCAAGAATCAACTGAAACTCAGGCACACACACACACACACACACACACACACAAAAACACACACACAAACACCCGGCAGAGTTTGTGGGTCTGAATGCCACAACAACATTACGGACAATGGCAAATCTAAATCTGTATCCACAACACACCCACTGAGCTGCATCACACACACACACACACACACACACACACACACACACACACACACACACAGGTATTGTAAATCCTGTGTAACTAACTGAAAGGCAGGATGTGTCAAAGGTATTATTGGAAACGCTTTAAGGGCAACTTTGTGTTTGTATGGCTCTGTGTGTGTGTGTGGGTGTGTGTGTGTGTGTGTGTGTGTGTGTGTGTGTGTGTGTGTGTGTGTGTGTGTGTGTGTGTGTGTGTCTTCCTGTTATTTTGGCTGAGGTTAAATTTAGCTCATATCTTAGACAAGGGAGGAATGAAACACTTTGTTAAGCAGTGTGTGTAATTAGTTTTTAATCCTGGGAAGTGGGTTTCTGTGCATCTGTGTGTGTGTGTGTCTGTGCGTGGTTGTGTTTATGTAGACACTCAGTATGTCTACGTCAGGTCCCGTCCTCCTTCTCTCTGACTCAGCTCTTTGCACTTGAAGGTTTGAAGGTGTCTCATCCGAGACCAGAGAGACTCAGAGCTCAGCCTGGAACCAGTGGGGTCAAGGCTGAGGACATGTGTGATGTCATCAGTTCACTTCGCCTCGGGCTGGTGACAGTTGCATTCTGGGAAGAGCAGGATGAAGCGTTATCTGAATCTCGACCCTCGGATGTCAGGACGTCTCAGTGTCCTCGAGCTGCTGGTTCCTCTTCCTCCACCTTTACGGAAGTGAAGCGATGAAGACGTTGGTGCCGACTCAGCTTCGTCACCACATGTGAACTCAGTCCACTCGTCTCTTCGGCTTTGTCCTCGGCCAATAGAAATCCAGATCTAGTAAAGAAGCAGTGGACAGGCCAGTTTGTCTCCTGATGTCAACTGGCTCCACACAAACTGGGTTATTGTCCCGAGCTGCTTGTCGAGCCAGCACAGAGTTACCTTGGCTAGCTGTGTGTGTGTGTGTGTGTGTGTGTGTTTGTGTGTGTGTGTGTTTGTGTGTGTGTTTGTGTGTGTGTTTGTGTGTTTGTCTGTGTGTGTGTAACATCACACAGAGCCGGTCTTTGTCTCAAAGGATCGGGTTTCACCAGCGAACAAAGCATCCACGGTTGCCTGTAGTGACGGGAGCAGGTGAAGTGAAACTTTAGACTGAAAATAGTTTATGCTGTTTGTGTGTCTGTGTGTGTGTGTGTGTGTGTGTGTGTGTGCAATACTAAACTAAGGAGAGCTGAACTGAAACAAGAGGCAGTTCTTGAAGACAAAATACCAGAAGCGCCTCAGTCTTATCATCTTGTGGCTTCACGACACTAAACAGAGTGACAACATACTTTTTAGGTTCAGACTCATTTATAGATTTACTGTAGAGTGAAACCTTCTAAACTGAGCTTCAGTGGAAACTGGGAAAGATGCTGGAGAGAAAGGGTCGTGTTCATCGCTGCTGAGTTTGAAGAGACACAAATTCACCTGCTGATTTTTAATAGGAGTTGAACCTGCGTGGGAACTGATGCAGGATCAGAGCTTCCCTTTAAATACTGTCTACATGAGTGGAGAGAGAGGGAGAGAGAGGGAGAGAGGGAGTGGGAGGGAGAGAGAGGGAGAGAGAGAGAGAGGGAGTGGGAGGGAGAGAGATGCAGTGTGTGTGGGAGAGGAGTAAGAGTGAGAGAATGAGAGTGGGAGGAAGAAAGAAGGGAAGTGGGAGGATGAGGAGAGTGAAGGACAATTCAGTGGAGTGGTCAAAGTATGCAGCTGAACATGATGACACACACACACACAGACACACACACACAGAAACACACACTCCCAGAATTGGATATTTAAAAAAAAAGAGATACTTGCTAATGCAAATTTGAAGCTGGAATTAAAAATATCAGAAACCAAATATCATGAACAATAGTTCGATGTCAAAACGTGGCATCGAACCGAACCGTTGGTCTCAGAACTCACTGGCTTGTTGTTTGAGGCCTGATCTGCTCGGGCTGAGGAAACGCTGCCTATGAGCAGTTACTTCATCAGTAGATGAGGCGAGGGGGGGGGGGGGGTCAGGGTGACTCAGTGGATGGTCCTGACCTTCAGGGACTAATTGTACATCAAATATAATCAAGAGGTTCCAGACCACACTCTGTGAACTGGGCAGGGAGGGTTGAGGTCCACACGGTGGATCGGGACTCTGACGTGTTCTGAACTTCCTGAAGAAGAATCAAACCCTGGTTCAAACAGAATCCTGTATCCCCCCCCCCCCCCCCCCCCCCCCCGGGGCCGCAAAAATCAAACCCTGGTTCAAATAAAATCCTGTACCCCCCCCCCCCACACGTCATGACGTCCTCTCTCGGTTCAAGCAGCAGCTCCATTGTCTCGCTAACAAAAGCTTTGAATCCACACTCCCTGGTTCTCTTTCTACAAACCCTGAACCACGGGTATGTTTGAAGGTCATCATCACGAGCTCAGAAGGTCAAGTGAGGTCATTACAGCAGGGCGGGGCTCTGACATGTGTAGTTTCCTCAATGGATCATTGTCTCTGCTGAGGTCATCGACCTGGTGGGTCTCACTGAGACTAACATGCTTCAGTCTGCAGCTTGTTGTTGTTGTTGCTGTTGTTATTGTTGACAGAACTTAAAACTAACAGAAGATCAACAAGTCCGGAGGTTATGTGTGTAACCCTGATCTTCCTCTCTTCAGACATTACCCCAAGACCTCGTTCACCATCGTGGCCGACACACCGGAGAACCTGAGACTGAGACACCAGAGCGAGCTGCAGAGCCAGGTCAGGGCACGCACAGACACACACACACACACACAGATACACCCACACTCACACACACACACACACACACACCAGCACACACACATGCATATGTCCTCATGCTGTGTGTGTGTCCTCAGTACAAAAGGACAGATGTCCACTCAGCAGTGTGCGGTAGGGAGCGTGCTGTGTGTCATGTGCTGTTTGTGTTTATTTGTGTGTCGTCCTCATAAACCTCCATTGATTTCAGTTGAATATTATATTTTTATATATTATTAGATTTACTCGTCCGTCTCTTCTGTCTCTATGATTCTCCGTTAGGCTTCTAGCAACATGATTTATTTTCATGTCATTGGTTTCTTTAATGTTTGTCTTTGCGTTTATGAACTGATGATATTTGATTTCACATTATTGTGAATGTTAAAGATCAGAAACGTGGAGGAACTGAATCTGCTCCGGTTAAAAAAAACCAAGGGCGGAAATTAGAGTTTTAGAATTTGTCTGTTTTTAAATGTGTGACCAGTCTGTGGAGGAAGCTTTTCATTAGTGTGTCAGAGGAGAAGAAATCTGATTTTTATAGATTCAATTACAGCCCCCCCCCCCCGACCATAAACACTTGCACAAGCATCCCCTGATCACAGCCCTTTTAGATCTCCTCCAATAAATCCAACAATACAAGTCGTGACTCCAGTGTGTGTGCGTGTGTGTGTGTGTGTGTCTGTGTGCATGTGTTTGTGTGTGTGTGGTTTAGCTCATTAGCTTGTCATATTAGCTCTGCAGGCAGTTTACGGCTGATGAATGGGGATTTAATCAGCTAAGTAGTGAGAATGGGGACAGTCACAGTGAAAGCAGAATACCAGAACACACACACACACACACACACTGTCTGAGTCACATTTCTGCAGTTTACACTCTTATGTAACTCTGTGCTGAGGGGGACTGGGCAGTGACCAGCGACAGCAGCAGGACCAGTTCGTGGCTCAATGAGCTGAAGTGACAGTCAGATGTTAACGTGTCTGTGATCATCAGAGCTGAGTCTAATGCATTTACAACCATTCAGTATGATTCAGGGACTCTCTTCTGGTTATTATTGGGACCTGAAGAGGATTTCAACGAGATAATAAGTGTTTGTGAAAAACTAATAACCGACCCGACCTTCATCACCCAGTGTTCCTCTGCTGTCTCCTGCAGGTGAAGTATAAGAAGGACTTTGAGGAGAGTAAAGGTCGAGGGTTCAGCATCGTGTCCGACACTCCAGAGATGCAAAGACTCAGAAGGACTCAGGAGCAGATCAGTAATGTATGTGTACACACACATACACAAACACACACACATGCACACACACACACACATTGTCCTGGTGTTGAGTGTGAGAGTGAATGAATGTGATGTGAAGGATTTGTGTGAGTTGTATGAGAAGGGGTGCAGTTAGTTGGTGAGCAAACCAAACACGCACACACACACACACACACACACACACACACACACACACACACACACACACACACACACACACGCACACGCACACACACACACACACCATGGAGCCCTCCAGTGTTGCCGACCCCAGACGTTGAAGTGGAGCTTTGTCTTCAACCGTCAGTGTAAGTGTGAGTTTTTGTTTTATTGATCTAAAATCACGTTTGAAAAGCAAAGCAGCAAAATCATATTTTATTATTGAACCAACAGAGTTTCAGACGGAGGATGAAGGACACCGGGGGTCACGTGAGTGATGATGATGAAGTCGCCTGAGGTCAAGCAGATGATGAAGATACGGAGGGGAAGGGAGCTGAGGTGAGAGAAGGTCAGGTTGTCATCTCAGATCAAATGTGAATTAGTAATGATCTGTGGTTCTGACATGTTCCTGTGTTTGTGCACAGAAGCTCCTCCCACTTGCATCCCGATGACCCGTTGACCCGGTGACCCTCAGCTGACGACAGTGAAGGTAGCGTGATCACAATGTGTAAAGAAACGTGTCTGTAAAACAATGACAAACACACAAAACCTCTCCTCTCCTCTTCTACATGTTTTTCTTTCTCTCTTGTGTTTACTCTCGTTCTTCTCCCCCCCCTCCCCCCTCTGTTTACCTGACCGAGTGATCACATCATTCCGCTGCGTTAATACACCACCGACTCTCTCTACTCATTTGCCCACTGGAAATAGCACACACACACACACACACACACACACACACACACACACACACACACACATACACACACACACACACTCTGCCTCTCTACCAAATGGTGTGACATTCAACAGCCCACACAGTGTTATTTGATTACTCAGCTCGTTTCAAGGTGGACCTGGTGGTAAGTGGAGGAGGGGGTGGGGGGGGGGGAGTCCTGGTGGATATGATGTCTCCTGTGGTCACCGGTGGTACTGCAGGTCACAGAATACGAGAGGCAGCTAAATAGTCTCAAGTGTCTCATGTTTCTGTTTGGTTGTAGTTGGTTAATTCATTAATTTAATGAATTAATTATTGAATTGACATCTTGACTCCATATCCCCACTCCATGATCTCTACTCAGAAGATTATAATGCACAAATATTAGCTCAGTATTTCTGGACAAATATCAAAAACAGATTAAACTTAAAAACAAAACCCTTTGACACTTTAAAGTGAAAAAATTCTATCAGCAGAAAAAACGACGTCAGAGTTTCATTAAAATCATTAAAAGTTTTCAGCTCCCGAGAACGCTGCTCTAGAACTGAAGAAGATGGAGAAGGAGAAGGAGAGAGGAGGAAGATGACCCCCAGCTTTCTCTTTAATTGGTGGAGCTGGTCCTAAGCTCCTCCCTCAACCATCCCCTCATCCTGACTCCCCCCCATCTGATGTGTTGCATTCTGCTGAGAAACACGATGTTTATCTGTCTATGACACAAACGTGTTTGAAACACTTCCCGAACCCATTTCAAAGTAAAAGCACTCCAGCGTTTCACTTTCTGAATCCATTCATTTGTTCCATTGTGTGTGTTTGTGTGTGTGTGTGTGCATGCTCACACATTCCTTCCAGAGTACAACACTCTGAAGTCACCTTCATCTCCTCATCCTGTACACAATTAGACACACACAGAGACAACAATGACACACTCTGTGCCCCCCAAGTCATTTCACACACACAGTCACACGTACACACAGTCACGCACACACACACACACACACACACACACAGTCACACACACACACACACTGGCTCTGAGTGCTGATAAGGTCTTGAGTAGAGGGCTAAATGTGGAAGTTCAAAGTGATAAGACGTCCTCAACCACCCGTCATGCAGAAGACATCGAACCCTCGAGCAGGACGTTCAGTCGCTCCCAGGTTTATATTTCACATTATTTTAAACTAGAACACGAAAGGACGGAGAATCTGAGCACGACTCAACGACACTGAGGAAGAACGGGTGACCACAACGCCAGAGAACCAGAGAGGAAACCAAGAGAGAATCCCCACGTCAGAGACGGGAACATTAAAGTAGCTACATCAATCAGCATCGTTGAGTGAGAAGTTGTTCAGTGAGGAGCTGATCAGGAGACCAGGACCCGGCAGACGACCTCAGGCTGAACACGGTGAGTTCAGGACCGACACAGAGACTCTGAGAAGATGCCCTGGTTCTAGAATCAGCTTCAGAGGAAGGATGTCAGCCGATAGAGGGATCTCCACTTTAGAGAATCTGAATATTGAGAAATGTGAGGAGGTGACGGAGTTGACCTTGACTCCAGGAGATCACGTGATGGCCGTGACTTTGAGGAAGCCATTAGGCTGGTAGACGTGGAGTGGATGGGGGGGGGGGTCAGACCTGATTCTGACTTGAGTTTCAGTTCCTCAGACTTCAGGTTCAGATCATGATTGTGAGACGTCTGGTTTGATTCTGTCTCGTTGCTGGAAACACTCACACGTTTTTTTAAACTGAGGTTAAAAAGGACTTTGACTCTTTTCCCACTGACGGAGTTTGTGTTTCAGTTATTTTCTTGTGCGTCACGTTCGATGCCGCTCTCTCTCCTCACGGTGGAATGAGCTGGTGCACCAGGGTGACGTCGTGAGGAAGGTTCACCATTGGTCGACCAGCCAAGTTTTGGGTCGTTCCCCATTGGCTGTTGCGCTGTCAAACTGAAGCAGGGGGTGGAGCATGACACCTGTGAAATGAACCTATTGGATGGCACTGGCTGTCAATCACATGGGGAAATTTCCAGATTTCAATTGGGGACAAATGTACTTTCCATAGAAAAGGTCACCAGTATTTCCCCTGCGAGGTCGAACCCGTGCACAAACCGTTTCCTGTCACACACTAGAACTCTCTGATGTTATTTATCTGCAATTAAAGTTGTTTACAAATCTCTGTTTGGCTAAATTCATTCAAAATAATTAATATTTCTTCAACTTTTCTGAAATAACTTCTGTTGTTGTTTTTCTTGTCCTTTGTCCTCAGAAGTGAGTGTCATGGAGGAAGAGGAGGCTCCTGCTGCTCCGCTGTTGGACGGAGAAGAAGAAACCGTGATGACAGTGAGAGGAGAGAAAGAAAAGTCTTTCCAGGAGACGGTGATGATGGTGGTCACGGGGAAGAGGGAGGAGGAGGAGGAGGCTGAAACTGACAGAATATCAGAGGAAGAGGAGGAGGAAATTGAAGCAGAGGCGGAGGAAGGAGAGGAAGTGAAGGAAGAGGAGAGTAAAGGAGAAAAGCTTCTGGGGCCTTGGGAGTCTGAGGTAAGAACCTCTCATGAAACTCAACGTGAAAAACACTTTGACAACAAACTTCACGAAGTCTAATCATGGAATCAAATCATGAATTCAGCAAACACACAGACGTTCAGATCATGATAAATGTTTTCAGTGTGGAATATAAATCCTCCCTGTAAAGAAGCAGCTAATTAATTTGTTATCTTTTGGATTTGATTCAAAGATCTCATCTTTCTGAATTCATCTCATTCCAGAGCTTCTCCAGTTTAATAAAGAAATGTTTCCTCATCGTTTTTCTTTATCTTCACACCTTCGTCTTTTCAAAGTTAAAGTTAAATCCTCTCTCCCCTGAAGTTCTGTGCACTGTTCAAAGTCTTCGAGCGCTGGGTTCTGATGAAGCAGATTTAGATCCTCCTCAGCTCTGACTGAGGGTCTGTGTATGGAGCTTGGCATGGGGCATCGCTGGGCCCTGCAGGTTGTTCTTGGAGCTTAGAGAGGATTAACTACAAATGAAAATGGGTCATTAGCCTTTGATAGTGGGATTTCTTCAGGGCTGGATCTGGCCCGTTCACAGAGACGAGGGATTCACACTGCAGGAATCAGGGAAGTTTCAGTGTCACTGTTGCTTGTGGATAATTCAGTTTGCCAACAATGTCCTTTAATGATCAGTTGTCCTGTGGGTGTGGCAGAGAGGTGTGTTCTGGTGTCTGACACTCTTTAGGGTTTCAGATATCTATCAGAGCCTGATCGATATAATAATAATAAACCATTCGCTGGAGAAATGCAGCTCAAGGTGCTTTACATGTGTTAATTCTGTAAAATAAAAGTTTTCACATCAACCAGGAGGATCATGATGTTCTTTGTTTCCAGGCCTCTGATGTGAAGCCTCCGCTGCCGGACCCAGCTTTCAACAGAAGGTGCAGTTTCCTCTCCAGTGACGTAAGTTCCTCCAGCGTTGGTTCAGTTCTTTGTTGTAACGTGGTTCTGCTCGTGGTGTTCAGAGACGACAGCTGCTCTGAGGTCAGATCTTAAACGTTCAGCTGAGTGGTGTTAGTTTACCTGAGCTGCTGATCTGGTTCCACATATGAAGTCAGAGTTATTACATCCGTCCTGAACCACGTTTCAAAGGTGTCTTGACAGTTTCAGAGTAATTTAGACTTAAAGGGATAGTTCACTCAAAAATGAAAATTCACTCACTCTCTACTCACCACTGTGCCGATGGAGGCATTGCCATTGGAAACCATCCCTCTGAAGATGAAGCCATATTATTCAGCACAGAAGGAAAATGGATTCAGAGGAAAGAAACGCTTCTGAATTCCTCAGCAGCCGTGGGAAGTGAATCGGTGAATGAAGGTGAAAGTTGTTGCAGGACGTGGGCGGCTGAGATATCGATTCCCTGGCGTGAGTCCGGTTTGGCAGCTCGGAGGAAGCTCAGCAGCAGAATGACTCACCAGCTCCAGTGGAGTCAGGCCGCTCGGTGAAACCATCTCCACTTCACTCCTCGTGTCTGAAACCTGCCGTCACACAGAGGCCATCCATCCTCACGCACAGGAAGTGACCTCTACCACGAATCAGTGGTTTCACGAGAGGAGACGGGATTTTGTCTTTTGTTGCTTCTCTGTTAGAAATATACAAAGTGTCTCTGTTGTGTCTCCTCGTCCCTGCAGGTGAAGTATAAAGAAGACTTTGAGAAGATGAAGGGTCAGAGTCTGTTTGTTCCTGAAGCTGAACTCATCCACTCCAAGAACATCAGCGCGGTGATATCCGAGGTCTGAGCTCAACACACTGTCACACGTCTCAGTCACACAATACAAAAACCTTAAAGGCTCAGTGTGTAGAATGTAGTGACACCTAGTGGTGGAGTGTCATGTTGCAGCTGAACACTAATCTTTACCATCCGTCACTCACTCTCTGCCTTCATCATGTCACGTCTGTTTCAGTCGAAGTACAAGGAGGAGGGGAAGAAGGAGGCGTCGGTGTCTCTGTACTCCGTCCTGCCGGAGACTCCGGAGACACAACACGCCAGAGAAGCGTCCGAGCTGCAGAGCAAGGTAGGTCACGTGACCTGCAGCGTCAAACAAGACCCAGCTGATATACATACATGTGTTATCATAGTTTTTATTGAATCACGGTTTGTTTTCCAGATAAAATACAAAGGCAACGTGAAGACAGAGAACTCCTTGTCTCTCTTTTCTCTTCTGCCTGAAACCACAGAGACTCAGTTTGTCAAGGAGCTGACGGAGATGCTGAGCGAGGTCAGACTGGATCTGTGTTCGATCTGTTCGTGTTCATCTAACTGTCTGTTGCTTGTGTCCGACACTTCTTCTCATCAGTGTTCTCAGCCTGAAGGAAACAGATCCACTGTTTCTAGCGCAGACTGAAATCTTAATATCCGTGGGCGTCTCAGTGAAACTCTCCCTGCTCCTCAGAACAAGTACAAGGAGGAAGGAAAGAAGGAGATGAGCAGCAGTTTGTACTCTCAGCTCCCTGAAACCGCCGAGATGCAGCTGGCCAAGACCGTGCACGAGTTTCAGAGCGAGGTATGATCAGGCTCATGATCACCATCTTAATCTAAAAGAATCTTTGTCTTTTAACAACTTTAAACTCTGACATTCAGAGTTCCCTCAGAATATGACCCCACCACCAACCTCAGCTCCCTAGAAGTGTCCTCATGGACACCAGTGACTCGTTGAGATGTGTGGAACTGAAAGAGACAGTCTCTGGATCTCATGTGATCTTGTTCCTCTTCAGAAAAAATACAAAGAAGACGGAAAGAGAAAAGCCTCCATCTCTCTCTACTCTCAGCTTCCTGACACTCCGGAGATTCAGCACGCACTGGAGGTGTCGCAGCTGCAGAGCGAGGTTCAGTGTAACACACACACACACACACACACACACACACACACACACACACACACACACACACACACACACTTTAAAAGTTGATGAAATTCACCCTCTAACATGATAGGTACCCTAAGATTATGACTTTTCCATCTTTATATTTCCACTCTCTGATGTTTTTCCCTTCAAGCGGGTTCTGTTTTCTGTCTCTGCTTCACTGGCTTTATGAATTAAAAGCAAATATCACTAAATATATACAGTTAAAACGAGGTGTTATTCTCCTTCCATCCAGAAATGTTGTCTAGTTGGTTGATATGTGACGCTCAGAGTCGCCTATTCTGAATCTAATTCAACCTTTCAGATGATCCAAACTGGGAGTACTGGTGTAATATTAGTGTGTGTGTGTGTGTGTGTGTGTAAATGCCTGTCTCTGTGTCCCGCAGGTGAACTACCGCCCCAAGCTGCTGGTGAGAGGAGCTCCCTCGTCTCTTTACTCTCAGCTCCCCGACACCTCAGAGATCCAGTTTGCCAGAGAGATGACTGAGATGCAGAG
>JAFBJV010031611.1:2141-19487 GCA_016801935.1 Platichthys stellatus | reverse complement strand
ATGATTGTAAGTGTTAATGTCCGGTGAGTCAATCCACTGCTGCTCCCTGCAGGTGAAGTATAAAGAAGGTCTGAAGCAGAAGATCCAGAGCAGTTTGTACCATCAGCTCCCGGAGACCCCCGAGACACAGCTGGCCAAACAGCTGTCAGAGCTGCAGAGTGAGGTCCCCCCCCCCCCCCCGACCACAGCCCTTCACCTCCCTGCTGAGAAAACACAACTTCTCTATCATCCAATGTGTTAGTTCAATTAATTATCACTTTCATTTTTAAGATGTGTCGACTTGACATTAAAACTTCAGGAGAAACAGAATGTGACCTCAAAGTGAAATATCAGAAATATCTGCACATGATTATGTTTGATATCATTTATACAAAAATAAACAAAACACTCCAAGAAAAGACAAATAAGAAACAATGAAATAAGAAAAAATGGCAAAAAGAAGTTAGATTCTAAGCAAATAATCAATTAAAAGAAGCTGGATGTTTAATAAAGTGAAATTAAAAACTTAAATTGCTCTCAGGATAACATTTTTTGATTGATTGATTGATAGATAGATAGATTGATTGGTTGATTGATTGATTGATAGATAGATGATAGATTGATTGATTGACTGATTGACTGATTGGTTGATTGGTTGATTGATTGATAGATAGATAGATAGATAGATGATAGATTGGTTGATTGATTGATTGATTGATGATTGATTGATTGATTTCCACCTTGACTTTGATGTGGGTTGTGTTTCATGATGTCTGCAGACAAAGTATAAAGAAGCTGGAAAGAAGGAGGTGACTTCCTGCCTCTACTCTCTCCTCCCTGAGACGCTGGAGACACAACACGCTAAAGAGACGACGGAGCTGCTCAGTGAGGTGCAGAGTCTTCACCTGTCTTTGTTTCAGTACCCTGAGCTCAGGGGTTCCATCAAACTGCTTTGATAGAGCATGGTCTCTGTATGGTTTTATGTTTCCGTCAGATTAAGTACAAGGAGAGTGGGAAGAAGGAGATGTCCAGCTCCCTCTATTCCACGCTGCCTGATACTTCAGAGACCAGCTTCGCCAGAGAGATGACTGACATGCAGAGCGAGGTGCCAACGCCCAGCGATCACACATTAATCAGATGTTACTGCAGCTCAGTCAACATTTCAATGGCCCCCAGGCTGAGGCTATGATGAAGGAGTCACTGTAACTCCTCGTGTGTTTGTCTTTCTGTCTTTCAACAGAGTAAATACAGAGAGGACGGGATGAAGAGCATGTCCCAGAGTATCTACAGTCAGCTGCCGCAGACCACAGACATGCAGTTTGTTAAAACTGTGTCGGAGCTGCAGAGTGAGGTGAGCAACAGGAACAAGTTCTTCTGTCCTATCAGCATTGAGCTGTGACGTTGTTCATGTGTGAATAGAAACCTCTGCAGATACTATTCTGTGGACATCCTCCAGAGTCTGAAACGGCCTCTTGCAGCTGAGAAGCAGTCAAGAAGCTTCCATATTCAAAATGTCTCATTTCACTGAACTGCTTTAGATGAAGTACAGAAAGGGAAAGAAGGAGGTGTCCAACTCGCTGTACTCCACTCTGCCCGAGACTCTGGAGACGCTGCACGCCAAAGAAGCTTCTGAGCTGCAGAGTGAGGTGAGATCTGTCTGTCCCTGAAGACCTGCTCATCTCCCTGTGTTGTTTTCACATCTGGATCATCTGTGTTCAGCTGAAGTACAAGGCGGCTCTGAAGAAAGGTCTGTCCTCCAGTCTGTTCCATCACCTGCCTGAGACCATGGAGACGGCCCACGCTAAAGAAGCCTCCGAGCTTCTCAGCGAGGTAACACAACGGAGACACAAAACCCTCCGGGCAGCATCTACTGTGAGGATGAAGCTGCTCGTCAACGTCTCTGTCTTCTCTGCAGGTGAAGTATAAAGAGGAGGGTAAGAAGGAGATGAGCGTGAACCTGTTCTCTCTTCTGCCTGAGACCTTCGACACCCAACACGCTAGAGAGGCGTCTCAGCTGCAGAGCCAGGTACTCAACACTCACACCCTGTGAGGTCCAATCCTCCAAGGACACACACTTCTGATCACATTGTCCATCCATCCCATTGTGAACACAATATCTCAGGAACACCTTGATGGAATATCTTCAAATGTGGCTCAAGCATTTGCTGGGACTAAAGGATAAACTGATTTGATTTTGGTGGTCTAAGGTCAAAGGTCAAAGGTCACGCAGACCTCAAATACGTCTCTTTCCTTCTTCTGTCTGTGAAATGTCAGCATCAGTCAAATCCTTACAAATACTTTTTGTTATGATGTTTAACTTTGTGTCAGTGGACCTGAGAGGATGTTTGTGTGTCACTGAGAAGTTGTGATGTGGTGACCACCGTGTGACGTTCACTCGTTCCCTGCAGGTGAAGTATAAAGAAGGTCTGAAGCAGAAGACTGAGAGTTTGTACCATCAGCTCCCGGAGACCCCGGAGACTCAGCTGGCCAAACAGCTGTCGGAGCTGCAGAGTGACGTACGTGTACCATCACATCAGGATTCTGTGGTTTCAGACCGAAAGGAATCAAAGCCTGGACGTTCAATGTGTCATAGATTGTCATGCTCGTCAGAGGTTAAACCATTTTATTTGCATGCAGCGTGTTGCAGGAAGTGACTGTTTGTTTCAAACTGCAGACCAAGTACAAGGAGGCGGGTAAGAAAGAGGCAAACAGCAGCCTGTACTCTCTGCTGCCTCACACCATGGAGACGCAGCACGCTAAAGAAGCTGCAGAGCTGCTGAGTGAGGTGAGGCCTCCTCCTCTGGTCGTCTGTGCCAACGTTTGTCCAATTTCCTCTCTGTCCTCATGCATGTTGTGTGGCCTCCACAGATCAAGTACAAGGAGAGTGGGAGGAAGGAGATGTCCAGCTCGCTGTACTCCTCGCTGCCGGACACCTCAGAGACCAGCTTCGCCCGGGAGATGACGGACTTACAGAGCGAGGTGAACGCAAACCGTCTTCCACCGACCAAAGACCAGAGCAGAATCTGAACCCAGACAGAGGTCACCTGACCTTTCATCACATGTTCTATAAATAACTCACCTCTATCAAGTCGGTCAAACACAGATTAGTCTTCATGCTCACCTCCCGAGCCGTTTGGAACACTAGGTGGCGTTATGAGCCACGTGCAACCAATAAGTGTAGATGCTTTAAATGAAAGTGATGATAAAACCAACATTAATGTGATTCATCTGCCTCTAATAGAAATTATCTGTGGGTTTCAGAGCAAGTACAAGGAGGCCGGGAAGAGAAGCCTCTCTCAGAGTTTCTACTCACAGCTTCCAGAAACCGCTGACACTCTGTTTGCTAAGAGTGTGTCCGAGCAGCGGAGCGAGGTGAGACCACAGAACGACTCAGTCGCTGAAGATCCGGCTCTCAGATGTTTCACCTGCTGCCACAACGTGTTTCACAAACAGCTTGAATCAACACAATATCACTTTATTACGTTTTTCTCGGTCAGATGAAGTACAGAGCGGCCGGACAGAGAGGAGGGACACGCTCTCTGTACTCGACTCTACCGGAGACTCTGGACACTCAACACGCCAGAGAGGCTTCCCGGCTGCAGAGTCAGGTGCCTGCTCACGCCTCCAGCTTCTGTCTGTGTTACCGTCTGTCACGGAGCCACGGCAGCCTCAGAGAAATGAATCTGATCTGAATCGATTTCTCCTCTGAGATTATGATTTAAGAAAATGTGAAATAAGTTCCTCTTGGTTTTTTCCATCTGTGAAGCCTCTCAGGGCTTTCACACATTCTGATGGTGTTTTTTTCCAGCTCTATTTGAATCAGGGTCCAGAGGGTGGTGTTAAGCCTGGAGGCCAAAAATGGCAGATGAAGAATATCATTTGGTGTCTAATGTGTCCTGGCTGCTTTTTTGAGTATTCAACAAGTTTTAAATCAGTCATTATATCAACTTTATATTTGTCTATACAGAAATTCCACTTCAGAGATTTTCATCTTAAAAATTCATTTTAAATCTGAAATTCTGACACAGGTATCACACTCTATGCAGATGACACACAACTCTATATTTCACTGTCTCATTTTGACTTTATGTTGGAAAAATACCAGATACTAAAGGAGCAGACAAGTAATTGTGTTTTTCTGGTCTTTTCATGTTCATGCTGTAAAAAAAGTCTTTATATTCTGTACGTTCCAAACATTCTGAATCCATATTAAGATGCTGTGATACAAACTCTCCCCCGTGTGTCCTTCAGCTGAAATACAAGCAGAGTCTAAAGAGCGACACCACGAGTCTTTACCACCTGATGCCAGAAACCAACGAGACTCAGTTTGCCAGGGAGCAGACGGAGATGCTCAGTGAGGTACGACCGCTCAACCACCACCTTCCACATTAGCAACAAACTAAATTAATATTTCATGGGCTATTGTAATTCCATACTTAGTCATAGAAGTATATGATTAAACTTTTTCCCAATGTCTATGAATCCTAATATTGTTTGGCAAAGTTGATAGAATCTCAGAATTGTATCGTACGTATTGAATCATACCCGAGTACAGAGATCGTACAACAGCCCTAGGTATCACACTCTATGCAGATGACACACAACTGTGTATGTCAGTGTCTCATTTTTAAATCTCACACAGTAATCAAACGTTTGTTCTCTTCTCTCTGCCTCTTATTTTCTTTTCCTGGAAAGGTCAAGTACAAAGAAGAAAGTAAGAAGGAGCAGAGCGTCCATCTGTTCTCTCTGCTCCCCGACACAGTGGAGGCTCAGCACGCCAAAGAGCTGAGAGATCTGCAGAGCGAGGTGGGTTGATAATCATTGATTTTATGTTCCTGCAGAATTCATACGACTCAGAAATTCACCCTCCACAAACAGCAGATTCTCACGGAAGCAGATTTACTGAACAAATCCACAGAAGCATATTGAAATTATAAAGATGTCCTAAATGCTTCATATCTCTTCCTCCAAATTTCTCTCTCGATCGTTCGGGGACCAACGTAGAATCAAATAATTAAACCAATGAAATCTGCCTCAAAAGTCCAACCAAGCTATTTTAAAATGATGCAAGTAGCATCAATATTTCTACATTTAAACAAGCTAAGAAATAAGATCAGACAGACCAACGAATCCTCATAAGACAATTATGTTTTATTTAATCAAAATGTTCTCTCACAAATACAATTTAACATTTCTACACATCAGGCTCATCAATGATGGAATAAACTGCCGGACAGCAGGAACATGTTTATTTCATTTTGATATAATTTATTTTATATAATGTAAATTTTAAAGGGTTTTAATGATGTTTATTTGTTTTATGTGTAATCTTGGATAAATGGGTAATTTGGCAAATGAATGGCAAAAATCGAATTGATGCAGTAAAATAAAATATTTTAGTCTGATTCTCCAGTTTCATAAATTCTATGATCCTGGTTGTAGCGTCTGATTTTGTGTCTTTCAGTCTAAATACAAAGAGGCCAGTAAGAAGCAGGCGTCCACGCCTCTGTACCATCAACTGCCAGAGACCCTGGAGACACAACACGCCAAAGAGGCGTCGCAGCTGCAGAGCCAGGTGAACACACACTTCCTGTTCCTGTCACATCACAAATCAATGTGTCAGTGGCCAGAGACATTCACATAATCATGATATCTCCACAAACTTTGAGGGAAACTCTTAAGATTTGGTACAAATATTCTAAGAAATCAGACTGTCCTGATTCGATGTTGAAGGTCAAAGGTGAAGGTGACCTCACAAACCTTCATCACAGACTTGTCTCCATTGTCTCGTGTCTGGTAGATCTTGTATAAAGAGGCTGTGAAGAGGGAGACGTCCTGTCCCGTGTTCCACCAGCTGCCCGAGACGCTGGAGACCCAGTTCGCCAGAGAGCTCACGGACATGCAGAGCCAAGTAAGAGCCAGGAAGTAACTTTTATTATTTGTCCGTTTCACTGTGAAGGACTTTCTTTATGATCATGATGTGTTGTGTTGTGTTGTGATGTTGACGTTCTGAAGAAATGATGGTTGGGTCTTCAGAACAGGTACCAGGAGGACGGGAGGAGGAGCCTGAGTCAGAGCTTCTACAGTCAGCTGCCTGAAACGCCTGAGACCCAGTTTGCTAAATCAGTTTCTGAGCTGCAGAGCGAGGTGAGAACTCATGAACAGACACACACACTTGCCTGTAGAGCTGAAAACAACACACAATGTGGTGTGTACACATTTCCCACTCTGGCGTTGACCTCAGGACGCTATCGGTTCATGTCGGTGTCTCCTAGGCGCCTGATTCTTCAGGTTGGGAACCACTGGATCAGGAGACAGTAGATTTGTCCGTGGGCCGGCTGTGTCCTTCAGTCTGGTGTATTTATATAAATGTCACAGAATCACAAAATGATAAAAGTTATTAAAAAATCCCTTTACCTTTGTTTTCAGAGGAAGTACCATAAGTCGGGCCGGCAGGGAGCCGGCAGCTGTCTCTACTCCACGATGGCTGAAACCCTGGACACTCAACACGCCAGGCAGGCGTCACACATGCTGAGCCAGGTGCCCCCCCACAATCACATGTCTGACATCATGTATGTTAGGATTATTGAGTGGAATTAAATTGAATTATAGCTCTTACACATCCATATTGCAGCTACAGATACAGAGCTCCTGTATTTACACTGAACCGGATGAATCCTCATTCATTTAGTGTCTTTAGTTTATTTGTTTGCTTTGTTTTATGTTGTTTTATGAAACAAAGAGCAAACTGAGTAACGGTCAAACACAGATGAGAACAGACCGTGACGGAGGTTATCATTATTTTAAATATGAAGACACTTCCCAGCATGCACCTGTCGCCGCTGCAGGTCCGGTACCAAGAGGACGTGAAGAAGGATTCCTCGTCCTCGCTGTTTTCCAACCTTCCTCAAACTCTCCAGACCGAGTTGGCCAAGGAGGTGACGGAGCTCCAGAGCCAGGTGAGGACACATGGACACTGCATGTCTCCTAACATGTTCTAACTCAGGTACTTCTGTCCCAGTTAATGTAATGATTCAAATGTTGATGTCAATCCACTTAAACCTCCCGCCTCCTCTGCAGTGGTTGGTCACTTGGTGCCAAGCGCAGCTGTTTCAAAGCAGCAATATCGAGTCCTTCACAATAAAAGCCTGGTGCGAGCTCCAGGGACACTTTGACACCTTCTTTGGTTTATTTGTCTGTCTTGTGCCGCAGGTGAAATACAAAGAGGGCTGTAAGAAGGAGGCGTCCTCCCCCCTGTACCGCCTCCTACCAGAGACGCCAGACATGCAGTTCGCCAAACAGATGTCGGAGATGCAGAGCGAGGTGCGACCTGCGTTTCTCCGGTCGCTCACTGAAAACTTGTGATAACTTCTATGTTTACATAGTTCGGTCTTTTCTGTGTCGTCTCCAGGTGCAATACAAGAAGGACAAAGAGGATCTGTCCAACACTCTGTTCTCACTGCTGCCCGAGACTCTGGAGACGCAGTTTGTCAAAGAGATGAACGAGACACACAGCGAGGTGAGAAATCCCTCACTATATACTGACCTGTATTTACAGTGTATACATATATAGTGAGCTCATCGGCAAAAGAAAAGAAGAAGTTAATTTGAATTGTTTGTCTTCCACTTAGTGGTGGTAACTTAAACCACACGTTAAATGACCATGTTTAAATGTTTAAATGTAGATATGATCTAGTTTGCTTCACTCTGTGCTTGGATGCTCCGGCAGCTCACAGAAACATCAGGGACAAACTTTTGAACAGTTTTAAAATCTGTCAGCAAAGATGAACCTGTCGTCTTTGTCCTTGTATTACAAATTCCACAGGGAAGTTCAGAACATACAAATATTCACTTGAACTCAAGAACCTGATTCGATTTTATCCTTTTTACCTTGTGAACACGTTATTTTAAGTTCACTTTGAGATAACCCTTCCACATTTGGCTATAAATCTTCACTTTGACTCACAGATGAACTGATCAGATGTTGATGGTCAAAGGTCAAAGTTCAAGGTCACAGTGGACTCACGAACGTCTTCATATTTTGACCATTCGTCACTTGGACTCAAAGAGGAACTGATTAGACTGGATAGGTCAAAGGTCACAGTGACCTCACATGTTTATACACTGAGACAGACATCTATAGGATGGTGAATCTAGTCTGATTCCTTTCATTAAGATCCAGATGTTGTTAAATTATTTGAAGCAGCTGCAGCTTCACCCAACAGAGGAATGAAAACAGCTTTTAGGACGTGACAACATTCAGACCACTGCTGTGGGTCAGTACTGGTCAGACTGGTTGTGTATTTCTGTCCCAGGACGCCTCAGAGATAAGGAGGCTGGACTCAGCTCCGCAGGAGATGCTTTAGTTTTCAACTGATAAACAACAACAGCACCAGAAAAAGAAGTTAGAAAAGTAGAAACATACAAACAAAATAAAGTGAAGTCACTGTCGCAGTGTCACGGGTCAGGATGCGTTCGGTGGAAGCTGATAAAGCCCGACTGTGATGTCACAAGATGTTGCTATGAAAGCAGCCAATGGGATGTGAGACTGATAACACTGAGGGAGGTCCTGAGGAGTTAAAGATAGTTTGACTGTGGAGGTTTTAAGTGATTCACTGTGTGTGTCCAGGTGAAGTACAAGCAGAGCGGGAAGCAGCAGACGTCTCTTTACTCCAAACTGCCTGAAACTCTGGAGACCAAACACGCTAAAGAGGCCACGGAGCTGCAGAGCCAGGTGAGGCTCTACCTTTCTCTCTCTCTCTCTTCCTCTCTTTTCTGTTTGTCCTCCATCTTTCATTCCTCTATCGACCTCACAGGAGCAACACGTCTGCCCTTCAAACTAAAACACACGCCCTTTCTTGTCAGAGCTTCTTTTTTAAATGTTGATTTTCTTTGGAACTGTTACTGAGAGGAAATATCTGATCTTTGGTTTTATTCTATTGAGTCATAACAGATGAAATCATCTCACAAACAACTTTTTCCAGAGATCTTTTGATTTCTGGACTTTCTTTTCTAAATGATCTCAAATTTTGATTAAACCTTGAATCATAATCCTGAACAGGACAGTTTCTAAACACTCGACTAGAATTCCTACAAAACCTCAGGAACATTTGAGAAGCCAGACGTATAATATTAGAGGTTATGTGTCTGTCCTGTTATTGTGAACACAATATCTGAAGAACGCCTTCAGGGTAGCTCTTCAAATTTGGTACAAATGTTCACTTAGAATCTCGGATGAACTGATTTCACTTTGGTGTCAAAGGTCTAATGTTTTTGTTTCCGACAGAAAAAGTACAAAGCTGACGGGAGGAAGGAGATGATGACGTCTCTTTACTCACAGCTTCCAGAAACCACAGAGACGCAGTTCGCCCGGGAGATGACGGAGCTGCAGAGCGAGGTACAGAGCTTCACACTGTTTCCATCGTTCCTCCATTTCTTTCTCTCTTTTCTATTTTTGCTCTGTTCTGACTTTTTCTAGAACAATTTGTTACAAAAAACGAGATGATAAACAGTGCACGTGTCGTCTTGTTTTTAGAACAAGTACAAAGAAAGTGGGAAGAAGAGTCAGACGCTCAGTGTTTACTCCCAGCTGCCAGACACCAACGAAATCCAGTTTGCCAAAACTGTTTCTGAAATACAGAGTGAGGTGAGATTTCATCCCTTCTCTTCCATCCCAGACCTCAGCCACGTTTCCAGCTCGTCCTCGGGATCCTGAGTCAACATCTAACTCTTGACTTTCCTGTCACACTCTTTAGATTTCATGGAAAATGTGCAAAATGTTTCGTCTTGTGTTTTAGGCCAAATACAAAGAAGCAGGGAAGAAGGAGGTGAGCAGCTCTCTGTACTCGAAGCTGCCGGAGACTCTGGACACGCTGCACTCCAAAGAGTTGTCCCAGCTGCAGAGTCAGGTACTGAGCAGCCGTGAAGAGGAACCTCACACATAAACCTGTGCAGACAATAGTGTCTGTAGATGGTCTGTAGAGCAGCAGGGGCGGAGCCTGTAGAGCAGCAGGGGGCAGGGCCTGTAGAGCAGCAGGGGCGGAGCCTGTAGAGCACCTGGGGCGGAGCCTGTAGAGCAGCAGGAGGCCGGACATGACGTTTAAATTCTGCTGTGGAAAGATCTCAGCTGGAGGTCGTGTCTCCGTCCTGATGTTAACAGGCTGCCTCTGTCACTTTAAACTGCCTTCAAATGGCAGCTGACAGTAAATGAAAGACTTGTTGTCTCTGGCAAAGTGAAGAGGGGATCGTTTGTGTTCATCCGTCTTTAGCAGGAAGGAAGAAAAGTTTAATTCAGTTTAAAAAGCTGTTCTTCATCACTTCTGTGACCTGGAGTCTGGATCTGTCCTCCTGCCGTCTGTCTGTGCAGGTGAAGTACAAACAGGACGGTAAGATGGAGGCCAGAGACTCCCTGTACCACCGACTGCCTGAAACCACAGAGACACAGCTGGCGAAGCATCTGGGGGACATTTACAGCGAGGTGAGAGACAGAGTCCAGGTGTGAAGGACGGAGTGTCCACAGGGTGCAGGTGGTGACGGTGGCTGGCTTCTCTCTCTGTCTTGTGTCTCAGGTGAAGTACAGAGACGAGGGGAAGAAGGAAGCCGGGAGGAACCTGTACTCGCTCCTCCCCGAGACGGCCGAGACGCAGTTTGCCAAACACGTGTCTGAGATCCAGAGTGAGGTTAGGACCTGAACCTCCACGGCCTCCGATGGTTCGTCTGATCACAGCAGCTGGAAAATACTTTTTATTCAATGAGCACTGATAAAGTTATTGATTACAGTGCACGACAGTATGAAGTGTTTAACAAGGAGGTCATGATTTCATCTGTTAAAACTACTGAGTGGATTTTACACTGTAGTGCAGATACAGGAAGTTCACTTTCTTTAACATTGTGAGAAAGTTTTCCAACTTTTTTTGTCCCTGAATTGACTCTTGAGCTCGTTTATCTTTATTGGTAGAAACATTTCTCTGAAGTAGACGAATATGATTCAGAAGCCACAGAATGAAACACAAGGATGTTTGGAACAAGTGAGGATTGTTGTTTCCTGTGTGTTTTCGAGGTCACGTACAAGAAGGACAAAGAGGATCTGCCCAACACTCTGTTCTCTCTGCTGCCGGACACGCTGCACACTCAGTTTGTCAAAGAGATGAATGAGACGCACAGCGAGGTGAGGCCTTGTGTTAGGGTGGATGCAGTGTGAAACATGCAGAACAACACCAACAGAGAGAAACAGAGTTCATGTGTGTGCGTGTGTCTTCTCCATGTTCACACATTCCAGTGAAGCACTGGTCTATTCTGGTCTCGTTATCAGAAACACAGTCAGAGCTGCTGGACGCCTCCGTCTGTCTCTCTCTCTCCTCGTGCTGCTAGAACAAATTATTTTTATTCTCTTTTAAAAAACACAAATCTCTTCTGTCCCTTGGATTCGATGTGAATCAGAGATCGATCGACAATTTGTTTAATCTGAGATTTTTATGAGATGATCACATTTTTCCTGACCACAGGCAAATTCCATAAATTCAGAAAGTCCCAGATATTTGTCTGCAGCCATTTCCATCTCTCTCCTTCTTCTTCAGACTTTGACCCAGTCCACTTCCTGCTGCTTCTTCACATGAGAAACATAAACTCCAGAAAATGTCTGGAGCCAATGATACAGACCGAAGTTCATGTTAGATTTCTGTGGTCACGCTCACGGTGACATAACTGTTAGTGAAACAAGTCAGCAGCACCTGGTGCTTCACCGGTTGGCCGAGGCAAAGGGACAGGGTGGAAACTCTAGTTTGGAAACACAAGTGTTGTGAGAATCTTGTTTGGGAGAATTCAACACGTAACCTTGTGTGTTAGCATGTTGTGTTAATATGTGAAAGAGCAGCTTTCAACATGTGTTTTTTCCTGCAGGTCAAATACAAGGAAGCAGCTAAGAAAGAAGCCGGCAGCGCTCTGTTCCACCGGCTGCCGGAGACTCTGGAGACGCTGCACGTTAGAGAGGTTACTGAGCTGCAGAGCCAGGTGCACACATCTATTATTCACTTATTCACTTATTCACTTCCCCTGATGTTCACTAGTTGAGCATCAAAACACTTAAGAGATGGATTCCCTGTCTTTGTCTTTCATCTAATATTTAGTGTTTCTAGTCGTGAATGGAGTTTGAGTCTGTTTGCTGCAGGAGGTCAAACGAGCAGGAGGCTGAAAGAGTTTCTGAACCTCCATGTGTTTTAAAAACATTATATCTGTTCTTTGGTTTTATTACCACAATTAAAAATCTGCTTTTATGTGTCGAACATGGCTCATAACCCCCCCCCCCCCCCCCCCCCCCCCCCCCCGAGGGTTTCAAACCGACTTCCCCCTCTCAGCCCCAGCTCACAGGAGAGGAGCAGTGTCTCTCTTCCCTGTGAGAATGAACTCAGGTGAAGTTAAACTGGAATCTGCTGCTGCTCCTTCAGAACAAGTACAAGGAGAGTGGGAGGAGCTTGATGTCGTCCAGCTTGTACGCTCAGCTGCCGCAGACGACCGAGACGCAGCTCGCCGCCAAGATGTCCGACCTGCACAGCGAGGTAAACACACCTGACCCCGAACACAGAGTCCTGACCTGTGAATGAGTGTGAGGTCGTCTGTCTCTGTGTCTCAGTTTCCTAGTGTCTCTGTGTCTCTGTGTCTCAGTGTCTCTGTGTCTCTGTGTCTCAGTGTCTCTGTGTCTCTGTCTCTCTGTCTCAGTGTCTCAGTGTCTCAGTGTCTCTGTGTCTCTGTGTCTCTGTGTCTCTGTGTCTCAGTGTCTCTGTGTCTCTGTCTCTCTGTCTCTCTGTCTCAGTGTCTCAGTGTCTCAGTGTCTCTGTGTCTCTGTGTCTCTGTCTCTCTGTCTCTCTGTCTCTCTGTCTCAGTGTCTCTGTGTCTCTGTGTCTCTGTGTCTCTCTGTCTCAGTGTCTCAGTGTCTCTGTGTCTCTGTGTCTCAGTGTCTCAGTGTCTCTGTGTCTCTGTCTCTCTGTCTCAGTGTCTCAGTGTCTCTGTGTCTCAGTGTCTCAGTCTCTGTGTCTCTGTCTCTCTGTCTCTCTGTCTCTCTGTCTCAGTGTCTCAGTGTCTCAGTGTCTCAGTGTCTCTGTGTCTCTGTGTCTCTGTGTCTCAGTGTCTCTGTCTCTCTGTCTCTCTGTCTCTGTGTCTCAGTGTCTCAGTGTCTCTCTGTCTCTCTGTCTCTGTGTCTCTGTGTCTCTGTGTCTCAGTGTCTCTTTGTCTCTGTCTTCTGCAGAGTAAGTACAGAGAGGACGGGATCAGGGGCCTGTCTCAGAGCTTCTACTCTCAGCTTCCAGAGACAGCCGAGACGCAGCTGGCCAGAAGCGTCTCTGAGCTGCAGAGCGAGGTGAGGAACATGGAACCTCCTTCCTCCAGGAGCACGAGGATCTTTGTTCCTGACTCTTGATGTTTTCCTTCAGACCAGGTACAAGGAGGCGAGCAGGAAGGAGGCGAGCAGCTGTCTGTACCATCAGCTCCCTGAAACTCTGGAGACGCAGCATGCCAAGGAGAAGGCCGAGCTGCAGAGTCAGGTGAGCCCCCCCCCCCACATGGGACTCATCACAGCTGTGTCTGTGCTGGAAGGACCCGGATGTCAGCTCAGTGTCTGTCTCCTCCAGGTGAGGTACACACAAGGGAAGAAAGAGCTGAGCACCAACCTGTACTCTCTGCTGCCGGAGACCGGGGAGATGAAGTTAGCTCGAGCCGCCATGGACCTGCAGAGCGAGGTGGGTCCACATCCTGTCCTCACTCCTCAGACCTCCTCCTCTCCTGCCTCCTCATCTTCTCCTCCTGTTGTGTTTGTCTCTCAGAGTAAATACAAGCAGAGAGGCCGACAGGAGGTCAGCACCACCGAGTTCCACCAGATGACAGAAACCAACGAGATGGAGTTTGCGAAGCAGATGTCTGAACTCCAGAGTGAGGTTGTATATCCGAAAGACTGTTCAATCAACTGACAGTAAAAATACAAACCTGTGTGTTTACTTGAGGTTGTGTGTGTGTGTGTTTTGTCGTCTCTCAGACAAAGTACAAGAAGGACAAAGAGGATCTGCCCAACGCTCTGTTCTCTCTGCTGCCGGACACTCTGCACACTCAGTTCATCAGAGAGATGAACGAGACGCACAGCGAGGTGGGAAGTGATAACAACCTGTGCAGGGTTGTGTGTTTGTGTGTCTGTGCAGGTATTGATCCGATGTTGTGTTCTCATCTCAGAGTAAATACAAGGAGGCCGGTAAGAAGGAGCTGGGGAACAGTTTGTATTCTCTGCTGCCGGAGACCAAAGACACTCGACATGCCAAGGAGCAGACGCAGCTGCTCAGTGAGGTACGTCCACTGGAGTCTTCAGTCTTCATGAGACACGGAGACAAACTGGACGTCCTCTTCACCTGCTGCTGCTTGACAGAGTGTCTCTGAGCTGTAAACTGAAGTATTGATCTGCTCTTTGATCAAACACATTAACATCACAATAATCAATTGTGTAAAGTTTTGCAGAAAGAACCGAACACATTAAACAAACACTTATTACATATCACAGATTTAAAATCCATTATCCTCTGACTGAGGTCAATCGTCCTTTAGATTTGATCATATTGTGATTTATATTATTTAGAAAAAGTACGAATTTAAATCAAATCTGCAATATATTCATTCTGGTTTATAATAAACAAGTTACTGTTGAAACAAAGGGATCCTCTGATGCGCTGCACAGTTAAAGGTCTGGTAAGGGGGCGGTGTGGCCTAGGGAGTAGAGTGGGCGTTCTCCAACATGAAGGTTGCCGGTTCAATCCCCACTCTTCCCCATCTGCATGCCGAAGTGTCCTTGGCAAGATACTGAACCCCTAAATGGCCCCTCATAGATGTTGACTGCACCAAAAATGTAAGTCGCTTTGGACAAAAGCATCAGCTAAATGACATGTGTTGTGTTGTGTTGTGTTGTGTTGTGTTGTGTTGCAGAAGGCGTACAGGCAGGAGGGGAAGAAGGACGCCGGCTGCAGTCTGTACGCACAGATGCCCCAGACCATCGAGACCGTGTTCGCCAAAGAGCTGAGCAGGACGCAGAGCGATGTGAGTCAGGAGATCCGAACTCACGTCTTTACACAGAGAGAATTAAAGATCTGGTTTCTAAAGGGGATCAAAATCCTTCAGTCGTTTTAAAGTTATTCATCTGTTTTAAAAGAGACACGTGAAGTCTAGGGTTAAAGATGTTAGAGAAACTTCTGGATCTACATTACATCTCGTTCACAAACAGACAAACGCTCTGAAGTGGATGATCTTGTTCTTGGTTCTTGGTTCTTGGCCGGTTCCTCCTCCTCCACCAGGATCAGGTTGTTGTGCAGCAGCTGAGGAGAGAAGACGCTGGAGACACAAGAACACAATCAGAGTCGGTGTCATGTCATCGAGGCGTGAACACGGAGAGCAGCTGTGTTGTGTTCTACAGCCTGAGGACACAGACACTGACCTACTGCCTACACACACACAGACACACACACACACACACACACACACACAGCGCTGTCTGGTTGATGCTTATAAACTGGGACAGACGGACATTTTGAAGGATTCATGCTCAGAACCTGTGAGAGAACACAACGTTCACAGAGAGAACCTGCAGCAGGAAGGAGGTCGTGACCTTCAGATCCTGATGGAGATCAAGAACCACCAGGTCCCGTCTCACCCTGAACCAGCTGCAGAGGTGAAACCAGACATCTTGTGCGTCTGCAGCTTCGTCTCTTTTCAACCAGTCGGTTCACACGGGTCAGTGCTCACGGTCAGTCGGGCCCGGGGGGGGGGGAATCAAAGGCTCGGGGGAAACTGGGGCACGAAGCTTTCACGTCTGCTGACCGAGCAATGAGACGCTAACTGGAGCGTACAACACACAACTGACTGTCTCACTGTGTGCACACCTCAAAAACAACACAACAGACTGTCTCACTGTCTGCACACCTCAAAAACAACACAACAGACTGTCTCACTGTGTGCACACCTCCAGAACAACACAAAAGACTGTCTCACTGTGTGCACACCTCCAAAACAACACAACAGACTGTCCCACTGTCTGCACACCTCCAGAACAACACAACAGACTGTCCCTCTGTCTACACACCTCCAAAACAACACAAAAGATTTGTCGTAACGATGTCTAAATATATAAACATCAACTAAATATTCCTTTACCCTCCATAAATTTATAAATTACTGGATTATTAAATTTGAACTGATGGTTTTTATTCCAGATTAACACAGGAACCACAAAGTCCAGTGATGAGTCAGGACGTTCAGTCGGTTTCTTTAATCCTTCAGGTTTAAATGTTGATTTCTCATTTTCACGGCTGAAGGCAGCTCATCTTATTTTTAGCCGAACGAACGAGGCTGAATTAGTCACGAGATGTTTTCTCCCTCGGATCCAACATGCGTCGTCTCTTCTGTCTCACTTCCTGTCTTCCTGTCCTCTTCTTCTCTTTCTCTTCTCTTTTTGCCCTTTTCGTTTTTATTCATGTCTCAGTGATCGAGGGAATGATGTCTTCAGATCGTCTGTCCCATTCCATTGAGCTCGATGTCTCAAGAACGCCTTGAAGGAACGTCGACTAGATGTTAGCAGGTGTTGGGGCCACCAGCAGATTCCAGTTTCCTCCTGTTCCTCCTCAATCTGTTCCTCTCCTCTTTTCTCTGCAGAAGTCTTACAAGGAGAAGTACAACCGTGAGAAGGGGAAGTCCAGCTACACCAACATGAAGACGCTGCCCGAGGTGGAGCACGCCATGGAGGTCAACAAGAACCAGAGCAACGTAAATACACACATCCACTCAGCAGACGTACACACCATCTTGTTTGTGATGTTCAAGAACTGAAGGTTTTTCTCATTTTTATTTTCCTGATTTGTATCGAAACACCAACGCTCCCACGTGGGCTGCAACATTTAATCAGACTTATTATGGTCGACTCTTTGAGTTTAACTTGTAATGCACTTTGTGATTATTGTTTTCATACAAAAGTAACTAACTTACTACTGATCCCAGGTCAGCTACAGAAAAGACAGAGAGGAGCTTCATCACTACAACTCAGCAGCAGACAGACCGGACATCATCAGCGCCACCAACGCTTCCAAACTGGCCAGCAACGTGAGTGTGTGTGTGTGTGTCTGTCTGTGTGTGTGTGGTGTGTGTGTGTGTGTGTGTGAGAGAACATGTAACCGCAACATTCAATTCCATTACGACAGTCTTGTTCACCAGCTGTTTCCTGAGTGGAGCCGCTGGTAAATTATAGAAAACGTTCTGATGTTAACACTGAATTGCCATTATAGAAGAGTGTGTGTGTGTGTGTGTGTGTGTGTGTGTGTGTGTGTGTGTGTGTGTGTCCACAGGTGGCAT
>JAFBJV010031610.1:206018-219323 GCA_016801935.1 Platichthys stellatus | reverse complement strand
ACCTGCACTCACCTGCTCCTGATCACTAAGAAAGTGTCAGTAAATAACATGTGGTCTGGAACAGGTTTTCAAAATAAAACACATTCGTATTGAAACACGTTGGACAGTTGATAAGTATAGAAACAAGCAGGAAGTGACATCAGGAGCCATCCCTACTTTAAACAGTGTTTAATTACACAAACCTGCTCAGTGACCAACACACAGAGAAGAAGCTGATGAATGAAACAATGGTCCAACATGTCTGATCTGATATTTATCTTCAGGTCACAGACTGGACTGAGGTCAGCAGCATGTTGAGAGTCTGTGTTGACATGATGACGATCCACAACAACAGGAGGACACATTTTAATATTCATATTTCTTTATCCAGGTTGAAGCTCTGCAGACTGTCAGAGATCAGCTGTTCTTCTCTGGCTTCAGCTCTGAGGTCAAACCCCTCTCATCTGAGAGAACTGGATCTGAGCTTCAACTACTTCCTGCAGGACTCAGGAGTGAAGGAGCTGTGTGGTTTTCTACAGAGTCCAACCTGTCGACTGGAGACTCTGAGGTCAGTTCACTGACTGACTTTTGTAGATCTCGTATCTTTAAAACAGAATTTATACACAATTTATCTCCTTTATTTCAATTTAACACAATTCCTCTTCATACATAACTTGAATCCACTCATTAATTAATCTGTGACATTTTAAATATTCAGCTTCTTGTTAAAACACTGAGTTTAGTTCTGGATTTCCTAAACTGATCTGCAGGACAGAGATCGGGTCCAAATAATCTATTTTACTGAATCAGGACTTGTTTTTAGTCCAACATGTCTGATTTCATATTTATCTTCCATGTTATGAGTCTGTGCTGACATGAATATGTGTCTGTTATTTTCACACATGAACTCAGTTTAATTTACAGTTAAGTTTTAATTTTTTATCCAGGTTGAGGGACTGCAGACTGTCAGAGATCAGCTGTTCTTCTCTGGCTTCAGCTCTGAGGTCAAACCCCTCTCATCTGAGAGAACTGGATCTGAGCTTTTACCACCCGCTGGACTCAGCAGTGAAGGAGCTGTGTGGTTTTCTACAGAGTCCAAACTGTCGACTGGAGACTCTGAGGTCAGTTCACTGACTGACTGATATTGCCTGGAATTGGCTAAAACCTCTGGGTCTAGAGTGGCTTTTTTGAGAAGGGGTTTGATTACTGCTATTTTAAAAGACTGTGGTACATAACCTGATGATATTGACAGATTGATTGTGTTCAGTAACGAACTATCTATTAGGGGAAGAATTTCTTTAAGCAAGTTTCTAGGAATCGGATCTAAGATACAGTTTGTTGGTTTAGAACGTGAGATTATTTTGGTAAACTGATCACGGGTGATCAGAGAGAAGCTGTCTAAATAACTGGTAGGATTCTCAGCAGTTTCTTTTTATATTCTTTAACACTTCTCTTCCAGTCTAGTAGATATTCAACACGGTTGCTAGAGCGCCACTTCCTTTCTATTTTTCTTGATACTTGTTTTAACTCATGTGTACCACGGAGCTAATTTACTATGTTTGACATGTTTCTTTTTTTAGAAGCGCTATGGAGTCTTATGTTAATCGTAATGGGTCTGCAGAGCTATCGACAAGATGATCGATCTCAATGGAGCTTGGGTTTTTAAAGAATTCATTGGTTATATATCTTAAATAATACAGGGTTTAAATGTAATTGAAATTATTTCCTTAAATTTAGCTACAGCACAATCAGGTAGACATCTAGAGAAGGAGTTTTTTTTGAGTGGCATATAATCTGATAATGAGAAATCAAAGGTTATTAAATAAGGGTCTGATAGAATTGGATTATTTGGAAGGACTATTAGATTTTGACACCGTATGATAATACAAGGTCAAGTGTGTGGTAACAACAATGAGTAGGTTGGAAATAAAAGCTACGCTAAGGCTATCATTATTATCATCAACATGAATATTAAATTTGCAGACATTAATCATTTTTTTGGTTTAGGACTAAGTTTGATAAAGATTCAGAGCCAGAGACTAAGAACCAGACATTCAAATTAATTGTAGTTGAGTTTAGGTTTAGGATTAATTGATAGACTGGAGTTAAAAATAGCAGCAACTCCACCTCCTCGCCCGAGTTCTCTGGGAACGTGTGAATTTATATGACTGGGTGGGGGGGGAGTAGATTCATTTAGACTGACATATTCATCAGGATGCAGCCACGTCTCAGTGAGGGATAATAAATCTATGTTGTAATCTGAGACTAGTTCATTAACTAAAATAGCCTTAGTTGAGAGTGATCTAATGTTTAAAAGACCACATTTAAAAGTCTTAGTTTCCTTCTTTGTTGCAAAGGTTGTGTTAATTTGTATTAGTTTTTTGTGTAGAATTCTCGCTCTGTTATTATTTGATTTAAATAATTTATTGGGACAGGGACAGACTTAGTCTTCATGGGGCTTTTTGACCGATCCAGAGGGAGCGCAGAAAAGTGTTTATCACTGCAGCTCTGCTTCCTGGTCCCAACATTGGGTTGTCATGTTATAGACTGAGTAATATTCCTAGATAAGAGAGCTGCTCCATCCCAAGTCGGATGAACGCGTCTCTCATAACAAGACCAGGTTTCCTCCAAAAAGTTTGACATCTTATCGCAACTTGAAGAAAACATGATCATAGAACTGCTCGCCCTTTCACACGTCAACTTTGGAACATGTTCGGACAAGTGGGTCGGACATTTTGTGGAGCTGAAGCAGCAGCAGGATATTGTCTGAGTCCGACTCGTTCACAGCAACAGGAACATGTGGGAACATTCAGACGAGGGGCGGAGCCAAAACATATATCTCCATGATAACAATGGTTTTGTTAAATTATGTTAAGTTACAGGTTCACTGTGAAGGAGTTAGTGACATCTCCAGGTGTCGTACATGTGAACATAGTCGACTTGTTCACGTGTACGACTCCTGAACATGTCCAGCAAGATATTTAGAGACATCTAGACAACAACTGAACCCCGAGGACACAAGGACTTTCAAACTGTTTTCAGTCATGAACTCTGTAAAATAGTGTCTGGACATTTCCTGAAGTTTGACTTTCACATATGAAGAACGGGTGGAGCAGCAGGAGGCGGAGCCTGTAGAGCAGCAGGAGGCCGTACATGACTACGTATTCTCCACATAGGCTTGAGTGGAGAATACGTAATTTACCCTCGACACCCGACATTGAACGGAGTAAACAGCGGAGAAGTTCTTGAAGATGGAGGACATTAAATTAATAATTGAAGTGGAGAAGAACAGTGAGTTGTATGATCCTTAGCACATGTCGTATAAAGACAACACCAAAAAAGACACATGTTGGGACGCTGTTGCTTAATGTTGGAGCAACAAGTAAGTATATGCTTGAAAAAAATGATTTAATGCCGTTTTTACTGTAGGCTGATAACAGAAAAAGTACGTGATATTAATAGTAATGCGCGGCCCTTGGGCGTTGTGACCGCGTCCGGTGTGAACCCGGTGTAAATCCTGCTGTAGAAGGATCAGTGTTGTTGTTTACAGCTCACCCACACCGGCGTCGGCCTTCATCACCAGTTTCATGTCCGTCTCACGTGTTTGTGTCCTCAACACGTCCACTCGCTCTCTGTGAATCCTCTGGACATTCACCTGCTCTATCCTCACATGGACTCACTCAGAAACTTTATTAGGAGGCTGCAGGAAAAGTTCCAGAAAATGTCCAGAATAACTTGACTCAGACTTCAGGTCTGAAAACAGAGACAGTGATGTTTAGTCAAAGTCCTTTATTTTCACGCATGAACTCAGTTTAATTTACAGTAAAGTTTTATTCTTTATCCAGGTTGGAGTACTGCAGACTGTCAGAGATCAGCAGTTCTTCTCTGGCTTCAGCTCTGAGGTCAAACCCCTCTCATCTGAGAGAACTGAATCTGAGTAACAACAACCTGCAGGACTCAGGAGTGAAGGAGCTGTGTGGTTTTCTACAGAGTCCAACCTGTCGACTGGAGACTCTGAGGTCAGTTTACTGACTGACTTTTGTAGATCTCATATCTATAAAACAGCATTTATACTCAATTTATCTCATTAAATTCAAATGTAACATAATTCCTCTTCATACTTAATTTGAACCAATTAATTAATCTGTGACATTTTAAATATTCAGCGACTTGTTAAAACACTGAGTTTAGTTCTGGATTTCCTAAACTGATCTACAGGACAGAGACCGGGTCCAAATAATCTATTTGTACTGAATCAGGACTCGTTTTTAGTCCAACATGTCTGATTTCATATTTATCTTCCATGTTATGAGTCTGTGCTGACATGAATATGTGTCAGTTATTTTCACACATCAACTCAGTTTAATTTACAGTTAAGTTTTATTCTTTATCCAGGTTGGAGAGCTGCAGTCTGTCAGAGATCAGCTGTTCTTCTCTGGCTTCAGCTCTGAGGTCAAACCCCTCTCATCTGAGAGAACTGGATCTGAGATATAACAACCTGCAGGACTCAGGAGTGAAGGAGCTGATTGATCTACAGCAGAGTTCAACCTGTCGACTGGAGACTCTGAGGTCAGTAGATGGTTGGAGTCAGTCCACGCTGCTTTCATCTGTATGTTACTAAACACAGTCAGTATCACAGATCCAGGGTCTGTGCTACCAAGCAGGATTTGTGGTTATCAGGTTAACTTCAGGTTTAGTTTTTTCAGTTGTCAAAGGTAAAGGTCACACTGACCTTTATATGAATTTGAAGAAAGAGACCCTACCAGGAGCACAAGGCTCCAGACAACACAGCCCTCAGGTTCACAGGGACACGCAAACCTCTCCACCACGATAAGGCGGAGGGAGACGAAGTTTCCCTGTTTGTTCTCCTCTGATTTGTTATTATAGAACAGTTTGATCCTGGTTGCTGTCAGTCAAACTGTCCATGTCTGTGATTGGTCATCCACAGTAAACGCCGCCCCTTTTTGATGAGGAAAACCTGAGTTAACTTAACGAGTTGATAACCAGCGTCATGTGACCACTTAGCCTGACTGAGTCTGTCAGGTTCAGTTGAGCTGATCTCAGAATGATCTCCTGGACATGTTGAAGTGTCTTCATAGTTCAGGCCTCAGTGTTTCCTCAGTGAAGCTGTGAGAGGACAATGAGGACAGACGTCAGGATTGGACAGAGACACAGAGAGACAACAGTCGGCCAATCAGATGAGCCACAAGCTGCTTGGGATCATGTGATTGAGTTGACGTGAAGACGACAGTTTCAAGAGTTTATTGTCATGTACACAACTATTACATTAAGCAGTTGCTTGTAATGACATGCCTGGGTCACAGGCTCTCTTATGGCAATGCTCAGAATATTTCAAGCAGATAAACATTTTAAATAAGATAAAATAGAATATAAAAATGTAAATAATATATAACTATCTAAAATATATATATATACACGAAGAGAAAAGAAAACAATAGAGCAAAATGCTATGGTGCTAATATGCTAAGGTACAGAGTCAGTGGAATAATGACGGATGGAGGAGTTTAAAAGTCTTATGTCCTGGGGGATGAAACTGTCTCTGAGCTGGTGCTGCCGGCTCGGATGCTGCAGCACCGTTGACCAGACGGCAGCAGGTAAAAATGTTAATGGCTGGGGTGAAAGGGGTCTTCAATGATCCGGCTGCTCTTCTTCCTGCACCGCTGGGTGTAGAGGTCCTCTATGGATGGTAGCTCCGTCCTGGTGATGTGCTGGGCGGACTTCACTACCCTCTGTAGAGCCTCACGGTTCAGGGCGGTGCAGCTGCCATACCAGGTTAGGAACTTGAAGATACTGACTCGCTCCACTGTGGTCTCGTTGATGGAGAGGGGGGCGAGTTCTTCTCCTCGTCTCTTCCTGTAGTCCATGATCAGCTCCTTACTTTTGCCGACGTTGAAGGAGTGAGGCTAGCGGCTTCTCCTCCTGCATCGGCGAAGGGAGAAATCTGATTTCTCCTGCTCAACCCTTCTCTTTGCATCCAACGAGAGGAACGCAGAGTTGCAGCTTCCAGCTCATCTTCTCAAGGAAACCGCCTCTAAAATCAAGCTTTTCCAAACGCGTAGCAGCGACTCGATGTCCTGTAGGTAAGAACTTCAAACCAGCGACTGAGTCACAGCTCGACATAATTATTGCACAACACAAAGCATAGAATATTTTCCGATCCTCTTGGAGAGATGCAGACGCTACATCAGCGCTGCTGGACTTTTCTTTGTGGTCAGTCATGGTTCTGAGTCCGACCCACATGTTCCTAGTGTTGGAGCCCTTGTAGTGAGACTCCACTTAGTCCCTGTAAAGTCTCTTGGCACTGCTAGTAGAACTCCGGAGTGCATACCTGGACTTCCTGTACTCCTCCAGATCACCTGAGATGTAGGCATCAGTCCGTGCTTTGAGTTTTGAGTTGACGTCACCATTAATCCAGGGCTTCAGTTGTTGTTGTTTTCATGTGAACAGGAAGTGAAGCTGGACCACAGCTGACAGCCTCACACGAGTGAAACATGGCTTCACCTGTAACAGCACTCTGCACTTTGACATGCAGAGGACACACACTGAGCTCTTAGCGTGTTCATTCCAACACGTGAACATGAAGCAGAGAGGAAGCTGCTCCACCTCTGAACAGGACTGAAGTCCCTGCTGCTCTTTCTACTGGATGAGCTGCATCACTGACTCACAGCTGATGAAGTGAGTCTCTGTGACACTGATGTCTTCTTCTCTCAACAGGTGGAGCAGAGTGTGAAGAGGACAGTGTGTGTGGACGGAGGCTGAGCTGTGTCCTGAGGATCCAGAGGCTGAAGCAGCAGCAGCTTGTGTGTAGAGCGGCTCTGACTGGGCCTTGTTGCTGGGAGGCAGAGTGGAGACAGAGCTCCAGAGGAATCAGAGGAGGTGGTTGTAATTTGTAACCTCATCACTAGATGGCCCTCCACACCGATTGTGTTTATTCACATGAAGAATGTGTTTATTGAAATGACACAACACAAGCAGAATATATAACCCTCTATAAAGAGCCACATACAGTGTGTTTATTGATTAAATAAATTGATTTAGTTCAACACAAATTTCAACACATTGAAATCACTTTGAGTTTAAAATCAGAGTTTTGTCTTTGACACAAAAGATCAAAACTCTGGACTTAAAAATGGGACGTTTTCATTTCTGCATCAGGTGCAGAGCGGTGGTTGCTAAAAAACATATCAGAGAGCAAAGTTCTGTTTCTTCTTGTGTCTGCTTTAATGCTCAATAAGTATCCTAGTCTATGAGTCAAACACATGGATCATTTCCTCTGTGACAAACCAGATGTAACGAGAAGAAAAACATCTCAGAGAGAAAAGTTCTGTTTCTACTTGTCTCTGCTTTATTTTTTTGTGTTATTTCAAAACTCAGATTCAAATTCAGGTTTTCAATCAATCAATCAAAAATAAATGTAATATTTTTCTTATGTCTCAATTTTTTTTTCCAAAAGCATAAGTCACAGGAAACTTGAAACAGACTCAGGGACTTTTACTCTGACATCTCTGGATTATTACACAAATAAAAACCTCACACAGGAACAGTTTCATACGAGGAAAAGATTTATTTCACATTTCTTTCTTTTTAAAAACCACAAGCTTTGTTTGAGGAATCATAGACATCAACGAGACACAGGAAGAATCAAGAGGCTCAATTACCGAGAAAGACACGAGGGACGGAGGACGATTACACACACGAGACGTCGGTTCTGTTCTGTAAGAGTTCTCTACGTTCTGTACGAGTTCTGTACGAGTTCTTTACAAGTTCTGTACGAGTTCTCTACGAGTTCTGTACGAGTTAGTTCTAGTTCTGTGGTTCAGGACGTCTGCTTCTGCTCCTATGAGAAGAAAACCAGTAGAAAAAGAGGCGAGGGGGTAAAACAGCTGACATGAGGTCATCGCACAACAACAGAGACAGAGACACACTGCCAACACAAGACACACACACACACACTGGAGATCACAGCTTGACAAATTCAACAATCTGATCACAGACGACACCGTTTTGAATACAAGCCCCGACCTCCTCCATGTTAGCCGATGGGACATGGACCAAACAAACAAACAAAATCAAAGTAGACGTTGAATAATTGTTTGTTAAAGATGGTTTCTGTCATTTCAGGTCTTTCTTCAGATTTTCTGATCAGTTTGGTTTTAATAATAATAAAAATGCTCTGAGACATGATGATTGACAGCTGAGACTGGTGAGAGACAGTAGCTGCATGGCAAAAAAGTTTTCTGTAATCGTTTAAAGAAACTTTCATTTTCTAAAGTCATTTTGAAAGTAGCATCGTATATTTTTTTTTGTGAGAATATTTCGTGTATTTTCTGCCATGGTTGGACGAAGTGGGCGTGGCCTCGATGATGTAACTCCACTAAACTTCACATGACGGCAGCATTTGCATCGTAGATATTTTAGTGGAGACGTCACGTCCATCTTTATTTAGTTTGTTCACACACCTGGATCCACCAGAGTCACGTTAACAGTGACGACACAACTCCGGTAAAACAGGTTTTAAACCAGCAACCTGCTCGATCTGACCTCTGACCTCCAGTGCAGGCGGGACAAGGAGGGGGAGGAGCAAAGGGCGGAGAGTGTCAGAGTCACACAGGCACTTGAGAGGAAACACGAAAAACACTAGGACTTCTATTAAGGCACAACAGATTACACACAAACACTAACAGACACACACACACACACACACACATCTTTGGAACAGAGGATTCTCTCGAACACAGAACGACCTTCACAAAACTCAGTCATGTTTCAAATTCTAACAACGTGGATAGAACCTCAATTTTCATGTTATAATAATATAACATTTGTTCGTCCATCAGCTGTAAAGTTTAGTTTAAAGTATTAATGTCTCTTTTCCCTTTCTAACTCAAACTAGAAAGTAAAATAAGTTTAGTTTTATTAATTCTAGTATTTCTGTTTCAAAGAGTCAAAGTTCCTTCAGGTTGAGGAGCGTTCAGATGTTAAGTGATGTTTACAGGAAGTGGATTTCATTGAGTCGCTCCAACATTAAAATACAAACAGCTGCACAGGTCACTTCGGTTCACACGTCACAAATCTGCACAAATTCACGAGGCTTCACTCGGACTCACTTTGACGAAGTCGGGATTTTATGGAGTTTTTACTGAAGCAGCACAAACGAGGATCTGATGACGAATCAACATCGTCTGAAAACACTGAATCTCTGAGAGGACGATTCTGAGATGAATCAGCTTCTGAGTTCACAATAAAAACAATACAAATAAAAATATCACTTCATCTTTATGCTCCGCTGGGGTGGTTGTGGTCTCTTTAGTGGTCGTGGTCGAGGTCGTGGTCGAGGTCGTGGTCTTGGTCTTGGTCGTGATCTTGGTCTTGGTTGTGGTCTCTTTAGTGGTCGTGGTCTCTTTAGTGGTCATGGTCTCTTTAGTGGGCGTGGTCGTGGTCGTGGTCTTGGTCACCCTCACCTCTCTGGCCGCTCTCTCTCCGGCCTGCACCGCCCCCTCCATGTAGCCGCTCCACTCTGTGGCCGTCTCCGTCCCAGCGAAGTACAACCGGCCCACCGGCTCCCTCAGCACCCTGCAGGGGACATGAGGAACTACAGCTCATCTGTGATTCACTGACGGTGAGTTTCTTCCCTGTTTGTTTGTTAGTTTGTTTGTTTGCTTGTTTGTTTGTTTGCAGGACGACAGGACGGATGCTGACGTGGTGGAGACTTACTTCCCGTACTGGGTGAGGATCCTGGGGGGAAGTAAGCTGTGTAGCAGCCTCCAGAATATTCCTCCTCACACCAGTTCTTCTCCTCGTAGTGAACCGGCTGAACTCACATGCAGAGCCTCCTCCGAGTCCAGCACCCGGGCGTAGATCTCACAGATCTTCTTCAGCCTGAAAACAGCAACAACAGTCTGGATTAGAAGGATCCTGCAGCTGGGATAGTGTCAATGTTCTGTCTCCTCTGAGGGACCCACCTCTCCTCCTTGGTCAGTCCGGACAGTTTCCTGGGCCAGGATGAACCTGAAGGAGCCGCGGAGAGGAAACAGTGATCCGTGGAAGAAGAAGGAAGAAGTGAACAAAAACATACACACACTCATTGTGAACACAACACAAACACATTATGACAAAGGACACACAGCTGCATCTATAAGAGAAAAGGTTTGCCTCTTTGAGTCTGATCTAAAAACTAAATTAATGTTTTATTGAGTTTTTCCTCAGCAGGAAACTGTGACATCACAAGAGAGAAATCTGAAAGTTAAACCACAGATTCACTTCCTTCCGGTTCCTCCTGCTTTTCAAACAATCAACCTTCATGTCAATCACAGTCACATGATCAGTGTCACTGTCTGAATCTCTGTCTTCACCCCATGATCGCAGGGACACTCCCATCGGGCTTTGTGTCGTCCAGCGTCAGGCCAATAGGAGCGTCCTCCTCCTCGATCACCATGGTGCCGCAGAATCCTGGACAGACACACACACACACACACACACACACACACACACACACAAACACACACACACACACATAAGCAAGCGTGAAAAAGCAAGGTTTTTGATGGACAGGGAAATCTGCCAAACATGAAACACTTTCATAAGGATAGAATATGAAGTTATGTGAAAAGGAATCTTCCGTGTGATGCTTTACACCTGGAAACAGGAAGTTGTCAGATTGAACGGATGTGTTGCTGTTCTCTTTATAACCTCAGGCTGTTCTCTCCCCCTCCCCCTCCCCCGTACCCTTCTTCCCTTCTATCAGCGACATCACTGCTGTCCCATAAAGTCGCTCTTCACCTCCACCTCACTAACTAACACCTCAATGTCAGTGTCAGAAAGTTTCACTTCCTCTTCTCATCGCTTGATGCCGTGCCTCCGTCAGGACTCGCGGTGGAAACCCATTGGTCAGCAGCATCATTTGATATTCATGACGTGCTTTGCATTGACCACTTATAGTTGAAATTGGGCGTGTGGAGGGCGGATTTGGAGTTCAGGTTTGCGTACGCACACTTTTAGTAAGAATCCTACGCACTCTTTTATAAATCTGACCCCTGAGCTTGAACCGGTTGTTTTGACGTCTCTATGTTAGCATCAATGACTGTATCAACATGGACGACACGACCGCATGCTGCTGTCATCGAGCACTGGTGACGTCATGTATACGCCCACCTGACCAATCAGGAGTCAGCCTCAGCTGTCAATCATCATGTCTCAGCATGTTTTATATCATCAAATAACTGATTCAAACCAAACTGATCAGAAACACTTTAACAAACATCAGTGACATGAGAACGACCTGAAATGAAAGGAAAACATCTTTGACAAACATTTATTTAACGTTTACTTTGAGTTTTTACTTTAGTCCATGTCCCATCTACCAACATGGAGGAGGAGGGGTTTATGACCTGTACTGCAGCCGGCCACTAGGGGGTGATCCAGATGTTTTGGCTTCACCCCCCTTTAAGAGCCGTCAAATCACTTCACATTTAAATCGTCTCCTATGTTTGAAAAAAGCTGCTCTGGCATACTTTCGATTTTTGACAATGATTTTATAACTTCTCTCCTCTAAAATTAGTAATTGTCATTAAACCAATCAAGTGAAGGATGCATTCAGTACTCAGCCAATCAGGAGCAGCTTTCACTTAAGCTGCAGTGAGCTCTGACCCGGAAGAGGAGGAGTTTACAAACACAGGCCCCGCCCCCACACAGTCCCTCCCACCTTGAGGTAATGGGAGAGGAGCAGAGTCCGTCCACTTGAAGCAGCCGCTCAGTTTGTCTCTGGTCCATCGAGCTGCAGCTTCTGTGTCCTCCTCCTCTCTGCTCTCACTTGGACTAAGACACATTCATCACTAGTGACCAGCACCTGATCAGAACATGAAGGAACTCAGTGATCTAAGATGGCGCAGATCTTAGAATTGATTGGTCAATTCTAAGATGGCGCCGCATAAGGCTGCTTCGGTGATTTGGTGCGTGATGTTTTCTCTTGTTTTGTTAGTTAATTCAGTTTTCTGCTTAAAAACCGGGATCTCTTTCACCAGAGAGATGCTCATGAACATCAGGGACATAATTTATTACCGACTTTTATTGCCTCGGTAATGTCCAAAATCGATATTTTGGACATTCTGGTCGAAGGTGCGCTCACCTTTGTTCACACGGTGAAGCGGCGGAGGAGAGGTAAACGGGCCGGCGCTCTTGTGCGTCTCCGCCAGCGGGGTCTTCACACAGCACTTCCGGGTATATTCCTCTCCAACGTGCGCTCACTCTGCAACAAGCTGGACGAACTCCAGCTTCTAGTTAGTAAAAACAGAGACTTCTCCTCATCTTCCGTGCTGTGCTTCACGGAGACGTGGCTGCGTGGATCTGTACCGGACTCTGCGCTGCAGCTGGCTGGCTTCCAACTTTTCCGAGGGACCGCAACACGGAGCTCTCCGGCAAAACGAAGGGTGGAGGTATCTGCTTTTACACTAACTCTGGCTGGTGCAACGATGTGACAGTGATTCAACAGTACTGTTCTCCTGATCTGGAATATTTTTCCATTCACTGCAAACCCTTCTACTCCCCCCGTGAGTTGGCTTCATTCATTCTGGTCGGTGTTTACATTCCACCGCAGGCTAACGTGCAAGAGGCACAACGCATGCTCGCTGATCAGATACTGTGTGGAGCGGACTAACCCGGACTCCTTAGTTATTGTCCTCGGGGACTTTAACAAAGGAAATCTCACCCGTGAACTTCCCAAATATAAACAATTTATTAAATGCCCAACCAGAGAGGAGAAAATTCTGGATCACTGTTACACCACAGTAAGCAGTGCTTATCATGCCGTCCCCGGGCTGCACTGGGACTCTCGGACCACGTCATGGTCCATTTGATTCCTGCATACAGGCAGAAATTAAAACTCAACTGTAAACCTGTTGTGAGGACTTCAAAGTTGTGGACCAGTGAAGCTGTGGAGGATCTTCAGGCGTGTTTTGACTTTACAGATTGGGATGTGTTCAGGACTGCTACTAATAGTCTGGATGAGTACACAGAGGCTGTGACTTCTTATATCAGCTTCTGTGAGGACAGCTGTGTTCCATCACGCACCAGGGTGATTTACAATAATGACAAACCCTGGTTCACAGCTAAACTCAAAAAGTTAAGGTTGGAGAAGGAAGAGGCGTGCAGGAGCGGGGACAGAGTCAAGTTTATAGAGTTGTAATACAGGTTTAGCAAGGAGGTGTGAGAAGCTAAACGACTGTACTCTGAGAAACTTCAACGACAGTTCTCAGCCAATGACTCTGCCTCTGTCTGGAGAGGGCTTAGGCAGATTACAAATTGCACAAC
>JAFBJV010031610.1:192925-205794 GCA_016801935.1 Platichthys stellatus | reverse complement strand
TGCCCGCCCAGAGAGGAGAACATTCTGGATCACTGTTACACCACAGTAAGCAGTGCTTATCACGCCGTCCCCCGGGCTGCACTGGGACTCTCGGACCATGTCATGGTTTATTTGATTCCTGCAGAAATTAAAACTCTGTGAACCTGTTGTGGACCAGTGAAGCTGTGGAGGATCTTCAGGCGTGTTTTGACTGTACAGATTGGAATGTGTTCAGGACTGCTACTAATAGTCTGGATGAGTACACAGAGGCTGTGACTTCTTATATCAGCTTCTGTGAGGACAGCTGTGTTCCATCACGCACCCGGGTGATTTACAATGATGACAAACCCTGGTTCACAGCGAAACTCATAAAGTTAAGGTTGGAGAAGGAAGAGGCGTTCAGGAGCAGGGACAGAGTCAGGTTTATAGAGTCGAAATACAGGTTTAGCAAAGAGGTGAGAGAAGTTAAACGACTGTACTCTGAGAAACCTCAACAACAGTTCTCAGCCAATGACTCTGCCTCTGTCTGGAGAGGGCTTAAGGCCTAAATATAGTCCTGCGACTGCAACCGCGGAAGGCCATGCAGTTGCATCGACGGGCTCGTTTTGGTTTATACTTCTCTAACGTGCTGCGCGTGTTGCCACGCAATTCACCGCCAGAACACTAGGCGGAGTAACGTTTTTTTTCAAAGACAAAACACACAAAGAAGAGATGTCTTCTTCTTCGTCGACTGTTTATTTACATCGCCACTCTGGCTCCTCATAGCCTTTTTCTGGCGGACAAATCGGCCAGTCAGTGACGGGTTATACAAGTGGTCATACTTTCGGATCTCTTCTGCCAAGTGCTCATCTATTTGGTCCATATTCGTTCTTCTAAATCTTCCGTGATTTCCGCGTATTATGGGGCATGACACCGGAAACTAGACTCCGGACGGGATGTAGTCAGCCGACCAATCACAAGCCTTGCGGGCTGCGTGAGGCATGGGTCGATTTATCGTATAGTTAGAAAAATCAACGGACGCACGCAAGACGCCAGAGGGCACGAAAGGGGCGTGTTGCGTGTCTTGTGTGTAATGAGGCCTTTAGGCAGATTACAAATTGCAAGCCCAGAGCCCCCCACTCCACTAACGACTCACGCCTGGCCAACGACTTGAACGAGTTTTACTGTCGCTTCGATAGACAATGGGAAAGTCCTGAAACCATCCCCCATGACACCACACTCCAGCCCATCAGCCGCAGCTCCCCCACAAAAGCAAGGGCCTGCACCTCTCCACAACTTCCAACCACAGGGACGACTCTCTCCATCCTGGAGAGCGACGTCAACAATCTCTTCAAGAGACAGAACCCACGCAAAGCAGCCGGGCCAGACTCTGTCTCTCCATCAATCCTGAAGCACTGTGTTCTGAATTCAGATCCATTAGCACCGGTTCCCCTCAGCTGCACCTCCAGTCACCAGTCTGTCAAACTCCTGAAGTTCACGGATGACACCACCCTCATTGGCCTCATCTCTGATGGGGACAAGTCCGCCTACAGGTGGGAGATTGACCATCTGGTGACCTGGTGTGACCAGAACAATCTGGAGCTCAACGCGCTGAAAACAGTGGAGATGGTTGTGGACTTCAGAAGGAACCCAGCCCCTTCCACCCCCATCACCCTGTGACATGCCCCAGCCGTCACTGTGGAGTCCTTCCGCTTCCTGGGCACCATCATCTCCCAGGACCTCAAATGGGAGCTGAACATCAGCTCCATCACCAAAAGAGGACAACAGAGGATGGTCTTCCTGCGGCAGCTGAAGAAATTCAACCTGCCAAAGAAAATGATGGTGCACTTATTGATATACACCACATACAGAACACATACACATCCCACCTCCCTGTTTCAGTTCGTACAGAGATAGTGAGTCTGACATACACCACGTACATAACACATACACATATTGACATATTCGCACACATTCTTCATACCTTTTACTCATAGTCAACAATTTATATCACACATCCCAGCTCCCTGATTCAGTTCGCACAGAGACAGTGAGTAGACCTTGGCCCACAATCTCTCCCAGACAGCACACTAACGCAGCTGCACTGATACAGCAACATTATCACCTCTGGTAACCACGACAACGGAGTGCACGTACGACATCTTCATCACGCGACATTCCAAGAGGATGAGGCACTGTCCCGTCTAGATGCAGCAGCCTCCATCTAGTTTCGACCAATCCAAGAAGAACCCCAGTTACGCCCAATATATCAATATATAATCTAGGTGCGCACTCTGTTTAAGCGTCTTTCTTCCTGTGTAGCCTTCTGCATAGAACTAGAGACCCATGCATGTTCAATTGCTGGACACCGCGTTTTCCTGACCTGTGACCTCTGAATAAACTTGCTTAATTTCAACTTGAGAACGACGACTCCTCTCCTTTGATTTCCACACGCAACTGTCTGTCTGTTTGGTTGCTGAAAAGAGCGGAGTGGAAAAACAACCAGTCGGGGAGGAGGTCGTCTCTCGGACGGGAAAGAACCGCCCTGAGTGGCTTGTCTCTCCTCGGGAACCTGATCAAACAGCTGTACTACTAAAAAGCTAAGCAGAGCCTATTTAATTGAAATCTGCATATTGTCGTGATAGGAAAAACTAAATTTTTGATCAGTAGTACTGAGGGTGAGTACAAGTTGCCTGTGCTAAATTTAGAATAGTAATTGCACAGGTCTGAAAACGCTGTGTATTGTGCAATTGTCTTTTATATTTTAATAAAGAGAAGCCGGCAGCTTACACTGTAAAATATGACTAAATCAGTTGGTGTAAGAGTAGCCGAAGAAAACGAGAAGCCGGAAGCTTACACTGTAAAATATGTCTAAATGAGTTGGTGTAAGAGTAGCTGAATGAAAGAAAAAAGGAGTTAAAATTCAGCCAGACGCATGTTGTAAAATTGCCTCACGACGGTGGTTGATGTGGGGGTTGGCGTGACGACACACACTGTAAAACAAAGCACCTTAACGGGTTTGTGTGTGGGCATGTTGCTACGGATTTAACTCACAGGCCCTCCAAATCTCGCAAAAAAGGGAATGGAAGGGCCTAACAATTGGACTATCAAATATTATATGTAGAAAGAGATATCAAATTAGAAAAAGTGACTGTGGGGGAGACTTCTGAGGAGCAGCCCTTTTGCGGTCTCTGCCCGTGTGTTAGCATTCCTACACACTGATAGTAAAGCGCACACACATTCCCTCTCACTGACGGAGAAACACACACACAATGGAGGATTTTGGGGAATATGTGACAGCGCAAGTGAGAAATATGACCGCTCCTAAGGAGTGGAAGGGTAGAGAGGAAGTGTGGAGCAAGATTTTGATCGGGTGGCGGAATAAAGGGTGGATATTGCCCGGGAATATAGCCCCAACCCGGAAGGTGATTGGAAGTATGAGAGCCGCACTGCTCTTAGCAGTGGACGAGGCGGAATCAGCAGAGAAAGCAGCTAAATGCACTCTGTTCACCAAACACCATGTTACAACTAAAATGGCTAAATTGGAATTGGAGATAGGCTCACAGGCTCTGGATGTTTGCTTGCGGGTTGTGTTCGGTATGCCGAAGTTCGGAGAAGGGACTGATGGCTTGGGAGTGAATGTCAAAACTCCCAGTGGGGACAAGGAGCAACTGCAGGAAACAGCCAACGCCCTTGCAGTGCCAACCCCGGCCGCTGTGCCAACCCCAAATTTCCCCAAATGCCCCCTCCTTACGGTGTCAACACAGGTGTAATACCTCTGTCTCCCCACGAGAGGGAGACAAAGAGGGCTCCAACTGAACTTCCACCAAGTGCCTACACGATGGCGCCAGTGCGCGTAGTAGAGGGAGGAGTGCTTCATGGAGTCATGCAATTGACAGGAGGACAACTTACGGTGAAAGATGATTCACTTTCGGAGGCAACACAGATCCTTACAGGAACAGTGGAAACAGTCCAAGGTGAAATCAGACTGCTGAAAGAGGAAATGGCTGCAATGACTGCAGCGGGAACAACTGAAGGAGACCAAGATGGAGGGCACGAGGGTCACAGAAGCAGAAGAGAGACACCATCGCGCTCCGCCAGTGGATCGGTGAAATCGCATCGCTCACCGTCACCAGATGGGGCTAAAAGAGGGCCGGCCTCTGCCCACGCATTTGAAGGGAGGATCAGAGAAAGGAGGTCCAGCCTTGGAGACCACACCCCATGGGGAAAGGGGTACACCTGGACAAGGTCAAAACAACATCTCCACATGACACGCACTCTGTTGCCCCCAGAGCGATGGGACCTCTCTCGTCCACCTAAAAAGGGGGCGCCGGCTTTTCATCAGTCGGATGATGACTGGGAGAAAGAACCACATGATTGTGACAAGCACCAGTATAGGTCGAGCCAATCAGAAGAGGATGACGACAAGGGGGAGGAAAAGGAGGGAGTCCACGTAATTAGCGGCATCTTACATGGCAGTACCACACCTATGAGGACGAGAGGGCATCATGAAAGGATGAAGGAGGTCCAGAAGAGGGAAGAAGCAAGACAGGAGGAGAGGCCTGCATACTCGGTCCCCTTGAGACAGGCACCTGGACAGTCACCTGGCATGTGTGATTTCCACCCATGGGGATTTGCTGATATGACCGGCCTAATTGAAGGATTACCCCCTCTCACGTCAGGAGCCACTCCCTGGATTGAGGCGTTTGAAACCCTCACCATGGGGAACAACCTGGCCGCTGGGGACCTCCGCCCGGTATTAGCTCGCTGCACAGATCCACATCGCGCAGCTAAGCTGCTCCAGGAAGGAGGAATCACTGCATTGGTCCCCAACCATGCGTCTTTTAACCCCTACCGGAACCCCCTGTGGACCGCCTTAAGGCGCAAGTACCCAACCCCACTAAACAAAGGTGCTCTAAAGCCTGTAAGTGGGATGGGAAGATGTCCCCTGCAGAGTTCATTAGACAAACACAGACGGCCTGGAGGAAGGCCTACCTTGGACCCCATGACTCCTCCAACCTTACCATCTCCATGTGGAGAACAGCTACCATTCAAGGACTTCCACCATCAGTTCAGACTAAGCTGGAGGATTGCGTGGGCCTGGACGAAATGGTTGGAACCGAGTGGCAGGCTCAAGTCACTCACCACATGAACAAGCACACTGAAGCCCAAGACAAATAAGAAGGCTCATGGTGGCTCAGGTCTCCGAACATGAAGGCAACAAGGCTGAGAGGAAAGCAGCAGCGGCTGCCAAGGTAGTGAAACCTCCCACGGCTGCAGAAGTAGCGGACCTGGTGGTTAAGCAGATGACAGCGATACAGCCTCTTCCTACACCTCAGCCACAGTTGCAGACTCCTCCCCTACACTATGGCTCACCACAACAGCCTATTCCTACGCCTCAGCCCCTGATGCAGGTTCCACCCCTCTACTATGGCCCACAACAACAGCAGCAGTATGATCAGTATCAGCAACCACAAGGCCCGTATCAGCACCAACCCCAAGGAGGAAGAGGAGGTTGGGCACCAGGAGGAAGAGGAGGTTGGGCACCAAGAGGCAGAGGACGTGGCACAGGAAACACTTCGTATTTCTGCTATAACTGTGGACAACCAGGGCATTTTGCCAGATACTGCAGGCTGGAATCCCAGCAAATGGGGACCCCACGTGATTGAGGCTATGACCAACCCAGAGGACCACCCTACCAACCACCTTACCAACCACCCCCTCAGAGACAAGCCAACATCCCTTACCCAGTCCCATATGATGTGGACCCAGCCACCCAGGCACCCCTGAGGGAGTGGAGGAACGAATGAGGATGCCCGCCACCAGAAGGGGGACTGATGCGACACTTTGGACTCAACACCGAACCACTTGTGTCGTGTGACATCGATGGTGTCCCTCATCTCATGCTGGCAGACACTGGAGCAACATACTCCTGTCTGCGGACCACACAGCCACTTTCAGAAAACTCCACTTTGGTGGTGGGAGTTACGGGGTCCCCAATTAGACAGTCGTTCACCCAACCCCTCCGTGTGACGCTGGGAAGCCACACAGTCTCTCATGCATTCCTCTCTGCCCCATCATGCCCAGCTAACTTATTAGGACGCGACTTGATGTGCAAACTCATGTTGAAGATTTATCTCGATGAAAAGGGGGTCCAAATCTCCTCTGAAGTCCCAGAAACCACAAGACAGCATCCAATTCGTATCCTATTCACTGGAGAAATACCCCAACCATCGGATCACGAAGTGTTTTGGCTCAGACTGATGCCCACTGGCCCCTCAACACCACGCATCCAGTTCCTGTTCAATACATACAAACCTAAAATCTATGCCTTACACCCATACAAAACTCCCCTCTCACACATACATTGCACTCTCAATGTCACCTCGAACCCTGATGAGCAATATGAGGAAGACTGGGACGAGAACATGGCTCATCTAAAACCCAAGATCACATGCTCAAGCATAATGTGTGGCAAAGAAGGAGTGGCTGCAGAGGTTAAACTGGATGACTTTGCTGAAGAATGGTACCAGCTCACAGAATCTGCTCCACATGTAACGTTAACTGTGGGATTTGGCTATGAAGCTCGCAGTCTAGGCCCCATGATGAAGAGAGCACAAAGTTTGACCTGGATTGCCACTACAGACCCAGAAGTTCTCAAGGCCGCCACTGAAGACATGTGGAAGTTCAACATCCCTCCCACCACAGAAACTACACTCCCAGAACACTTGCCCATACCAAGACATCATGGTTTGTCCTGCACTGATCACCCAGACACAATTAGGATGCTCAGCTCTGTCCCCGCAAGGATTTGGACCACTTCTGCGTATGACGTAGGAAGACTCCACACCGAGCCCATCATGGTCAGACTCTGTAACCCCCATGACCCTCCGTTGTACAGACCCCAATACAGACTCAAACCTGACCAAATGGAAGGAATTGCCTCCACAATACAGGGGCTCCTGGAAGCTGCAGTAATCTACCCCACCTCTTCTCCCTACAACACCCCCATTTTGCCAGTACCTAAAGCTGGAGGGAAAGGCTGGAGGATGGTGCAAGACTTCAGACCAATCAATCAGATAACGATACCAGATGTGCACCCAGTTCCTGACCCACATGTCTCGCTCAACAACCTGGACCCAAGTCTCACCTACTTCACAGTAGTAGATCTGGCAAATGCCTTTTTCAGCATTCCTGTTCACCCGACCTGTCAACAGTTCTTTGCATTCACATACAACAACCACCAGTACATCGGCCACAATCTGTCTAGATGCCACCCATGCTCTTCTCACCCTGCTGGCCGAGAAGGGCTACAAGGTAAAGAAGGAGAAAGTGCAGTGCACAAGACGAGAAGTGACGTTTCTGGGAAGACAGATCTTAAAAGAAGGACTTGGAGTGTCCACTGCCCACAGACAGACTATACTGCACCATCCAAAGCCAATGATTGTGTCCCAAATGTTGTCCTTCCTTGGTCTCACAGGATACAGCAGGACTCACATACCAGACTTCACGGGACTCACTGCCCCTCTCAGGGATCTGCTGAGGGAAGCAGGAAACAGAAACCTCACTGCCCCACTAGTATGGACCATGGAAGCAGACACAGCATTCTCAAACCTCAAATAGGCCATGGCCCAGGCAGGCTGCTGCCCTGGCCACACCAGACTACACCAAGCCATTTCATCTTGATGTTTCAGAGATGGGTGGTGTTGTGAATGCAGTATTATTCCAAAGACGTTCAACCGACCGATGCGTGCTCATTTACCATTCCTCCAAACTCGATACCGTCGAGACAGGACAAAGTTCATGTGCTTGATACGTTGCAGCTGTAGCGAAAGCCATTGACAAAACCAGCCATGTCGTCATGGGACATCCAACTCAGATTCACACCCCGCATGGAGTTGCAGCTTTCCTCCAGAGCAAAGAGTTCACCTTCAGTTCAGCCCGTAAGACCAAACTTCAGGTCCAGTGCACTCAGTCACACATAACCTTTGTTCCAAGCATCAACAACATGGCAACCAACATTACAAGTGGAACACCCCATGTGTGTGGAGAACTTGAGATCAAGGAAAACAAGCTCAGACCAGACCTGACTGCAGATCCCATTCTGAATGCTGATGCCTGGCTGTACACGGACGGTTGCTGCTACAAAGGAGAAGATGGCAATGTGGCCGCCTATGCTGTGGTGCAGCAACACCCAGATGGAAGTCACACCACCTTGGAAGCTGCAATCATTCCCCAGCCAGCTTCAGCTCAGTTAGCTGAAGTCACAGCCCTCACAGGGATGGAGGTCACGTGCCACCCCTGGATGTACATGAAATTGAAATGTCGAGTTATATGAAGGCACTAGCTGCTCTTACTGTAGCTCTCTCCAATCAGGTCTCCAGGGCCCTGTCGACTGATCTGGAGGAAGCTGCAGGACCAAAGGTAAAAGTCGGTGACTGGGTAAGAGTTAAGGTTCACAAAAGAAAGTGGCCAGAACCCAGGTGGACTGGACCGTACGAGGTGAAGGAAATTACTTCACACTCGGCCCAGGTCAAAGGTAAATCAGGCGCTCCTTGGCACAGCCTGACACATTGTACCCCAGCACCTTCACCTTCCCGCCCATTGGCTGAAATAAGAACTAATTTGAAAAAAGAAGAGGGTATAAGTTGTCACTGGCGTTAAAGATCACAAAGAGGCGTGGTTGTATGTTTGTATGTCTGTTTGTTTTTATTTGCTTCATTCAGAAGTAAAGAATTCCCAAAGAAATTGTTAAAATTACAGTGATTGGTAGCAATTGTTGTTTCAGATTTTTCAAATATAGCCAATCCATTAGAGGAAAGGAGAAACGGTTTAGGCCTCCAAATTTCTACATAAAATCAGATAATTTAATATCTTATTTTTTTTTAACCTGACACAGCAGGGCTAATAGTAAAGACCATTTTAATACTCCACAAGTTACTAATTGGATTCGTAATATAAATTAAAGGATGAGTGATTCACTACATCACATTAAGGTGTCCTTTTAAAGCCCATCTCTAAGTACAGTTAATGTGCAATGTTTTTTTTTCCTTTTCTTTCTCTGTTTGTATTATATTTAAGCCACTTACACCCATACAAAAGTTTCATCCGCAACTGTGGCCTTGTGAGAATGAGATAACAATGTTTTTTGTTTTTAATCTGGTGAAGTTGCTGCTCCGATGAAATGAGCCCAGTGAAAGTTCAATAACAGCTGATCTGTTCTGCAATGCTCAGGTTTGATGAGAAGGGAAATCTAACTCTTCCCACACCCCCTCTCACGCACTGATAAAGATCCTCTCGGTGGGACCTGTGAACCGACGCCGGAGTTTTTACTTTTTCCTTATGTTTTATATTTTCCTATTCATGTTGAGCATTTAACAGAGTCCACAGTGTTACAGTTTGATTTTGTTTCTTGTGTTACATTTTCTCTCTAAATCCACAGTATCATGCATGTGTTTCAACTAAATAAGATATGATTGCTGTGATTCCTTTAAATCACAGCTATGTTTAAACAATTATATATCTATAATTGTCAGTTTTGAATTTTTGATTGATTGCTGTGATTCTTTTAATCACAGCTAGGTTTTGACAATTTTATAAATGCAAATGTTAGTTTAATCGTTTTTGGTTTTAGTAGCTGTGATTCTTATATCACAGCTATAAGTTGACGTTTTATTTTTTGTATAATTCCCCTTTTCCTGCCCTTTGCCTTCCCTGTGAAGTCCACACCTATCAGGTGTGGAAAGGGGGATTTATTGATATACACCACATACAGAACACATACACATCCCACCTCCCTGTTTCAGTTCGTACAGAGATAGTGAGTCTGACATACACCACGTACATAACACATACACATATTGACATATTCGCACACATTCTTTATACCTTTTACTCATAGTCAACACTTTATATCACACATCCCAGCTCCCTGATTCAGTTCGCACAGAGACAGTGAGTAGACCTTGGCCCACAATCTCTCCCAGACAGCACACTAACGCAGCTGCACTGATACAGCAACATTATCACCTCTGGTAACCACGACAACGGAGTGCACGTACGACATCTTCATCACGCGACATTCCAAGAGGATGAGGCACTGTCCCGTCTAGATGCAGCAGCCTCCATCTAGTTTCGACCAATCCAAGAAGAACCCCAGTTACGCCCAATGTATCAATATATAATCTATGTGCGCACTCTGTTTAAGCGTCTTTCTTCCTGTGTAGCCTTCTGCATAGAACTAGAGACACATGCATGTTCAATTGCTGGACACCGCGTTTTCCTGACCTGTGACCTCTGAATAAACTTGCTTAATTTCAACTTGAGAACGACGACTCCTCTCCTTTGATTTCCACACGCAACACACTTCTACACCTGCATCATCGAGTCCATCCTCACCTCCTCCATCACCATCTGGTTCGCTGCTGCCACCGCTAATGACAAAAGGAGGCTGCAGCGTATCATCCGTTCTGCTGAGAAGGAGATCGGCTGCAATCTGCCATCTCTACAGGACCTGTTTGCCTCTAGGACCCTGAGGCAGGTAAGATGGTGGCTGATCCCCCCCCCACCCGGGTCACAAACTCTTTGAGGTTCTTCCCTCGGGCAGGAGGCTGTGGTCCATCAGGACCAGAACCTCCACAAGACCAGCTTCTTCCCGGCTGCAGTTTGTCTCATCAACAAGGCCTGGGACCCCCACCTGACTCAGACTTTTATTCCACCCCCACACCTCAAGGATGTGATACATTAACACATTATCTTATGTTATATTATACTGCATTGCATTGCATAATGCAATCTGACACTGTTCACTGTTTTGCATTTCACTTTTTACTTCACTTGTTATATCTTTATCTTTCATATATTTTTATTCAGAAATGTTAAAATAAATGCTACTTTGTATAAATATTGGAAAAAAGTGAGTAAGTAAACAGTGAGTAAATATATACTGGTTTTCTATTTTTTATTGCTTTTCCTATGTATGTTGTATTTATTGCGTTTTTTGTTTCTATGTTCATTGTAAGCACCAATAACCAGAGCAAATTCCTTGTAGGTGTAAACCTACTGGCAATAAATCACTTCTGATTCTGATTCTGATTCTGATGATGGTTTGATTCCACAGTTTCTGAGACTCATTTAAATATCATGAAAAAGGACCAGTGAACATTGTCCGGCTCAGTCCCAGGAGACGCTCCCAGTCAGGACTCAGTGTTAAAGTGAAGATCTGGATTCATGATCCCAAACCGTCCATTAGTAACTAAATACATAATCCTAAGTGTCATCAACATCATAACATCAAACATGAATTGTGAACCAGTTCATCTTCATGGGTATGAACTGGACTTTGAACCGGTTGGTTTCAAGAGTGAACTGGTTCCACAGGGAGGAGGAGCCTGAGAACAGGGAGGAGGAGCCTGAGAACAGGGAGCGGTCAGACTCCATTTTCAACTGGACGATGAGCAGAAGGAAGGAAAGTGAGCAGGTGAGTGTGAACACAACTTTCTGAAAGTTTCACTGTCTCACTCTCACACCTGCTGTTAACATCCGTCTGCTGATCAAATGACTCTAAGTTTGTCAGTTCACACCTGTTGACAGACGTCATGTGATCGGATCCCAGAGACAGATGTGAACAGCAGGTCTGGATCAAAGAGCCTTCAAAGGAATAATTAACAGAGTTAACTCACAGCTTCACTGTTCTGTTCATCAAGTGTTTAATAACACAACGTGTTTTCACCATCATACGTTAGTCACCTGAGTGTGTGTGTGTGTGTGTGTGTGTGTGTGTGTGTGTGTGTGTGTGTGTGTGTATGTCCTTGCTTGGTATTTTTGGGTGTGTTTCTTGAACAGGCTGGTTTGTCCTGATTCCTGTGAGCTCACAGTGTTTTTCCTCTCAGACTGAAGAAGAGTGGTTATGAGGAGGAAGAGGACAGAGCAGAGTCTCCAGGGTCCAGATGTCTGTCTCTGAAGAGTTACCGGTCCATGGGACATCCTCTATTCTTCAGTAATGAACCTGGACCCTCACACACAAAGTAAGAGACCTGCTGCAAACATGTGAAGCTCCAAACTGAATCCTCACAGAATGAACCAGTGAATGATGTGTTCTGAATAAAAACATGTTTATGTTTGCAGAGGTCAGGACCACAGACTGAGAGCAGAGTCTCCAGGGTCCAGCTATCTGTCTCTGAAGAGTGACTGGTCCATGGATCGTCCTCCAAGCTTCAGTAATGAACCTGGACTCTCACACACAGAGTAAGAGACTGTTTCTACTGGGACCTGCTCTGAAGAGGATCTAGTTTCCTCTAGTGTGGCCCCTGCATTAGGACACAGCTTCATTGAAGTTGGTGACTAATCTCTCAGAATCACTCAAAGAGCTCAGACCTCCACCAAGAACCAACACGCTCCTTATGAAGCCACTTTGAAATCCACTAGAGACTGATTTGGATCTGCAACAAATTCCACACACTGGTAAATATCAGTCCTCTGAACATGTCTGTGAAAGAGGACCCCCACCCCCCCCCACAACCTTCCACCAAGTTCACTGGTAATCTGTCTGTTTTTTATAATCCCACTAACGAACCAACCAACACACAAACATACTGGGTGAAAACAAAACCTCCTTGACAGAAGTGATGACAACCTGTGACTGTGACATGTGAGTTATCAGGTCATGTCTTCACAGGGAGAGGAAGAGGAGTCATGTTTCTGAGGAGGAGCAGTCGTCCTGCTGTGCTTCGTGTCAGGACGTCCTGAAGGATCCAGTCTCCACCAGCTGTGGACACTGGTTCTGCAGACAGTGCATCACCTCATACTGGGACCAGTCTGGTTCTTCAGGAGACTCCTCCTGTCCCGAGTGTGGACAAAGATCCAGAGCAGGAGCTGGAGGTCAGACAGCCGGTCAGTGCAGCACTGTACAT
>JAFBJV010031610.1:159455-184268 GCA_016801935.1 Platichthys stellatus | reverse complement strand
CCCCACCCTGAGTGCTGAAAAATTCCTAGAAATGTCTCAGTCTTTGTGTTAGGTAAAAAATACATGTGTCACTTGTATGCACTTTACAGTATATCAAAAATGCCTAGAAATGTCTCACTCTTTTTTTTAGGTAAAAAATATTGATGGGACACTTGTAGGCACTTTACAGTATATCAAAAATGCCTAGAAATGTCCCACAATTTTTGTTCGGGAAAAATATAATACATGGGAGAAAAAAATCTCCAGCACAAGCTGAGCCCGGGGACACACTCTGAAGCCCCACCCTGAGTGCAGAAAAATTCCCGGAAATGTCTCAGTTTTTGTGTTGGGTAAAAAATACATGGGACACTTGAAGGCACTTTACAGTATATCAAAAATGCCTAGAAATGTCCCACAATGTTTGTTCTGGAAAAATATAATACATGGGAGAAAACAATCTCCAGCACCAGCTGAGCCCGGGGACTCACTCTAAAGCCCCAGCCTGAGTGCTGAAAAATGCCTGGAAATGTCTCAGTCTTGGACACTTGAAGGCACTTCACAGTATATCAAAAATGCCTAGAAATGTCCCACAATTTTTGATCGGGAAAAATATAATACATGGGAGAAAAAAAATCTCCAGCACCAGCTGAGCACGGGGACCCACTCTAAAGCCCCACCCTGAGTGCTGAGAAATTCCTAGAAATGTCTCAGTCTGTGTTAGGTAAAAAAATTACATGGGACACTTGTAGTCACTTTACAGTGTAGCAAAAATGCCTTGGAATGTCCCACACGTTTTGTTAGGGAAAAATACAATACATGGTAGAAAAAATTCTCCAGCACCAGCCAAGCCCGTTGACCCACTCTAAAGCCCCACCCTGAGTGCTGAAAAATGCCTACAAATGTCTCAGTCTATGTTATAGGTAAAAAATACATGGGACACTTGTAGGCACTTTACAATATATCAAAAATGCCTAGAAATGTCCCACAATTTTAGTTCGGGAAAAATATAATACATGGGAGAAAAAATCTCCAGCACCAGCTGAGCCGCGGGACCCATTCTAAAGCCACTCCCTGAGTGCTGAAAAATTCCTAGAAATGTCACAGTCTTTGTGTTAGGAAAAATTACATGGGACACTTGTAGGCACTCTAAAGTATATCAAAAATGCCTAGAAATGTCACACTGGAGCCGATGGGTAGACAAAGGGTTGTAAACTTTTGGCAGGAAAACATTCTCCAGCAGGCCTAAGAATCTCCCCCTGGTGGTTGGAAAATGTCCTGAAGAGCCTTTAGGACCCCCGCTGAGTTCCAAGCCCCGCCCACTCAGGTCCAACTCTGACACTCAATTGGCTTAAAGCCAGCATCATCCTATGACCAGCACCTCAAGGAGGCAGGACCTCTCAGGTAGAATAAAACCACTGAGACATCAATAATCGCTGCCATTTTCCCCTGCTCTGAAGATGTCAACAGACCCCTCCGGGTCTTTCCAGATGATTTAGTTGCTAAAGGGGGCAACCAGAGTTATTTTCTTTCATTTCTTTCATTGTCTTTTATCTTAAGTTTGATCTTACTTTGATAGAGACTTTTGTTTTTAACTTGAAAAGGCCGTGCACAGGAACTCGCTCGCCGGCCGAGCTCAGAGACTTTCTTTCCAAATCCACAGCGGCGTTACCGCTGTTCATTCCCTGCAAAAGAGACGAAGCAGTATCCCGTCAGAGAAGAGACGAAGCAGAATTCCGTTCCAAGAGCAAGATAAGTTCGCTCTATTCGGCCCAGCGCTGACCTCCGTTGCAACCACGAGACCCACCGGAGCACCGCTTAAGAGGCCAGGACACTGATTTGTTTTCCAGGAATCCGCCGTCCGAGCACGCATCCTGAGAGATTCACTGGACTTCCGGAAATCCGCACCCCACGCGCAAGCAACACCGCGGAGGTCACAGTAAGAGGCTTTATTGTCTGGGCAAAGACTAGTTTAAATACTTAGCATGTCATTTGTTTGATTGTATGTTTGTTTGTAGATCGCTGATATTTTTTAAGCCGTGTAACACACGACGACTGAGACGTCACATCCGGTTCCTTTGTTTACTGTGTTTTTGAGAAGCGCGCAGTAACGAGCCGTCACTTCCTTTTAACGTCTTACCGTCAGAGATATTGTGCGGAGATTTACATCTGTTAAAAGATAAATCTCACGTAACTGGACTGCCTGCTTAGCTAGTAGTTGTCTCTGACGATGTTTCTGATGTTTCCTGATCTCTCTCTATCTCTCTCTCTCCCTTTTTCTCTTTTCTCCTAAACCTGTTTTTACACACATCCCGACCTACATTCATACATTTCATGTTACATGGAGAAATCTTGATCTAAAGAGCCTTTATACATCTCGACGCCATTCAGCGCCAAAACCACGAGATAAGAAATCTTTGTCTTAAAAGAGCCCCTTTGTTTAAGTACAGTGACCGGCAGACATTTTGCTTTTCGCTACGTGGTTTCACTAGGTAACCTCCATCTTAAAAGTACGTGAATGTAATATCACCTTGAATTCGGCCAGAGGACGTCACCACGTGACCTCGTCATTACGCCATAGCCACTCCCCTTTCTCTTTCTTACACACACACACACACACACACACACACACAGACAGGCAGACACACACGACCACACCCGTATCACATGCGTGGTCTTAATTGTGATAAGTGCTGCTGCTGTTGTTACCACCTTTGAAATATTGGAGTTTGTTAAATGAAGAATCATTGAAATAACATTAACTTTATTTCACCTTTTTAATAATTACTTTTGTTATTAAAGTATTTGTATTTCTGTGATTATTGGTGCATAGGTATGTGAATACAGCTGGATTACTATAGCCTGTGTTCGAACTTAAAACCCTTCATTGTTTATTATATAATCATTAATATTAAATATTGAGATTATTAATATAACTTATATCATTGAGACTGATATCTATAGATTGAATTGTTGGTCCCTGTAACCAGGGTGGTGCCGCGCGACAATAAGCAATGATTACAGATTGTATTATTATTAATTGATAATTTTATTGTTTTCATTAATTATTTTAACTATTATTAATGGGTAACCGTATCAATTCTAATTAATTGTTTTACCATTCTTAATTAATAGCTTTATCATTTTTGATTATTTTTAAGAAATAGTTGTATTTTAATAATCATATTTCATGATTATTAATAATTAGACAACGTCAATTCTACTCCTACTATTGCACAACAGTAATGAGTAGGATTCTTAGCCGTTTCTGAGATCTCTGATGTTGGGAGGGCATTAGTGCCAATTGAGGGCAAGAGATGGTTGATTTTATTTCTAATAGTTTGAATTTTATCATTAAAAAGGTCATAAAGATATTGCTATTTAGGGATCGAGGAATACTGGGTTCGGTGGAGGTGTGACTCTCTGTCAGCCTGGCTACAGTGCTGAAGAGAAACCTGGGGTTTTTTTTATTCTCTTTATGCTCTTGCTTTGTGGAGAGCCTTTTTATATTCTTTAACACTATTCTTCCAGTCTATTCGATCTTCAACATGGTTGCTGGAGCGCCACTTCCTTTCTAGTTTTCTTGATAATTGTTTTAACTAATTTGTCTGGGAATTATACCACGGAGCTAATATCATATGTTTTACATTTTTCTTTTTTAGAGGCGCAATTGAGTCTAATGTTAATCGTAACAAGTCTGCAGAGCTATCGACGAGGTGGTCGATCTCAATGGAGCTCAGGTTTATAAAGAATTTGTTGTTTATATCTACTGCTAATACGGGTTTAAATGTAATTGGGATTATTTCCTTAAATTCAGCTACAGCACTATCAGGTAGACATTTAGAAAATGAATTTTTTATAAGTGGCATATATTGAAAAATCAAAGGTTATTAAATTATGGTCTGATAGAACTGGATTGTGCGGAAGTACTGTTAAATTTTCAATTCCGACACCGTACGATAATACAAGGTCAAGTGTGTGGTTACCACAATGAGTAGGTTTGTGCACACACTGACTGAAACCAATAGAGAAATGAATGCTACGCTAAGGCAATCTTTATTATTATCAACATGAATATTAAAGTCACCAACAATAATAATTTTATCGGTCTTTAGGACTAAGTTTGATAAAAACTCAGGGAATTCCTTTAAAAATTCAGTATAAACCCTGGGAGCACGGTAAACTACGGCAAATATGAGTGGCTGTTGGTGGTTCCTGGGTTGGCGTGGAAGACTAAGAACCAGACATTCAAATGATTTGTAGCTGAGTTTAGGTTTAGGATTAATTGATAGACTGGAGTTAAAAATAGCAGCAACTCCACCTCCTCGCCAGATTTCTCTTGGAACCTGTGAATTGATATGACTGGGGGGAGTATATTCATTTTGACTGACATATTCATCAGGATGCAGCCACGTCTCAGTGAGGGACAATAAATCTATGTTAATCAGAGAGTATTTCATTAACTAAAAGAGCCTTTTTTGCCAGTGATCTAATGTTTAAAAGACCACATTTAAAAGTCTGGGTTTCCTGTGTTGTTTCAGATGTTGTTTTAATTTGTATTATATTTTTGTGTGGAGTTCTCGCTCTGTTATTGTTTAATTTCAAAAATTTAATCGGACGGTGAACAGACACAATCTCTATGGGGTTGTGTATCCAGAGGGAGCGCAGAGAAGTGTTTATCACTGCAGCTCTGCTTCCTGGTCCCAACTATGGGTTTTCATGTTATAGAGTAATATTCCTAGATAAGAGAGCTGCTCCATCCCAAGTGGGATGAACGCCGTCTCTCCTAACAAGACCAGGTTTTCTCAAGAAAGTTAGCCAATTATCTATAAAGCCCACACCGTTTACAGGACACCACCTCGACAGCCAGCGGTTAAAAGACAACATGCGGCTAAACATGTCGTCCCCTGTTGTATTAGGGAGAGGGCCAGAGAAAACTACTGTGTCTGATATCGTTTTTTGCGAAAGCACACAACGACTCAACATTCACTTTAGTGACCTCCGACATACGAAGCCGGGAGTCGTTGCTGCCGACGTGAATTATGATTTTATTATATTTACCTTTTTTAGTTTTAGCCATTAACTTAAGTTTAGATTCGATGTCGCCGGATCTGGCCCCTGGGATTATATTAACTATAGTCGCTGGTGTCGCTAACCTGACGTTTCTCAGAACCGAGTCGCCAATAATCAGATAGCACCACCTACTGCCAAAAGGAGGTAGGCCTCTTTTAAAACTAAATTCGATTTAGATAAAGTTTTTACTATGGGTTATCTTGAAGGGGTGGACCATAAAATGCATTTAATAATCCCAAACACATGCACAGACATGCAAAGGCACACTCTTGCAGGTAGGGAAATGTAACCTCTGCTTTTGACCCATCTGGTGCAGGACACATAGAGCAGTGAGCGACCATGTACGGCGCTCGGGGAGCAGATGTCAATGGAGTAAGGTGCCTTGCTCAGGGGCACTAGACAGGGTAGGGAGAATCCTCTTGGATTTTTGGAAGGGGCAATCCAGGTTCGTCTTTTTGTTGTCTCTCCGTGGAGTCGAACCAGAGACCTTCTCTGCCCATAGTCCAAGTTTCTGCCACTAGACCACCGCCTCTCGTGATTAGTGAGCCTGGTCCAGCATTGCATGAAAGACGCAGGAAGTGTAGCGTTTATCCCTGCCGCAGTGCGCAAAATGGCTTTTATTAGATCAACTTCATCGTCTGTGAATATCATTTCAACTAGAAGGAGATATAAACTACCTCGGTATTTACGATTTCATCACACGGTGTGACCGTGGCGTGGCGTCACATTTTGATGATTCGCCAAAAAAGAGGGATTTATTATAACTCCTCTCTACATTGTTCTTTCAGACTCAAACATGATACACACATTCACAGTCCCGCTCTGATCAGATCCATGTCAATATTGACTCATCATTACAGCGCCATCTGCTGGCTACAGGAAGTGACATGTTTTAAACTTTAATGAACTGCTCTTGGCTGCTTTACAATATACAGCTCAAAGGAGCTGTTTATATAAAAGAACACTTCAAAGGATTTATTAAGCAAATAATTCTTTCTTGTCAGTTTGCTTTAATGCAACAGTGTCAGTTAGAATCTTTGATGTCTTTGATGCAATGATGAAAAATTTTTAGGATCTGAAGTGAGAAAAAGAGTGTTTTTGACATGAACAGATCTAAAGTCTAGTATAGTGATAGCCATAGCACTACCTACTGCCAAAAGAAGGTAAGCCTCTTTTAAAACTAAGTTCGATTTCATGAAATTTTTCCCAATGGGGTCTAACTTTAAGGGGTGGACTGTAATGCAGGATTAGTGAGCGTGGTCCAGCGGTGCATGACAGACGCAAGAAGTGAAGTGTTTATCCTTGCCGCAGTGCGCAAAACGGCTTTTATTAGATCAACTTCAAATTCTGTGAATATCATCTCAACTAGATGGAGATATAAACTGCCTCGGTATATACGATTTCATCACACGGTGCTTAAATGAGCTGTTTATATAAAATAACACTTCAAAGGATTTATTAAGTAAATATTTATTTGTTGTCAGTTTGCTTTAATGCTACTATTGATATACACCACATACAGAACACATACACATCCCACCTCCCTGTTTCAGTTCGCACAGAGATAGTGAGTCTGACATACACCACGTACATAACACATACACATATTCACATATTCGCACACGCACACATTCCTTATACACATATTGACATATTCGCACACATTCCTTATACCTTTTACTCATAGTCAACACTTTATATCACACATCCCAGCTCCCTGATTCAGTTCTCACAGAGATAGTGAGTAGACCTTGGCCAACAATATCTCCCAGACAGCACACTAACGCAGCTGCACTGATACAGCAACATTATCACCTCTGGTAACCACGACAACGGAGTGCACGTACGACATCTTCATCACGCGACATTCCAAGAGGATGAGGCACTGTCCCGTCTAGATGCAGCAGCCTCCATCTAGTTTCGACCAATCCAAGAAGAACCCCATTCACGCCCAATATATCAATATATAATCTATGTGCGCACTCTGTTTAAGCGTCTTTTTCCTGTGTAGCCTTCTGGTTAGAACTAGAGACCCATGCATGTTCAATTGCTGGACAACGCGTTTTCCTGACCTGTGACCTCTGAATAAACTTGCTTAATTTCAACTTGAGAACGACGACTCCTTTCCTTTGATTTCCAAACGCAACAAATGGTAGCAGAGGATGGTTCAAGAAGATTGAAAAGAGCAGAGTGGAAAAACAACCAGTCAGGGAGGAGGTCGTATCTCGGACGGGAAAGAACCGCCCTGAGTGGCTTGTCTCTCCTCGGGAACCTGATCAAACAGCTGTACTAAAAAAAGGTAAGCAGAGCCTATTTAATTGAAATCTGCATATTGTCGTGATAGAAAAAAAACTAAATTTTTGATCAGTAGTACTGAGGATGAGTACAAGTCGCCTATGCTAAATTTAGAATAGTAATTGCAAAGGTCTGAAAATGCTGTGTATTGTGCAAATTGTCTTTTTATATTTTAATAAAAGAGATACCGACTGCTTACACTGTAAAATCTGACTAAATGAGTTGGTGTAAGAGTTGCTGAAGAAGAAAAAAGGAGTTAAAATTCAGCCAGACGCATGTTGTAAAATCGCTCCACGACGGTGGTTAATGTGGGGGTTGGCGTGACGACACACACTGTAAAACACAGCGCCTTAACGGGTTTGTGTGTGGGCATGTCGCTACGGATTTAACTCACAGGCCCTCCAAATCTCGCAAAAAAGGGAATGGAAGGGCCTAACAATTGGACTATCAAATATTATATGTAGAAAGAGATATCAAATTAGAAAAAGTGATTGTGGGAGAGACTTCTGAGGAGCAGCCCTTTTGCGGTCTCTGCCCGTGTGTTAGCATTCCTACACACTGATAGTAAAGCGCACACACATTCCCTCTCACTGACGGAGCAACACACACACAATGGAGGATTTTGGGGAATATGTGACAGCGCAAGTGAGAAATATGACCGCTCCAAAGGAGTGGAAGGGTAGAGAGGAAGTGTGGAGCAAGATTTTGAACGGGTGGCGGAATAAAGGGTGGATATTGCCCGGGAACATAGCCCCAACCCGGAAGGTGATTGGAAGTATGAGAGCCGCACTGCTCTTAGCAGTGGACGAGGCGGAATCAGCAGAGAAAGCAGCTAAATGCACTCTGTTCACCAAACACCATGTTACAACTAAAATGGCTAAATTAGAATTGGAGATAGGCTCACAGGCTCTGGATGTTTGCTTGCGGGTTGTGTTCGGTATGCCGAAATTCGGAGAAGGGACTGATGGCTTGGGAGTGAATGTCAAAACTCCCAGTGGGGACAAGGAGCAACTGCAGGAAACAGCCAACGCCATTGCAGTGCCAACCCCGGCCGTTGTGCCATCCCTATATCCCCAAATGCCCCCTCCTTACGGTGTCAACACAGGTGTAATACCTCTGTCTCCCCACGAGAGGGAGACAAAGAGGGCTCCAACTGAACTTCCACCAAGTGCCTACACGATGGCGCCAGTGCGCGTAGTAGAGGGAGGAGTGCTTCATGGAGTCATGCAATTGACAGGAGGACAACTTACGGTGAAAGATGATTCACTTTCGGAGACAGGAACAGTAGAAACAGTCCAAGGTGAAATCAGACTGCTGAAAGAGGAAATGGCTGCGATGACTGCAGCGGGAACAACTGAAGGAGACCAAGATGGAGGGCACGAGGGTCACAGAAGCAGAAGAAAGACACCATCGCGCTCCGCCAGTGGATCGGTGAAATCGCATCGCTCACCGTCACCAGATGGGGCTACAGGAGGGCCGGCCTCTGCCCACGCATATGAAGGGAGGATCAGAGAAAGGAGGTCCAGCCTTGGAGACCACACCCCATGGGGAAAGGGGTACACCTGGACAAGGTCAAAACAACATCCCAATATGACACGCACTCTGTTGCCCCCAGAGCGATGGGACCTCTCTCATCCACCTAAAAAGGGGGCACCGGCTTTCCATCAGTCGGATGACGACTGGGAGAAAGAACCTCATGATTGTGACAAGCACCAGTATAGGTTGAGCCAATCAGAAGAGGATGATGACAAAGGGGAGGAAAAGGAGGGAGTCCACGTAATTAGCGGCATCTTACATGGCAGTACCACACCTATGAGGACGAGAGGGCATCATGAAAGGATGAAGGAGGCCCAGAGGAGGGAAGAAGCAAGACAGGAGGAGAGGCCTGCACACTCGCTCCCCTTGAGACAGGCACGTGGACAGTCACCTGGCATGTGTGATTTCCACCCATGGGGATTTGCTGATATGACTGGCCTAATTGAAGGATTGCCTCCTCTCACGTCAGGAACCACTCCCTGGATTGAGGCGTTTGAAACCCTCACCATGGGGAACAACCTGGCCGCTGGGGACCTCCGCCCGGTATTAGCTCGCTGCACAGATCCACATCGTGCGGATAAGCTGCTACAGGAAGGAGGAATCACTGCATTGGTCCCAAACCATGCGTCTTTTAACTCCTACCGGAACCCCCTGTGGACCGCCTTAAGGCGCAAGTACCCAACCCCACTAAACAAAGGTGCTCTAAAAGCCTGTAAGTGGGATGGGAAGATGTCCCCTGCAGAGTTCATCAGACAAACACAGACGGCCTGGAGGAAGGTCTACCTTGGACCCCATGACTCCTCCAACCTTACCATCTCCATGTGGAGAACAGCTACCATTCAAGGACTTCCACCATCAGTTCAGACTAAGCTGGAGGATTGCGTGGGCCTGGACGAAATGGTTGGAACCGAGTGGCAGGCTCAAGTCACTCACCACATGAACAAGCACACTGAAGCCCAAGACAAATAAGAAGGCTCATGGTGGCTCAGGTCTCCGAACATGAAGGCAACAAGGCTGAGAGGAAAGCAGCAGCGGCTGCCAAGGTAGTGAAACCTCCCACGGCTGCAGAAGTAGCGGACCTGGTGGTTAAGCAGATGACAGCGATACAGCCTCTTCCTACACCTCAGCCACAGTTGCAGACTCCTCCCCTACACTATGGCTCACCACAACAGCCTATTCCTACGCCTCAGGACAAATATGATGATGAGATGAAGGTGCTGCAGAGAAGGCTCACGGTGGCTCAGGTCTCCGAACATGAAGGCACCAAGGCTGAGAGGAAAGCAGCAGCGGCTGCCAAGGTAGTGCAACCTCCTACGGCTGCAGAAGTAGCGGACCTGGTGGTTAAGCAGATGGCAGCGATACAGCCTCTTCCTACGCCTCAGCCACAGTTGCAGACTCCTCCCCTACACTATGGCTCACCACAACAGCCTCTTCCTACGCCTCAGCCCCTAATGCAGGTTCCACCCCTCTACTATGGCCCACAACAACAGCAGCAGTATGATCAGTATCAGCAACCACAAGGCCCGTATCAGCACCAACCACAAGGAGGAAGAGGAGGTTGGGCACCAGGAGGAAGAGGAGGTTGGGCACCAAGAAGCAGAGGACGTGGCACAGGAAACACCTCGTATCTCTGCTATAACTGTGGACAACCAGGGCATTTTGCCAAATACTGCAGGCCGGGACCCCAGCAAATGGGGCCCCCACATGGTCGAGGCTATCACCAACCCAGAGGACCACCCTACCAACCACCTTACCAACCACCCAGACTGAGACATGTGGAAGTTCAAGATCCCTGCCACCACAGAAACTGCACTCCCAGAACACTTGCCCATACATCATGGTTTGTCCTGCACTGATCACCCAGACACAATTCGGATGCTCAGCTCTGTCCTCGCAAGGATTTGGACCACTTCTGCGTATGACGTAGGAAGACTCCACACCGAGCCCATCATGGTCAGACTCTGTAACCCCCATGACCCTCCGTTGTACAGACCCCAATACAGACTCAAACCTGACCAAATGGAAGGAATTGCCTACACAATACAGGGGCTCCTGGAAGCTGGAGTGATCTACCCCACATCTTCTCCCTACAACACCCAGTACCTAAAGCTGGAGGGAAAGGCTGGAGGATGGTGCAAGACTTCAGATCAATCAATTAGATAACGATACCAGATGTGCACCCAGTTCCTGACCCACATGTCTTGCTCAACAACCTGGACCCAAGTCTCACCTACTTCAGAGTAGTAGATCTGGCAAATGCCTTTTTCAGCATTCCTGTTCACCCGACCTGTCAACAGTTCTTTGCATTCACATACAACAACCAACAGTACACTTACAGCTGCCTGCCACAAGGCTACAGATGTTCCCCAGGCCTTTTCAACAAGGCTCTAAAAAATCATCTACAACAACTTGAACTCCCAGAAGGAGTGGTGACGATCCAGTACATAGATGACTTGCTGTTGGCCGCCACATCGGCCACAATCTGTCTAGATGCCACCCATGCTCTTCTCACCCTGCTGGCCGAGAAGGGCTACAAGGTAAAGAAGGAGAAAGTGCAGTGCACAAGACGAGAAGTGACGTTTCTGGGAAGACAGATCTCAAAAGAAGGACTTGGAGTGTCCACTGCCCACAGACAGACTATTCTGCACCATCCAAAGCCAATGATTGTGTCCCAAATGTTGTCCTTCCTTGGTCTCACAGGATACAGCAGGACTCACATACCAGACTTCACAGGACTCACTGCCCCTCTCAGGGATCTGCTGAGGGAAGCAGGAAACAGAAACCTCACTGCCCCACTAGTATGGACCATGGAAGCAGACACAGCATTCTCAAACCTGAAACAGGCCATGGCCCAGGCTGCAGCCCTGGCCACACCAGACTACACCAAGCCATTTCATCTTGATGTTTCAGAGATGGGTGGTGTTGTGAATGCAGTATTATTCCAAAGACGTTCAACAGACCGATGCGTGCTCATTTACCATTCCTCCAAACTCTATACCGTCGAGACAGGACAAAGTTGCTCGATACGTTGCAGCTGTAGCGAAAGCCATTGACAAAACCAGCCATGTCGTCATGGGACATCCAACTCAGATTCACACCCCGCATGGAGTTGCAGCTTTCCACCAGAGCAAAGAGTTCACCTTCAGTGCAGCCCGGAAGACCAAACTTCAGGTCCAGTGCACTCAGTCACACATAACCTTTGTTCCAAGCATCAACAACATGGCAACCAACATTACAAGTGGAACACCCCATGTGTGTGGAGAACTTGCGATCAAGGAAAACAAGCTCAGACCAGACCTGAGTGCAGATCCCATTCTGAATGCTGATGCCTGCCTGTACACGGACGGTTGCTGCTACAAAGGAGAAGATGGCAATGTGGCCGCCTATGCTGTAGTGCAGCAACACCCAGATGGAAGTCACACCACCTTGGAAGCTGTAATCATTCCCCAGCCAGCTTCAGCTCAGTTAGCTAAAGTCACAGCCCTCACAAGAGCCCTAGAGTTGGGACAAGGACAAATTGTAAATGTCTACACTGACTCTGCAAACGCACATGGTGCCGTTCAGCTTGATGGCCCGTCCTGGATAAGACGAGACTTCCTGACCACCGGTGATCAACCGATCAGACATCAAGTTCCAATGAGACGCATCCTGAGTGCAGTTCTGCTGCCCAGACGCCTGGCTGTCATGGAGTGCAAAGGACACGACACCAACCAAACCAGAATCAGTGCTTGAAATAATGCAGCGGACCAAGCGGCCAAGGAGGCAGGAGGTTACACGCCGCCTCAGATGGTCATGGCATCCCCCAGCCCAGCTCAGTTCCCTGAACTCACTGAACACACGCTCATCCAAATTCAGGAAAAAGCTGGACCATATGAATGGTCCACATGGAGACAAAAGGGGGGCTTGAAGTCTAAAGAAGGCCTCTGGAGGTCCCATGACGGACGCATAGTTGCCTCTGCAGAACTATGTGCCATGTTGCTCAAAGAAGCACATGGCCTCACCCATGAAGGAAAACTCAGAACCTACCAGAGAATTTCAGCCCTATGGTGGCATCCACATCTCGAGAGCATCTCCAATTTATTTTGTGACGAATGTTCCATTTGTGGGAACCACAATCCTAGAAGACCTTTCCAAACGCCCATGGGTTCATATCCCGTTCCTGCCGCCTGTTTCCAAGACATCAGTATAGACTATACAGACATGGATGCAGACGGGAGAGTGCAGGGAATGACACAAAGGCGCACACTTTAAAAACACACACCTAAGAGAGGTAGAGGCTGCCCTCGGCATACAACACAAGTTTGGCTCAGTGTATCATCCACAGTCACAAGGCCTTGTAGAAAGAGCCAATCAAACGTTGAAAGCCAAAATTGCGAAGGTTTGTGCAGACACTAAAATGACATGGGTTGAAGCCCTGCCATTGGTGTTGATGGCAATGAGGTCCCCAGGCGGTAAGACACACCTGTCGCCACATGAACTGTTGACAGGCAGAGTTATGCCTGGTCCACCCAGGGATGGAGGTCACGTGCCACCCCTGGATGTACATGAAATTGAAATGTCGAGTTATATGAAGGCACTAACTGCTCTTACTGTAGCTCTCTCCAATCAGGTCTCCAGGGCCCTGTCGACTGATCTGGAGGAAGCTGCAGGACCAAAGGTAAAAGTCGGTGACTGGGTAAGAGTTAAGGTTCACAAAAGAAAGTGGCCAGAATCCAGGTGGACTGGACGGTACGAGGTGAAGGAAATGACTTCACACTCGGCCCAGGTCAAAGGTAAATCAGGCGCTCCTTGGCACCACCTGACACATTGTACCCCAGCACCTTCACCTTCACGCCCATTGGCAGACATAAGAACTAATTTGAAAGATGGAGCGGGAGATACGGAGATGCCTGCGTAGATGCCTTGGCGATCCTGATCGCCTACCGAATGGCCGCCAACCTGCTCCATTCTTATGGGAGCGGGTGGGGGTCACTAACAAGCGACTAGTGTTCATTACCATAGCACTCGTTATAACAGGGGGCCTGCTAGTTTGGGGTTTAGAAGCGATACAACAGCATAACAGGAGAGAAAAGGAGAAGCATGGGCAGTCCCCGCCACTTGACCACAGTTGTTCCCCTTTCAAAATCTTAACGGCCATCCCACATGCAGAATCCTGCAACCTAACCAACACCTCACTCAATACCACAGTAGGAAAAGCTAGGGCCAAAAGAAGCAGTCCTCTGCATTCCCCTACACACAGCAGAGCTTGCAACGCTCCTCTAATCCTCAATTACACCCATGGGTCAACCACCTCTTTTACTTTTGATTTGGCCGCCATTTTTAATCTTAACGACCAGAACTCCTCATGGAGTTCTGGTCGGAATAACTTGTACTTGTGTTACTCCTGGACTGACATGGAATCCTGTGCTTCTACTGGTCATAAAAATACTCCCAAGGGTAGTCAGTGCCCACGCTGGTCTGATGTAGTTAAATACACAGGAAAGTGGAGGCCCTATGGAGATATAGTCACAGGCCACTCCAATCCCGACCGTGAGCCGTGGGGCGCTCCCTTCTGGGACGGAATATCTTTCCAACGTGATTTTAGCCCTTCCCAAAATCCCATTACCCTCTCCTTAGACCGTCTTAATCTCACTCGCGATCGCCTCAGCGCGGTCGTAGGAATTGACATCGTAGGTAAGGACAGACATCAGATCATTCAGGTCAACTTCTTTGACCCACCGGCCCCTAATTATACCACACCACCTGTCCCTCCCCCTCTCCCTGTTATTACACAGGACTTCTCCCAACTGTCCCCTCTAGATGTAATTAGACTCTCCACAGGCTATGGAACTGACAATATGTGGTTGAAATGGATGGCTGACACAGCCCGTGACCAAAATATGTCCTCCTGTATTGCTTGCGCTGGTGCCTGCCCCCACCTTGTCACCGACCCTGCCCCTTTGTATCCTGTATCTGATCCCAGAGGCTATGCCTGTATGCTAGCTCTTACCACTGAGGCCACTCCTCCAAATTGCACCGCTCTGGCGTCGGTGTTTCCCCCTAGCTCGAATGATACCGGTGCAGGTACCTTCTCCCCCTACAAAGGTGCTCCTCGTAGATATTCCTGTTTTAAATTCACTGCCCCCTCCCCTACTGTCAACGTCGGCATTATTCCCTCTGACTGGTGTAACACCACAGTCAGCGCCGCCTACGTGGGTCCTTGGGCTCGTTCTGGTCTTTTCTGGTACTGCGGAGACCACCGACTTTTAGCCAGGATTGTCCCCAAAACCACAATAGGTGTGTGTGCTTTAGTTAGACTCACAGCCCCTCTCACGCTCATTGGTAACAGGCTCAACCGCGCTGAACTTCCCCATACACTCACCACCCGCCGCCGCCGCAGACACATGCTTGCCAAACGATCACCAGCTTCCCTATTTGATTTACTTTCAGGTCCCACGTTAATGGATGCGATTGGGATTCCCAGGGGAGTCCCTGACGAATACAAACTAGCCAATCAAATTGCTGCTGGTTTCGAAAACCTTCCCATAATCTCTGCCCTATTTCTAATAACCCCTTCTAAGAACGTTGACCGCATCAATTACATCCACTACAATATACAGAGACTTGCTAATCTCACCCGCGATGCCGTAGAAGGTGTCTCACAGCAACTAGCCCCCACCTCCCTTATGTCCGTCCAGAACAGACTGGCTGTTGATTTCCTGCTAGCAGAACAAGGAGGTGTATGCTCCATGTTCGGTGACATGTGTTGCACTGTCATCCCCAACAACACTGGTCCTGACGGCTCCGTTTCTCGTGCCCTTGCCAGCCTCCGTGCCCTTTCGGTCGAAATGAAAGAGGCCTCTGGTGTAGATAGCTCCTTCAATGATTGGATGGACAACGTGTTTGGCAAATGGAAAACGCTTATTATGTCAGGGGCAGTGTCTTTGGCTGTATTTATCGGCATACTCGTCACTTGTGGCTGTTGCTGTATTCCCTGCATGCGCACCCTAGTGAATCGTCTCATCACCACTGCCTTAACCAAAGAGATTCGCCCTACCCCATATGCTCAGTTCCCCACATTCCCCTTTACCATTGACAAACGATGACGCGGAGGTGTATCCCTTGCTAGACTCTGCCCCTGCTGCCTCCACCACAATTGATCTGTAATGCCATTCCCCCCCCAAAAAAATAAATAAATAAAAAGAATGAACTCTTAATCAAAGTTATCTGCCATTTCTTAAAAAAAAAAGAAGCACCAGATGTGATGTTGGTTGGGTGTTTGGTGTCAGTTTTGAGTTTTTGTTCGATTGCTGTGACTCCTGTAATCACAGCCAAGTTTAGACAATTTTATAAATATAATTGTCAGTTTTGAGTTTTTGATTGCTGTGACTCCTTTAATCACAGCCATGTTTAGACAATTTTATGAATATAATTGTCAGTTTGAGTTTTTGATTGATTGCTGTGATTCCATTAATCACAGCCATGTTTAGACAATTTTATGAATATAATTGTCAGTTTGACTTTTTGATTGATTGCTGTGATTCCATTAATCACAGCCATGTTTAGACAATTTTATAAATATAATTGTCAGTTTTTAGTTTTTGATTGCTGTGACTCCTTTAATCACAGCCATGTTTAGACAATTTTATGAGTATAATTGTCAGTTTGAGTTTTTGATTGATTGCTGTGATTCCATTAATCACAGCCATGTCTAGACAATTTTATGAATATAATTGTCAGTTTGACTTTTTGATTGATTGCTGGGATTCCATTAATCACAGCCATGTTTAGACAATTTTATGAATATAATTGTCAGTTTGACTTTTTGATTGATTGCTGGGATTCCATTAATCACAGCCATGTTTAGACAATTTTATGAATATAATTGTTAGTTTTGGAATCATTTAATTTGGTTGCTGTGTTTCTTTTGATCACAGCTATGTTTTGACATTTTATATCGTTATGTGTCATTTTTATAATCATTTGATTTGAGTTCTGTGCTTCTTTTAATCACAGCTATATTTTGATGCTTTTATATTAATAGAATTGTTTGTTTTTACATTTTTGTTTTGCTGGCTATGATTCTTTTAATCACAACTGTGATGTGAATGTTTTGGCATTAAGCGCTCCAGTTCCCCAACAAGCACACAGAACTTGGGACACACTATACTGATACAGCCTGAAGTGCTAGCAACCTCTCAGAGCTACACCACACCCCCTCTCACACACTGATAAAGGTCCTCTCGGCGGGACCTGTGAACCGACGCCGGAGTTTTAACTTTTCCCTTATGTTTTCTATTTTCCTATTCATTTTGCGCTGATTGCTGTGATTCTTTTAATCACAGCTATGTTTAGACAATTATATATCTATAATTGTCAGTTTTGAATTTTTGATTGATTGCTGTGATTCTTTTAATCACAGCTATGTTTAGACAATTATATATCTATAATTGTCAGTTTTGAATTTTTGATTGATTGCTGTGATTCTTTTAATCACAGCTATGTTTAGACAATTATATATCTATAATTGTCAGTTTTGAATTTTTGATTGATTGCTGTGATTCTTTTAATCACAGCTATGTTTAGACAATTATATATCTATAATTGTCAGTTTTGAATTTTTGATTGATTGCTGTGATTCTTTTAATCACAGCTATGTTTTAACAATTTTATAAATGCAATTGTTAGTTTAGTCGTTTTTGGTTTTAGTAGCTGTGATTCTCATATCACAGCAATAAGTTGACGTTTAATTTTTTGTATAATTCCCCTTTTCCTGCCCTTTGCCTTCCCTGTGATGTCCACACCTATCAGGTGTGGAAAGGGGGATTTATTGATATACACCACATACAGAACACATACACATCCCACCTCCCTGTTTCAGTTCGCACAGAGATAGTGAGTCTGACATATACCACGTACATAACACATCCACATATTGACATATTCGCACACATTCCTTATACACATATTGACATATTCGCACACATTCCTTATACCTTTTACTCATAGTCAACACTTTATATCACACATCCCAGCTCCCTGATTCAGTTCGCACAGAGATAGTGAGTAGACCTTGGCCCACAATATCTCCCAGACATTATCACCTCTGGTAACCACGACAACGGAGTGCACGTACGACATCTTCATCACGCGACATTCCAAGAGGATGAGGCACGGTCCCGTCTAGATGCAGCAGCCTCCATCTAGTTTCGACCAATCCAAGAAGAACCCCAGTCACGCCCAATATATCAATATATAATCTATGTGCGCACTCTGTTTAAGCGTCTTTTTCCTGTGTAGCCTTCTGCATAGAACTAGAGACCCATGCATATTCAATTGCTGGACACCGCGTTTTCCTGACCTGTGACCTCTGAATAAACTTGCTTAATTTCAACTTGAGAACGACGACTCCTCTCCTTTGATTTCCACACGCAACACTACAGTATCAGTTAGAATCTTTTATGTCTTCGAAACAATGTTGAAAGATGCATACGATCTGAAGAGAGAAATGAGTGTCTTTGACCTGAACAGATCTAAAAGTCTAGTATAGTTATAGCTATAGCACCACCTACTACCAAAAGGAGGTATGCCTCGTTTTAAAACTAAATTCGATTTAATAAAATTTTTCACAATGGGGTGTAACTTTAAGAGGTGGACTGTAATGCATGATTTGTGAGCTTGGTCCAGCGGTGCATGACAGACGCAGGAAGTGAAGTGTTTATCCTTGCCTCAGTGCACAAAACGGGCTTTTATTAGATCAACTTCAACTTCTGTGAATGTCATCTCAACAAGATGGAGATATAAACTACCTCGGTACATATGATTTCATCAAACGTTTTGACCGTGACGTGGCGTCACATTTTGATGATTCGCCAAAAATGAGGGATTTATTACAACTCCTCTGTGCATTGTTCTTTCAGACTCAAACATCATACACACATTCACAAACCCGCTCTGATCAGATCCATATCAATATTGACTCATCATTACAGCGCCATCTGCTGGCTACTGGAAGTGACATGTTTAAAACTTTGATTACCTGCTTGACAATATACAGTTCAAATGAGCTGTTTATATAAAAGAACACTTCCTGGATTTATTAAGCAAATAATTCTTATTTGTCAGTTTGCTTTAATGTCACAGTGTCAGTGATGTTAGAATCCTTGATGTCTTAGATGCAATGATTAAAGATTTATATGATCTGAAGAGAAAAAATAGTGTTTTTGACCTGAACAGATCTAAAATCAATCAATCAATCAATCAAAGTTTATTTGTATAGCCCATATTCACAAATTACAATTCGTCTCATAGGGCTTTAACAGGGTGTGACATTCTCTGTCCTTAACCCTCAGCAAGAGTAAGGAAAAACTACAAAAAAACCTTTTAACAGGGTAAAAATACGTAGAAACCTCAGAGAGAGTCACATGTGAGGGATCCCTCTCCCAGGACGGACAGATGTGCAATAGATGCCACGTGTAGGAAAACATCATCAATAATCAAAGTCTCTAGCAGCATTTGATGAGGGTAGACATCCCGAAGGGCAACCCCAACATGACATGCCAAGCAGTTCCGCTGCAATCATCAAGGACCACGATCCACCATCCAGACCAGACGCCACTTCAGACCTCAGTCACCATCCACCGCCGGCCACCACGACCCATCACGAGCCACCACCGCGGTTCTGGTCCACCGCCCCTATATAACGCAAGTGGAAAAAAGCGGTCCTAGAATTTTTTTTTAAGTGACTATTAAAGGAAAAATCTGGATCGAAGATCACTCCCAAGTTCCTGACTGTTTCATTGGAAGCAAGGGCAATGTCGTCTAGCGCAGCTATATCATTAGATAATGTATCTCTAAGGTGTTTGGGGCCAAGTTTTATAACCTCTGTTTTGTCTGAGTTTAATAAGAGAAAATTGACGGTCATCCGGATTTTTATGATCTTGAGACATGTTCAAAGTTTAGTTAATTGATTACTCTGTTCAGGTTTTATTGACAAATATAACTGTAAATTTCCACTGCTATGCGGATGACACCCAGAGTGTGTCCTGATAATGTTTCCTAGTGGAAGCATATATAATGAGAATAAAATTGGGCTGAGCACAAAGCCTTGTGGAACACCATGGTTAACTTTGGTGAGCACAGATGACTCATCATTAATTTGCACGAATTGGGAGCGATCAGAAAAATACGATTTAAACCAGTTAAAATGTGATGGTCAAGAGATCTAACAGAACGAGGACAGACACAAGTCCCTGATCTGAGGCTATTAAAAGGTCATTAGTGACTTTTGCCAAGGCTGTCTCTGTACTGTGATTGGCTCTAAACCCTGACTGAAAGTCTTCATATATATTATTTTCCTGGAGAAACTCACACAGCTGACAGCTAGATGCCATCTCCCTCACCCTCCACACTGCACTCTCCCACCTGGACCAGAATGACACATATGTGAGAATGCTGTTCATCGACTACAGTTCAGCATTCAACACCATTGTCACCAGGCTCAGAGACCTTGGGCTCAACATCACCCTCTGTGAGTGGATCCTGTACATCCTGACCGGCAGATCATAGGCGGTGCAGATCGGCAGCACCACATCCTCCACCCTGACTCTCAACACAGGTGCCCCCCAGGGCTGCGTGCTCAGTCCTCTCCTGTACTCCCTGTTGACGCGTGACTGCGTGGCCATCCACAGCTCCAACACCATTGTCAAGTTTGCTGATGACACCACTGTAATAGGCCTGATCACCGGCGACAATGAGAAGGCCTACAGAGAGGAGGTTTGAGCCCTAACATCTTGGTGTCAGGACAACAACCTCCTTCTCAACGTCAGCAAAACGAAGGAGCTGATCGTGCACTACAGGAAGAGACAAGAAGTGGAACACGCCCCCCTCTTCATCAACGAGACCGCAGTAGAGCGAGTCAGCAGCTTCAAGTTTCTCGGGGTCCACATCAGTGATGAACTGACCTGGAGCCACCACACAGACCACATCAGGAAGACGGCCAGGCAGCGGCTCTTCTTCCTCCACAGGCTGCGGAAGCTCCACATGGACTCCAGGATTATCTGCAACTTCTACAGGTGCATCATAGAGAGGCGGTGGTCTAGTGGCAGAAACTTGGACTATTGGCAGAGAAGGTCTCTGGTTCGTCTCTGGTTCAACTCCACGGAGAGACAACAAAAGACCAACCTGGATTGATCTGTCCAAAAATACAAGAGTCTCCCTACCCTGTCTAGTGCCCCTGAGCAAGGCACCTTACTCCCCCAACATCTGCTCCCCGAGCGCCGTACATGGTTGCTCACTGCTCTGTGTGTCCTGCACCAGATGGATCAAAAGCAGAGATTCAATTTCCCTACCTGCATGAGTGTGCCTTTGCATGTCTTTGCATGTGTTTGGGACTAATAAATGCATCTTAATCTTAATCTTAATCTAGAGAGCATCCTGAATGGCTGCATCACCGCCTGGTATGGCAGCTGAACCCCCCCTGAACCATACAGAGGGTGGTGAAGTCCGCCCAGCACATCACCCCAGCCATAAACATTTTTGCCTGCTGCCATCTGGCCGACGGTAACGCAGCATCGGGGTCCGCACCACCAGGCTCAGAGACAGTTTCTTCCCCCAGGCCATAAGACTTCTAAACTCCTCTGAACTGCATAACTCCACCAAACCAGCACCGTGGCATATTTGCACTATTGCACAAATTTCACTATTGTTTAATTTTTTCTTCATCTGTAAATATATATATTTAGATTCTATTTTATACTATTTCAATTTTTTTTATTTTTGGGGTTGTAATTACTTGAGCATTGCTAGAAGAGAGCCTGTGACTCAAGCAATAATAATCTTGAATCTTGAATCTGTTTGCCAAAAGGCATTATACCAAAGGATTATAGGTTAGCACTTTTAATCCAATCTCGACTATCAAAATGTATTTTCATAAAATAACATTCTATGCAGTGTCAAATCACAAAACTTGAGCTAGACATGGTTTTTTTTTGTGACATTTGGAATGATGGACCCATAATGAAATCATAAGGGAATATAATAAAATAGGGACATTATCTTTATGTAAATTTCTAAATAAAGCAAAAATAACAAGATACTAGAGGATGAAAAACAGTAAGTTATTGCAAAATAATGTTGGACATAGGTCCCATACAACTGGTAGATACAATTTGATAGGGTTTTAATTTACAGTAGCTTTCAGGCAGCTTATTGCAACCCTAAAGGGTGCAAAATACAGTACATTGAAAAAAATGATATTCTTACTGGTTAACAACAAAATAATTGTTACCCCACACACACTCTTTCATTTCTGTAACATATTATTCTGCTCACACCATGGAGGAACTGCTGGAAAAAAACTGCAAGAAAAAAAACATTTAATTATTTGTCAAATTTCAGCAGTGACCATGTGGTATTTCAAAAATGTTTAAGTTTTAATCTACTGAGGGAAGAACAAAACATACTGCACTGAGGTAAGGAATATTTACTGCTGACAGCACAAATCCTAACGCCATCGGGAAAAAGGACCTAAAGCGGGGAAACAAAATAGTGGGGCAGTGTTGATATCAAATAATCATGATATTCCTGAATCAAACTGGAAACATTTGTTATCAGCATCATCACGATCATCATTATTAGAGACAAAGATCGATTTGCAGCCTCGTTTTGTATTTGACAAAATTCCTACTGGGACTCACCTGAATAATAGCACAAAGCCATAACTCTCCACCAGCATTCCAATGATTGGCCAACGGCACAGCACCAGAGACACACCTCCTAGGAAGAAAAAAGAGCTTCGAAACTTGTGTCTTTGGCAGAAGAAGTGGGCCATCCTTCTAAAGCCAATGATGAATGTCAAGCCAGTCAGAAACAGAATCTAAAGGGAGTGTAGACACAAAAAACAGGAGAGGAAACATAAAAGACAATTTCACAGATTGTCTTAGTGGGAGAATATGCAAACACTCCTGTCTCTGAAAAAAACTTTTAACATATATGAGTCTAGCTTACTGTATTCTGCCCAAATAGTATGTACAATTAAAGAATTATTGGTCACAATTTTGCCCATTTGTTCTCTGATGAGTCAGTCAGGTAAGAGCTGATGCAATATTTGATAAGATCGTCTCTTAGTAGAGTAAGTAAAAGAAGTAAGAAAGAAATCTTACCTAATCCTACCAGTATTGGACAACAAAATGAAAACCCTGAGAATTGCAATGACTTGCATCAAATAAGCCTCTCCTAGAGTCAGAGACTGGCAGTGGCATGATATGGGTTTATTTGGAGAATTAGGATGTATGACAATGAACAAAATGGATCAATTAAAAATAAACTTAAGTGATAGTCATGAGATATGGATGTATTTATGTTTGGTCATTATAGACCTTGTTTAGTATGTGTGCTGGAGTAGAGCAAGGTCTCATGGGTAAGAGATTGGTGTGTCGTTTACTGGTTATATCATGAGCTAGTAGGTAGCCTCTAGTGAGCCGTACCTAATTAAAACAAATATACTTAGTCTGTGATTTGTTTGTTTTGCCCTCCCACAACATGGGAAAGTGGCGATGCAGATGTGAGAAGGTGAATTGAAGCAAGATTATTGATCCACTTCATTATTAACAGTAAAACCAGCAGCGTTATTAATGCGTGTGCGAAATATCAATAATCAAATCAAGTCAAATTTTATTTGTATTGCCCATATTGACAAATCACAATTTGTCTCGTAGGGCTTTAACAAGGTTTGACATCCTCTGCCCTTAACCCTCAACAAGAGTAAGGAAAAGCTACTTCAAAGAATACACATTTTAACAGGGTAAAAATGCCAACACGATCCGCCATTATGATCACGATCTGCCAGCACGATACAGGATCCGCCATAATGATCACGATCAGCCAGCAAAATACAGGTCCCGCCATTGTTATCACGATCAGCCAGCAAAATACAGGATCCGCCATTATTATCATGATCCGCCAATATGATCACAATCATACTAGAGCACTTTGCTCCCAGAATTCAGGCCTACTTGTCGTCCCTAAAGTCTCTAAAAGTAGAGTAGGAGCCAGAGCTTTTAGCCATCAAGCCCCTCGGCTGTGGAATAATCCAGCACTTTCAGTTCGGGAGGCAGACACCATCTGCTCGTTTAAGAGTAGACTCAAAACCTTCCTTTTTGATAAAGCTTATAGTTAGAGCTAATTAGTGGGGCAGAACGTAACTTGTTCTATTTTATGATACATGACACACAGAGCTTCTCTTTCCAGCTTCTTCTTCCTCTTCTCCATCCCTATCCCCCTTCCCCGGAATCCCTTTGCTTTATCACCCGCAGATCCAGGGCCTCTGTGGCCGCACCATGGATTGCGGTTTGTGGATCGCGCACTGGGGGTCGCGGTGTTGGATCCACTGTGGCGGATTCTGAGTCATGTGGGCTGATCGTGGTGCTGGTGGCGGACCCTGTGTCGCGTTGGCATTGGGCACGGGCGGTGGACCAGGGCCGCGGTGGTGGCTCGTGATGGGTCCTGGTGGGTGTCGGTGGACGGTGACTGAGGACTGGAGTGGCGTTCTGGTCTGGATGGTGGATCGTGGTCTGGATGGTTGCTGATCATGGACTGTGATTGTAGAGGGACTGCTTGGCATTTCATGTAGGGGTTAGTGTTGTGTCGTTTGTGAACGATTCGTTCGTTTTGAACAAATCGTTACAAGGACTCGGGAGTAACGAGTCCTCTCAAAGAGTGATTCGTTCATTTTCTCATGGCCGCGCATCGTGACTGTTGCATAGGCTGCTGCAGGTCACGTGGAAAATGATCCAAAGACTCGTATCCGGCAGATGAACGAATCACTGATCCGAAGACTCTTTTGGCAGAAGAACGAGTCACTGATCTGAAGACACGGTCGTGAGGTGAACGATTCGTTCATCTGCCGGGTACGAGTCTTTGGATCATTTTCCACGTGACCTCCATAGGCTCAGA
>JAFBJV010031610.1:122739-159149 GCA_016801935.1 Platichthys stellatus | reverse complement strand
ATAATTACACTGCACTAAACTGTAAGTGTAAATGTAAAGTGAAAATAACAAAACCAGTCATTATGACTTTTGAATAGGGCTGAACGATATGGGGAAATAATCTAATTGCGATTTCCCCCCCCAAATATTGCGATTAAGATTTAATATGCAATTCTTTTATTTTATCCTCTCTTCCCCCCCAAAAAAAACCCTAATGAATGATTTAAATATGACCAACACAATATTAGATACTGTACAATATTCTTTACCACATTTTTATTTAACTGCTCATTACAGAAACCAGAATAACAAATCGGTGTGCATTTAAGTCATTTTAAGTATAAACACAAGGCATGCACTTTTTAAAAAGTGTGTGCAAATTTACCATCTTGAAAATTTTTTTTTTTAAATATAGGTGTCTTACTGCTCTCAAGTCAGTAACATTTCCAGTGTTGGGAAGGATACTTTAAAAACGTATTCTGTTACAGAATGCAGAATTCATGCCCAAAAATGTAATCTGTAACGTATTCCGTTACATTAACTAATCTGAGTAACGTATTCTGAATACTTGGATTATTCCACATTGAATTACATTTTATAAGTGTAGGAATGCGGCGGTGTTATAGTCAGTGGATCAGCAGCAGTTTAAGCTCTGTGTCCGTGGATGCGGCGGGCCAGCTGGATGTGCTGGCAGCGTGCGGATCAGCAGCTCCGTAGATCCCCCTTCATGTCCGGGTGGACGTGCAGCGGTATGGAGGCGCCGGGACGCAGCAGGAACAGCTGAACACCTCCGTCTCTCAGATGTGCATGTAGGTGACCGGGGGGCTCTGGAGCCCCGCCGCCCCGGAGCTCGGCTTGCTTTTCCGAGGAGCGATTTTCCCGTCCGCCGCCCGCACCGCGGTCACCGGCGAAATTAGCTCGCTCTGTGTGGCCGACACGTTGGCCGAAGACTGTGGGCAGATGAACGAAACACGTCGGGAGTTGAACGATTCGTTCATCTGCCGGGTACGAGTCTTTGGATCGTTCCCCCCCCCACGTTGAAACGAACGAATGACTCAAAAAGAGATTCGTTCATTCTAGTGAACGAGATTCAAAGAACCGACACGGTAAAAAGATCCGAACTTCCCATCACTAGTAGGGGTTGTCCTTCGGGATGTCTACCCTCATCAAGTGCTGCTAGAGACTTTGATTATTGATGATGTTCTCCTACACGTGGCATCTGTTGACTTGTGTCCGTCCTGGGAGAGGGATCCCTCACATGTGGCTCTCTCTGAGGTTTCTACGTATTTTTACCCTGTTAAAAGGGTTTTTAGTAGTTTTTCCTTACTCTTGCTGAGGGTTAAGGACAGAGGATGTCACACCCTGTTAAAGCCCTATGAGATTAATTGTAATTTGTGAATATGGGCTATACAAATAAAATTTGATTGATTGATTGATACGTCAAATTAATAGAAGAAAATAAAAATAACCCCAGGTTTCTCTTCGACACTGTAGCCAGGCTACCCTCAATTGGCACTAGTACCCTATCAGGAAATTTCCAACTGCTGAGAATCCTACCAATTATTAATTGGCCTCCGGTGGGAGACCCTATTGAAATTGTAAGGATTATTCTGAGCATTTTTCAACGTGCTCAAAAAGTTAAAAAAGGTTCCAGTAAATTAGAAAGTGGTGAAAATGTAAGTATTCTAGAGTATTTGGAAATGGGCGTGGCAAAATAGCTCAACAGCGCCACCTACGGAAAAGACCCTCTTTTAGCATTCACTGATCCTCATGAAAATGAGGGCAGTTGTGTATCATGACCAGATGCAAAAAAAAACCTGAAGGAGCATTATGAAAAACACAAAAGGAAGCCAGCCATTTTAGATTTAGTGGCCATTTTAGCCATATTCCACATTTTTACTTTGATGTACTTGTCTTAGAGCTTTCATCAGATCAACTTAAAATTGAGTTGAGTGTCATCACAACAAAATGGAGATCTAAAGTTATCAAAACTTGGCGAAACCGGGAAACCATGTCAAACTGTGTAAAATGGGTCTCAAGACATTGTTAATGTAGCCATAAGATTACTGTGACTTTTCGTCAAACGCCATATTAATGGCGTGGCATTAAAGTTAATCAGCTCGCCGTGAAACACGAAATTGCTGTAACTTCAGTGTTCATGGTTTTATCTCACTCAAACTACATGTGTGTAACAACCCCCCCCCCCCCCCCCCCCCGAAGATATTTAGATGGTTTTAAGGAAAGGGCGTGGCAAAACAACTGACTAGCGCCCCCTAACGGGCAGCCCCGGCACTACGATTGGCCGACATGTACAAAAATTGATTTGGGCATGTGTCTTTTCATAACAAACAAATAAGTCTCATGGATAGATATGCTAGACTAAACAGGAAGCCCACCATTTTGAATTTAGTGGCCATTTTGCCATATTCCACATTTTAACTTTGATGTACTTGTCCCAGGGCTCTCATCAGATTAACATCAAATTAATATCAGTGTCATCACAACAAGATGGAGATAAAAACTGATTTAGAGATTGATTTTCCGTCACACCATGTCACCGTGCCGTGGCGTCAAAGTTTGATTAAACGCCATCACAACACAAGGTTCTGTATCTCAGACATACACGGTCCAATCGAGTCCAAACTAGATATGTAAGAAAAGAGTCCCAGCCTGATGAGATTTACACAGAAATTATGACTTGAAATCACAGCGCCCCTTGGTGGCAACATGAAGTGATATGTTTTATATTTTGATGAACTGCTCCTGGCTGCTTTACGATATACAGCTCAAATGAGCTCAACCAAGTCATTGGATCAAGGTCTGAATTGTGACATTTCCTCAAACCATGTAAACATTGAGGTGCGGCGAATGATCATCCTTCACCAAAGGGCACGATGTTGTCATAACTCCACTGTGCATTATCCTATCACTACCAAACTTCTGTCTCCTGATTAGAGTACAAACCTGAACAGCTCTATGTGTCAATATTTCCTCAGTGTCATAGCGCCGCCTACTGAATCGCCAGGACCCAGGAAGTACTTTGTTAATCCACTCTGCATTATCCAACCGGCTCCAAACCACTGACCTATTATCACAATCCTGATCTGAACAGCTCCATATATAAATATTAGTTCAGGGTCATAGTGCCACCTACTGATCGGTGTGAAAATGAAGTTGTGGTAACATTGGCCAATTCACACAAAATTGCTCACGCTACATCAGAGCAGATACTTGAACAGATCTATATGTCTGTGTGTAATAATAGTGATGGCGCCACCTACTGGCAACAGGAAGTAAGCTTTGTTTTACAACTATCATTCGATTTAAATAAAATGTTCATAGTGGGATGTGCTATTCGATATCGTGGACCGAAATTAGCAATTAGATGGCAAGGATCGACACCACGTGACGGACGCAGGAAGTGAAGCGTTTATCCTTGCCGCAGTGTGCAAAACTCATACAACGTGGAGATGTGCTCTTGGTCATTGATCGCTCTCTCCACCGACCTCTACATGCTTCAACGTGCGGGTGCTCGGGCCCGCAAGTGCTACAACGTAGCCCTAGTTGTTTTTATAATTTGCCAAAGTCAGCGTAAAAAAAAGGGGCCAATATTAACCTTTTTTCTATTATAGGAAGCCAGGGGAAAGTCTCTTCAGCACGTTGTAAGATGTCGTTCTAAACTTTGAATCAACTTAGGTAACCCTGATGACCACCGGACGCGGTGGCTCTCCCTCCTTTTGGTTTAGCATACAGTGTGCGATGAGCCCTATCCAACCCGGGTTTAGCATCGAGGCCCAATAAGTCCTGCAAAAGTTACGCCACATATACCGTAGGTCGGGGACCCTCGCATCCCTCAGGCAGACCCACCATTCGATAGTTATTCCATCTAGAGCCTGCTTCCGAATCTTCACATTTCTTACTCAAAGACCCCACCGTAGCAGAAGGCACAGTAGTAGCTTGTAGACTAGTTAGTTGGTTATCATGGACCTTAATGCAGCGTAGCATATCTTCGTTGGCATCCGGCTTCGCTGAGGACTCAGGCTCTGGGGACTCTCGTGGCTGCTACTAGACCTGGCACACTCATTTTTCGCCCAGTGGACAGACATAAGAAGTTAATACAATTATGTCAACACATTCCTGCTGAGACACGTCCTACATCGTCCGTGCTCCGGAACGCCCCCAGAACGCACATATTGTGTATCTTTCGTTTTTATTAATTTTTTACTTTATATGCTTGTATTTCTTCTCCTGCCTGGAACTTTTGTAACAAACAGAATTTCCCCCTAGAATCATAAAGAATTTCTGATTCTGATAGTTTTTTTAAACTTTGTCTTTGAATGTTGGTATGAATCAGTGATTATGTGATGACCCTGAGAAGAGGTTTATTCCATGAAAGATTACTTACGTTCCCAAATGCCAGCAAGACCGAGTCGAAATACAGCAGCACACCAAAGACCAGGAAAAATAAACCAAACCCGATCAGACCAATCCCAATTTCTGGAAGATACAGTTAAGATGTTTTTAAGAGATATCAACAATAAAATGTAGTTATAAAACAGTTGACAATTCCAGTTTAAACTTGAGGTGGATGTTTAACGGTTATCAGTCCTCAGTGGAATTTTTCTATTAGCTGCCCTCTCTAGAATTTCTCCAATATAACACATGGCATAAGTAAGTATATTTGAATGTATGTGTAGGCAGAACTGTGTCTTAATTAGGTGGACATTGTTCTATAAGTTTCATATTTTTTCTCATTTGTTTTTATGTAACCAAAATAACAACGTGTATAACTAACTCAGTTGTATCTAACCCTAACCCTAATATTTCTGCAAAGATGTGTATCTTAATGTCACGTGGCAGTAACACAGGCTCACCGTAAAAAATTATGGGAGTAACTTATCTGCAACTTCTTGGTGTTTGTCATTTTTGTTGTTTCTTAGCAATCTAGACTTTGAGTGCTGAGAAAATTATGATTCATTCATCATTCAATATACTTGTGGCAGTTGTGGCAACGAAGCAGAGTCATTCACAAAATCGTAGTAAGGATTTTATTATTCTGATTGTTAATGATTCTCTCTTTTTAACTGTAGAAAATCCTATGAGGCTACACCCAAGAAAAAAATAATTATATAAACTGTATATATAATATATAAATGTTGTGTTTCTAGCTCATTCCAGCTCACAGGAATTTGAGCCAACAAACTGGAGCAAAAACAATAGGGTTCTTGCCCTTTTGGGCTCAAACACTGACAAGAAAAAACTGTGGGAACACTTACTTTGGACCTCTGAGGTGACTACCATGGTTATTCCTTATGCTCCCTCTCAGAATTTGTATCGGTGTGACTTACTGAAAGGAGTGAATATTCCCTATTCACAACTGTGACCTTTGTACATTGATGTTGTTAATGTATGAGGTGAACATTAACCAGACCAAGCACACATTGAGCCCCTGTATTGAACACTGGATATTCTTAGGTAAATGTTCAATGACCTGAGTGATGTCATTCAAAAATAAGATAAGTGTTTAAAGCTTTCATTCTTTTCTCCACAATTCTTTCTAAAAGTGATCGTTCACTCAAACACATGAAAATGCACTTGTTATCTACTCACCACTATGCCATTGAAAGCCCCGACATTCAAATTCGACTCAATTGTTATGATTTTGTAGAGTCGTCACCATTAACTTTAATTGTATAGGATTTTGCTGCAATGCTTGTTACACATGAATTTCCAAAAGTGTGGTCTCAAACACTTCACCCACCCCACCAACGTCATCGTGGTGAGTATATAATGAGTGAATTTAAATGTTTGGGTGAACAATCACTTTGTTCATCACTAGTTTCATTATATCATTTGCTTCCGCCTCACTATACTTTTAACTCTTCTGAGCTGGCTATATTACACACACACACACAAAGACACCATACACCAACACACGCCTTGGGTCAGCCCTGCCCACAGTCACTCACACAGAGCAAAAACAGTCAGTGAAACAGCCGGAAGTAAAGTGATAACATTTTGGGTCAAAACTGGATGAGTAAGGAGAGCACATCTACAAGGATCTCGGTATGGGCAACATGGACATCTTATTTCCAGTTCCTATTTCCAGTCTGGAGCAGCAAGCAGAGAAGCCTCACACACTCAGAAGGAGAGGGGAAGGCTGAGACAGGCTATAACGTTTTGTACAGTACTATTTGGTAAAATCAGTCACACTTCAAAATTAAACTACAATTCGTTATAAAACTATGAATCTATAGTTTTACAGATATATTGTTAAAAAAAATTCTTGAAACCGTTAAGAATAATTTAAAACGAGTTTGTGGCTGAAACGCAACAAGTCCTACCTGAGGTTTACCATGTCACAGGAATGCTTTAGTGGCCTTTCTGTGATTGGTAACAACAAGGCAAATGCTGGGCAGAATGATTCATGACTTTGCATCAAGAAAGCTCTGGATTTAACATTGTATTATATTTGTGTTTTTGTGTGATACACACAAAGGATTTTAGCAATTTAGTTTTATTTGTATGTTATTTGATAGCAATATATTGTAATTTATAGTCATTTATTCTCTTAATCTTTGGTGTATATGATTATTATGACTGTATGAAGATTTGATAGTAAATAATTTTATATTTCTATAATTTCATATTGGTGTAATTGTAACAAATGTCTTAGTGGGTTACGCCAGGGCCAGGCATAGGAAGTAACTTGCCAATAATGTATGTAATAAGTTATTACATTATTGGCAGGTTGTTACATTAGTGGCCGGATTAAACAAATCCTAAAAGCCGATAATGTAATGATATATTATATCACAGTTTTGATTTCTTTGGGCTATAAAGTATCACACTTCCATGACACTTAACCTTACTATTTACTCTTTCAATTGCCAGCTTAAAGACCTGACCACACAATATCTCTCTCTCTCTCTCTCTCTCTCTCTCTCTCTCTCTCTCTCTCTCGATAAAGAGTGGGTTATTGTCCTATTTTTTTAAAGAACTAAACTCTCTAATACTGTTCAGTACATTTCACACAACATTAAAGTAATTCCCTTTGTCCAGTTCTAAACTCTCAGCAAGTGTCTCTCTTATGCACAGGTTGGGATGAAATGGTGTTAATAGTTCACGGAATAAGAATGACACTCATTTGAATGTCCCCAGCATTTAGATATCTAGATTGAGACTTATCTCAATAATTATTGCTATTATTTCTAAGGGTAGATATTGAGCTCTAGGCTCATTGCCAGCATCTAAAACCATCTAAGCAAAAGGCTTCGCCAAAAGCACAGGTCCAGGCTGAGACAGAGGGCCAGGTTCAGGGTCAACTGGAGAGCAAGGTTCAGGGACAACCGTAGGTCCAGGTTCAGGGTCAACTGGAGGGCCAGGTTCAGAGTCATGCGTAGGGCCAGAATTGGGGTCAATTCTAGTCTGTGTATTAAATGGTTTTTTGAGAGACTGAGTGGCCTGTAAATGAGGATAAATTGATCCATCTAAACTTACATATTGTTCCTGTGTCCCTGAGTTTAAACACCAGGTTCAGGTCCTCAGTCCTGTTATTTCGTAATCATAAAGAGATGCCTTCTGTGGAACACCTCATGTTTTAGCAGAGGCGGATTGCATCCTGAGGACACTTTCTTAAGTTTAGACTATCTTTTCGTGTCTGGACAGATTCTCTGATCAACGTTTCGTCTCTAATGCACAGGGGAACGTTAAACAGAGTCACTTTAACCGCTGGTGTGGCAAGAGGCCGAACAGATACAAACGTATCGCTCACTGTTATCCCGCTAACCACCACCTTGTTTGCCATCTCTACGCCGTCTAGAAAATGGCAATCGCGTTGTTCATTCTAGCAGCGGACTTCACGCTGCTGTGCCCCACCACCCTCCCCATGGCTAGGTTACACTCCTCCACCGAGAACAGGATAGCCGGTGCGATCTTAATGCTGTGCTTCCGGGTTAACCTGGTGAGGTCCATGGCGTTTAGCACACCGACTTGCACGTGGCCGACTGCATACAGTCACACACACACACTCACCACCGAACACCTCCTCGGTGTACACTGCAACACCACAAACCCTATAACCAACAATACACTATATATATTATCAACAAAAACGCACAAACCGCTCATCAACCACAACCAGCTCTCAGCTCACATAAGAGAGAGAGAGAGATGATATTTTTTTTGATTTTTCAAACCTCTTTTATTTGCTCAGTAAAGCTCCAAAAAACAAATACTAAAGCATATCAAAGACTCAAAAATATAATCAATTCAAAGTATAACTAAAAACCTGCTCTCTTTCGTGAATCGTCTTCATATGTCCAACTTCGTGTCGTGTAGCCACTCCCTCGTCTCAGGTCCCACTTGGAAGAGGCCCTCCTCTGAGGGTGGTCTATGCCGGGGACAGGTGGTGATGATGTGGTCGGCAGTCTGCTCAGGCTCCCCGCACTCACACGCTGCACTGTCTGTTAGGCCCCACTTCTTCATGGACGCTTTGAAGCAGCCAACCCCTGTGCGAAGGCGGTTCAGGAGGGTCCATTGCCGGCGAGGTAGATCTTCTCCCTCAACGCCACCTCCAGGATCCTGGATGTAATGGTGTAGGCGTGTCTGTCCTGCTGACTCCCACTCCTGCTTCCATGCCGCTGCCAGCCAGGCTTTGGTTGTCAAATCCTCCGGGATGGAAATAAGCATCTCTTGTGCGGCCTGATTGTATGGGTGGCGGGACTTGAGTCTGCTTGGAGGTGTTGCCATGGTGGTGGTTTCATGGAGGAGGTGCCAGCTGTGTTCCTGGGCTTTCCTTGCCAGGGCGAGGGTAGCAGCCTCTCGCCGTAGGCCGGCTGGCGCTATTCCTGCTAGGACTGGCAGGTAGAACACAGGGGTGGGTTTCAGGCAGCCACTTATGATCCGGAGGGCATTGTTGATGGCCGTATCGACCTTCTTGGCATGTGGGCTTCTACTCCAGGTTGGGGCACAGTACTCAGCTGCAGAGAATACGAGGGCTTGTGTGGAGATACGTAGAACCTTGGCCGAGGCCCCCCAGGTTGTACCAGCTAGGCGCCGGATGAGTGAGACCCTTGCTGTTACTTTAGCCCTCACTTCATCCAAATGCTGTTTGTAGGACAGTGTCCTGTCTAAGCGTACGCCCAGGTACTTTGGGGCCTGCTGGAACTCCAGGGGTTTGTTGTCCACTGAGATCTCCAGCTCCCTTCTTGCTTCCCTGTTGCAGAGGTGGAATGCTGCTGATACAGTCTTTCCCTTACTGAGCTGCAGTCGCCAGCTTCGAAGGTAGGCAGCCAGGACGTCCATGTCCTGATTAAGACCCTCTTCAACCGCCTTCCATGTGGGCCGGTGTAGCATGATGGCTAGATCATCCGCGTATCCATACCTTCTAGATGTCGTCACCGGTAGGTCAAAGATGTAGATGTTGAAGAGCATCGGTGAGAGGACAGACCCTTGTGGGACCCCGTTTCTCAGCCTCCTGAGCCTGCTGCGCTGGCCGTCACTGGTCTGGAGGATGAAGCTGCGGTTTGACAGCATCTCCATGATGAAGTTGACCATATGACGGTCTGGGATTGTTCTCAGCAGCTTCAGGTGGAGTCCGCGGTGCCAGACGGTGTCGTAAGCAGCAGTCAGGTCCAGTAGTACCACCCCAGCTTTGGTTTTGGCCTGGAAGCTGTCCTCGAGATCTTGTGTGAGAAGGGTTACCTGGTCCACTGTAGACCTGCCCCGGCGGAAGACCGCCTGTTCCCTCGGTAGCTGTGAGTCAACTGTTATTCCCTCGTAATTTCATTGACAAGGAGCAGATAAAAGGTCCAGAGTTCATTTCAAGTGAGGTATTTCTGTTTGGAATCTGTTGCTGTCAACTCTTAATATGAAGTCCAAAGAGCTGTCACTATCAATGAAGCAAGCCATCATTAGGCTGAAAAATCTAAACAAACCTATCAGAGAGATAGCAAAAACATAAGGTGTGGCCAAGTCAACTGTTTGGTACATTCTTAAAAAGAAAGAACGCACTGGTGAGCTCAGCAACACCAAAAGACCCGGGAGACCACGGAAAACAACTGTGGTGGATGACAGAAGAATTATTTCCCTGGTGAAGAAAAAACCCTTCACAACAGTTGGCCAGATCAAGAACACTCCAGGAGATAGGGGTATCTGTGTCAAAGTCAACAATCAAGAGAAGACCTCACCAGAGTAAATACAGAGGGTTCACCACAACATGTAAACCATTGGTGAGCCTCAAAAACAGGAAGACCAGAGTAGAGTTTGCCAATATACATCTAAAAGAGCCTGTACAGTTCTGGAACAACATTCTATGGACAGAAGAGACAAAGATAAACTTTTACCAGAATGAGGGAAGAGAAGAGTATGGAGAAGGGAAGGAACTGCTCAGGATCCAAAGCATACCACCTCATCAGTGAAGCATGGTGGAGGTAGTGTTATGGCGTGGGCATGTATGGCTGCCAATGGAACTGGTTCCCTTGTATTTATTGATGATGTGACTGCCGACAAAAGCAGTAGGATGAATTCTGAAGTGTTTCGGGAAATATTATCTGCTCATATTCAGCCAAATGCTTCAGAACTCATTGGATGTTGCTTCACAGTGCAGATTGACTATGACCTGACCTGAATCCAATTGAGCATTTATTTCACTTGCTGAACACAAAACTGAAGGGAAATCGCCCCAAGAACAAGCAGGAACTGAAGAAAGTTGCAGTAGAGGCCTGGCAGAGTATCACCAGGGACGAAACCCAGCATCTGGTGATGTCTATGGGTTCCAGACTTCAGGCTGTCATTGACTGTCAAGGATTTGCAACCAAGTATTAAAAGTGACAATTACATTTATGATTATATTAGTTTGTCCAATTACTTTTGGTCCCTTAAAAAGGGGGGCCACATATAAAATGTGTTGTAATTCCTTACACTGTTCACCTGATTTGGATGTAAATACCATCAAATTAAAGCTGAAAGTCTGCACTTAACGCACATCTTGATTGTTTCATTTCAAATCCATTGTGGTGGTGTACAGAGTCAAAATGATGAAAATTGTGTCATTGTCCAAATATTTATGGACCTAACTGTATATGAAGACTTTCAGTCTGGGTTTAGAGCTAATCACATCACAGAGACAGCCTTGGCAAAAGTCACTAATGACCTTCTAATAGCTTCAGATCAGGGATTTGAGTCTATTCTCGTTCTGTTAGATCTCAGAGCAGCATTCAACACAATTGACCATCACATTTTATTACAGAGACTAGAACTGTGAATTAGCATTAAAGGAATCTCCCTAAACTGGTTTAATTTTTTGTGATCGCTTCCAATTTGTGCAAATTAATGATGAGTCATCTGTGCTGTAATGTAATGTAATGTAAACTGCTGCTTCATTTGGACTTTTATCTGCCTATGTAATACCTATATTCATATTATTTAATTTAATTTAAAGGGGACATATTATGCCAATTTCTCCACAGTTGATATGGTTCCTTGAGGTCTTAATGAAATGTCTGTAAAAAATTTTGGTAAAAATACCACACGGATAATTTAAAACAGCACTTTTTTACCCTGTCTAAAACAGACCTCCTCAGATTGACCTGTTTTGAGTGCCCCGCCCCCCTCATCCCCGGTGAGCCTGGCTGCGAGAGCCACAGCTCCCCAGCGCAACCCCGCAGTGGGAGCAGTGGGAGGTTGAGCTGGCGCAGCAGGAGCATGTTCCTTGGGGTCTTAATGAAATATCTGTAAAAAAATTTGGTAGAAACCCCTCCCCCTTCTCACCCCTCCCCCCTCTCATGGAGGTGTAGGACATAACGTTTTTACCTCCATTAATTAGCCTGTGTGTTTGAATGTGTTCTCACTACAGAATGCATTCAACATCTATAGGGCAGATTATGAGCCTTTATGTCTAAGAGGAATAGAGCAGTAAGTTTTTTTTTTATGCATGAGATATCAATCATTTCTGCAATAAAATTATGACTGAGGAATAAAATAAATAAATTACTCTTCCCTCGGTATTACTTTGCTAACTGCTCATCTTACGCGTGTCAATTGTTGACATGTTACATATCAAACACTAAAAGCACACAACTGTTTCTATAAATTTTTATTGTCAGAAAGATTGCTAGAAAGAATGCCACAGAGTTTTTTAAACAGTTATTAAATGTACTGGCTGGGACAGAGGTAATTAATACAAAAATACCAAGTATAATAAAAACATTGATTACAAAAATCAGTTTGTGCCATCAGTAGCCATACTGTAAACAAAGGAACAATTTATATTTGTGTGTCACCTTTTATTCTCTAAATACAATGTGAACTTTGCTCAGCCGTTAAAGGTATTTGGCGTACAGAAGCTTTGTTAGCTGGTGTTGAGGCCCTTTGGGCCGGAGAATCAGGGTGGTCCTGCCCTGCTGCTCAGTTCTCCAGAAACGCAGAGTGTTCCCTGATGCTCACATAGCTGGCTATAACTTCCTGCTTGTCAGGTTTCTAATACTTGGCAGAGAGATCCTCAGGTTTTGAGATCGTCAGCACCTCATTCACATATGGGGCCGGGTCCTGAAAAACCTCGTGAAAGATGAGGTCCAACAGGTTATTCACGTAATCTGTAATACAAATTGGGAAAAGAAGTTGGATATTTTGCACTTTTTTGTATTTATTATTTTCTTTTTATAATTATTTTGTAATTATTCTATTTATCGTGAAGACGATAAATAAATGGTCTTTAAATCGTGAAGACCACTTAAAAACAGCAGTTAATTGATATGTTATTTATGTTTCACATACTGTTAGTACATTGTTTGGCTTTTAAATAAAGACTGTGAGACTCACGGAAGGTTGCATCTGCTTTCACCGGCTTTGCTGTGCACTCGCCCTTCTTATATATTACATCTGTCCCCCGCCGACACACAGGACACACCTCAAGCAGCTCCAGGAGGCAGTTTTCATAGACAATATATGTGGGTGTCTTATGAACAGGGTTGAAAGATTCCATTCTATTAGAACGACAAAGATTTCACCAAAAGGCTGCAACAGCTAAAAAAGTGTAGGATGGTAATCCATCTGATTATTGAAATGTTTAGATTAAATATTGAGTCACTCAGGTCACATCTGCTGACTCAGTCAAGACTGTGATCGAGTCATCAGGATCATAGGTAGCATCCTGTGGCTCTCCGAAGTCCATACTTTAACAGCTTGGGTTGTCCTCTCCCTCCTTAAAGCGAGGTCTCATACAGCTGAGGTCCCAACACCGACATCAGTGCAGCACAGTTTTCTGTGTGCCCATGATAAAACAGACATTCAGTATCCATGGAGTCACAACAAATGAGATGCTGTTACAACTTTAACATGGAGACACAATCAATGACATAACAAAGTAACTGAGGGTAAACAAACCTGTACTTTTGTAGTGAGGTCGCAGTGTTTTCATAGAAAGCTGCGTGCCATGTGTGCGCATCTGTGGTGAGTCCGTCTGGCATGCTACGTGATGTAGCCTAGCACTGTGAACAGATGTGCTTGCCTAAACACCAAAAGCAGCAATGTTATTAATACTTGTACTACTGTCATGCATACAAAGATACAAGGACATATTTCCCCCAACTAGGGCTGGTAATGAATAGTCGTTATAGTCCCGCACATTATGACAACAACATCCTCCGGTATCTTGCGAGCGTGACTTCCTACAGCAGATGAGTGAAGCGTGTGCTAAATCTCCGTAGCAGCAGCTGTAGCTACCGGAGCTACCGGAGCGCTAACAGAGCGCTACCGAAGCCAACGGAGCGCTACAGGACCTAACGGAGCGCTGCCGGAGCTACCGGAGCACTACCGAAGCTAACAGAGCGCTACCGAAGCTAACGGGGCGCTAAATGAGCGCTACCAAAGCTAACGGAGCGCTACCGAAGCTAATGGAGCTCTAACGGAGCGACCGGAGCGCTACCGAAGCTAACGGAGCAATACCGGCCCTAACCGAGCGCTAACGGACCTAACAGAGCGCTACCGAAGCTAACAGAGCGCTAACGGAGCGCTACCGGCCCTAACCGAGCGCTAACAAAGCGCTACCGGACCTAACAGAGCGCTTCCAGGCTAACGGAGCGCTACCGGCCCTAACCGAGCGCTAACGGACCTAACAGAGCGCTACCGAAGCTAACGGAGTGCTACCGGCCCTAACCAAGCGCTAACGGAGCTCTACCGGACCTAACGGAGCGCTACCGGAGCTACCGGAGCGCTACCGGAGCTGCTGTAGCTACCGGAGCAACCGGAACTGTATCAATCCCCTCAGAAACCTGCCACAACATGCTAACGTCACTAGCCTCCACACAAAATGTCTAAAAGAAGCAAATACCAGAATTATTTAAAAAAGTACATACATTTCCCTCGTCTTCAGTATTGCGATGGAAAGATGGCACCGACCCCTCTTTCATAACTACCTTTTCAAGAATCCGGCGTTATATTGGCCCAGGTTGATAAAACAGTCCGATACAGATATTTGCCAACTCTTGCAGAAACGTTGCCATCATATATGAACTCAATCCATCTCAATCTTGTGTCTTCTGAAGCTGGGGTAACATGAAGACATTTTTGCTGATTTGTGCAGCTGACCACTGAGCATCTCGGTTGTCGTATTCGATTCATGTTGCTAGTTAGCTTATCCAAGTGCTCCCAAGGCTTGCAGGAATGAAATGGCGGCCTGACACCGATATACTTTCTAAAAAGTGGGTGGGTCCATCTATGGGTGGGTCAAGTGGTAGTGGGGGAGTGCATAGAGCTATGGGGGCGTCTATTTTGGTCGTAATCCCATTGGAGGCACTCTAGCATAGTTTCTGAAATAGAGGAACCACAACAAATTGCGGGAGTTGTTTATTTCCAGAGTTTTTGGGATGGTAGACATGCCAGACACCCAATGAATGTGTAGAAGCACTACAAAAGTGGAATTTTCATAATATGTCCCCTTTAATATTACCCACTCCTTCACCCTGTAAACTGCTGCTTCATTTGACTTTGACTTGACTATGTTATATGTATACATATATTCATATTCATATTATTATGGGTGCCTAGTGGTGCATTGCATATTACTATTCCGTGGTGCTTATTATGGGTGCCTAGTGGTGCACCCATAATAAGCACCAGTGGTGCAGACACCACTAGGCAGTTCATTGCATGGCACGTTGCGCCATGCAATGCACTACATATTACTATTCCGTGGTGCTTCTTAGTCTTACTTTCTCATCCGTCTTTATTTTGGCGCGCTTCTCCTCCCACAAATTTTGTCGCACAATCACGAGACCTATAAATAAACCTGCGGAATCCACAAACGGAGGTCCTCAGACATGATTTTTAGATATTTGAGGTGTTGAGATTGTTTCCTTAGCAGACATGTCACTCTCAAATCTCTCGGACCTGTGCTTATATCCGCATCGAAAAATCGAGGAATTATTTCCAGAAGAATCTCTCATTGGGGCCCATGTTATTTTTGACCGAATTACTGAAAAGATTAAAACTGAAAAATAAAACGTAAATCGCTCCCACGGCTCCATTTCTTAGCCCTCACGGATAAAACATATATATCCGGTTGTAGTGTCAAGCCTTGTGATTCTCAAAATGTTTTAATTTTCCAGATAGGACTTATAGTTTTTGAGTAACAAGTATTTGTTTGATGAAAGTGCTAGAGTATGAAAAAATGTCTCTTCAATTAAAACTAATGATGATTCTCGGAGGAGAATTCATGAAATGATAAGTATGTTTCTAAACTGCTCACACAGCCTCATTTTTTGACTCTAAACAATAATATAGATATGTACTTGTTCGTCCAAGCCTTGTAATTCTTACTGTGTTTTCATTTCATGGGTAGGAGTTATAGATTTTGTATTAGAGCATTTTGTTCGGGACATTCTCTGAGGTCTGACGTCTCCCTCTCATTCCCGCACACCTGCCGTTATCAGGGACTCACACACGCAGAGGGAGGGGGGACAGTCAGATCTATTTATAGAATACTTCATGGGTGTTGATCAACACTGTAGGTGCTGCAGTCAGTAGAGCAGAGGGACAGTGACCCAGGGTGGCCAGTTCAAGTCCCAGTGTGGGCGGGGCTTAAATAGTTTTTTTTATTTTCTTTGTCTTTCAGGGGGGAATTGTTGTACTGCAATGTACAATGATTGGCTCTTGATCAGATTCCTGTATTAGTGTGTATGAAGTGATAGTGATAGCGCCACCTGGTGGTCGTTGTGAAAATGAAGTTTTAGCAATCGCCCCCAAAATCCTGTCACATGATCAGAGCCCTGTCCTGAAGAGATCAATGAGTGTGTATGCAGTGTTAGCGATAGCGCCACCTACTGATCAAGTCTGTCGCTCTCTCTTTTATACCAGCCAGTTTCTCTCTCTCTCTCTTAAACCAGTCTCTCTCTCTCTCTCTCTCTCTCTCTCTCTCTCTCTCTCTCTCTCTCTCTCTCTCTTTTGCAGTCGGCCGCGGGCCGGCGTGCTAAACGCCATGGACCTCGCCAGGTTAACCCGGAAGCACGGTATTAAGATCGCTACGGCTTTCCCATGCTCTGTGGAGGAGTGTAGTCTGGCCGTGGGGAGAGTTGTCTGCAACAGCAGCGTGAAGTCCGCTTCGAGGATGAACAACGCGGTTGTCATTTTTCTGGACAGTGTAGATAAGGTGAACAAGGTGGTGGCGAACGGGATTGAAGTGAACGATACGTTCGTGTCTGTTCTGCCCCTCGCCACACCGGCAGTAAAAGTGACTTTGTCCAACGTCCCCCCGTTCATTAGGGATGAGACGTTGTTAAAGAGAACTAGCGAGACATGTTAAGATCGTGTCTCAGGTTAAGAAAGTGTCCTCAGGATGCAAGTCCCCGCTGTTAAAACACGTGGTGTCCCACAGAAGACAACTCTTTATGATTCTAAATAACAGGACTGAGGATCTGAACCTGGTGTTCAGGATTATTCATAGCTTTGCAGCAGACTTCTTCAACTCGCCATGACAAACGAAGCTCCATTTAACACAGCTGCAAGTGAACGCATCATGAGAATTTGAAAAAAGTTACAACATAACAAGCTGCGGAGCTGTGGATCACGAAGAACCGGAGGACGGTTGGCGAGTCTGGATGAGAGGACGGCGTCGGAGTCACTGTGGACGTTGTTCGCTCAGCAGGTTAGAGTGTGGGACGCTCTCCATGCTCTTTTCCCCTCTCCCCTCGTCTCTCTTCCTGTGTGAACTCTGCCGCTCTCAACAGCAGCATTGGCTATGAGCTAGCTCCTGCTAGCTCCAACGAAGCATCTCTCAACTTCTACGTAAGTGAAACGGACACTTCTGACTGACTGACTAACTGTGATGATAGGCAAAAGAGACACTGTGGACTGACTTTGCAGAGTCAATTCCGTAGCGACATTGAGACTGCATGCTGGTGCACGTGTGATGTGTTGTACTGCATTTGTTTGATCTGTTTACTAATACTAGCTCTAATAAATACTGTATAAGTTATATTTTGTTCCTGAATTGAACTGTGTTAAAGGGGTTCACATGGAAAAAATATGTTCAATTATGTAAAGGGTGATTTTTGTTACTATTATACTAATGGAGATTTAGCACTTGCTACACATTGTAAGAGCAGCTGTTCAAAGGAGCACTACGTCTTTTAAGGTTCTTTATTCAGAGTCACAGTGTTTATGTCCTGTCACGTGTTACAGTGACAAATACCCGTGTCTCCCACCTTCAGTATTTAAATCGTTAATCTCAGACAGACTTCACTGAATTCTTTTGTTAAATATGAGTAAGTCATAGCCTTGTAACTTTACTAGAACAGACAGTGTCATACAGAGTTGTAGGCTTATATGCACTACCTATTTCCTAATCTGAAATGATTATGATCTGATTAACTTTGAATTAATATTTTATTTTTACCATGTAAAAGTCTGTTAATTACTTAACCTGGCCCATGTATGACTTTACATATCTGTGTATTGGTGTTATGTTCCTCTAGAAGGTCCAACTTGACACACAACTTGAATCCAACCAGACTGAACACTGACTCCAGGTACAGACCTGATTTCATTACTTAAAAACAATCAAAGTATTGCACATAATACATAATGTATTAAATTATAATGCAATACTTTTAATGTGAAATAGCTCCATACTAAACATTCATTGTCATGGTAGTGCACGTTTTAATCCAAAAGCATATTCAAATACACAGTTGAATATCCACAGAAAATTAGATTACACACTTTGTTCATATGTAACTCTTTCTCTACAATAATGACGATCACTTTCATGTTTCCTATCATTTTATTAGGGACGGACAAGCCTGAAGGACACAGCTGTGATGACCATGTTCTGTCTCTTATGGCAAAGCAGAAATATTAAACACTGGGTTGACCAGCTTGCTGCTGAGGACATCAGGTGCTGCAGTTCTTCATCTATGAAGAGAAAAAACGCACTGTTAAAGAATGTTTTGTGTTGTGTATAAAGCACAACAGATTTCAGATAGAACCGTTATACTGTGGTCTTGGTATGTATCCTCATGGTTAAATGTACATATTTTAAGTCCCTTCTGATAAAAGTACTGAAAGAAATACAACATTGTACAAATAGATAAAATGTCTTTCTACCTCATCAGTACTATTCAAGGTGATAATTTCTCCCACAGACCTATTGATAACAGTCCACATCAAGTCTTTCCACTTCTCTCAGTGTGAAAACATAATTCTATAATTAATTTGAGAACTGTTTACAACACTGATGTGTGGAGATTAAAATCATACCTAAACTGTCTAATTCACGGTAAAACTCCATGACATTCGCAGGCCATCTGTAGTTAAGGGAGCAACGCATGGAGTGATGTGTAGATTACTAGTTTGATGATGCATGAGGAGAGGCAGTGGTCGAGTGGCAGAAACTTGGACTATGGGCAGAGAAGGTCTCTGGTTCGTCTTAGGTTCGACTCCATTGAGAGACAACAAAAGTCGAACCTGGATTGATCTGTCCAAAAATCCAAGAGTCTCCCTACCCTCTCTAGTGCCCATGAGCAAGGCACCTCACTCCCCCAACATCTGCTCCCCGAGCGCCATACATGGTCGCTCACTGCTCTGTGTGTCCTGCACCAGATGGGTAAAAAGCAGAGATTAAATTTCCCGACCTGCATGAGTGTGCCTTTGCATGTCTGTGCATGTGTTTGGGATGAATAAATGGATCTTAATCTTAATCTTTTAATCTTAATCAGTTGTCTTCCAGTTGACCAGCATGAAGCTGCAGATCGCCACCATGTTGCTGCTGAGGACATCAGGAGCAGCATTAATGAGGAGCAGAAGCGTACTGTTATGAATGTTTTGTGTTTTTTATGAAGCACCACATATTTCAGCTAGAACCGATGTACTAGGGTCTGGGTTTGTATCCTAATGGTTAAATGCACATACATTAAATCGCTTTTGATAAAACGTGAGAAAGAAATACAACATTGTACACATAGATAAAATGTCTTTCTATCTCATATGTAATATTCAAGGTGATGATCTCCCACAGAGCTGTTGATAACAGTCCACGTCAAGTCTCTCCACTTCCCTCAGTGTGAAAACATAATTATATAATTAATTGGAGAAGTGTTTACAACACTGATATGTGGACATTATAATCATATCTATACTGTCTAATTCACTCTACAACTCCATGACAGACTAAATAAACGATGTGAAAATAGTAATGGTGGATATACCATCCTGTATCAGAATATTGGTGAAACATAGTTACTATCACATGAAACGTACACGTGTAGCGTATTGATAGTAACTTATTAAAAAAATAAATAAAGTCACAACCAAAACAAGACTGGAGTTAACTTGCTTCAATCTGTTCATTAGACGTGATAAATAAACGGTAACTTTTATAACAATTTCATATTACAAAAAACTTGAGGCATGTAAGCATATGATGATAGATAAAGCATTAGGTTATGTTGTATAGTTTGAAGGTTACTTACCTCTAGTTCAGCACCAGCGGCTGGCCAGAAGAAGTGGAGCGCACAGGGCAAATGCAGGCAATGTGGAGACGAGCGCTTGGTCATCGAACGTTCTCTCTTCCCCGACCGCAACAGACTTGGAATTGCCTGTGCTCGGGCCCGTTAGTGCTACAACTTAGCCCTAGTTATTATTATATTATTTTTCTCCGCTTAAACTAATTGGCTTTTTGAGGGCTTTAATGTGCTCAAAAAGTTGTAGGAGTTTGCAGTAAATTCGAAGGCGGCGAAAATTTACGTATTCTGAAGTATTTTGAAAAGGGCGTGGCAAAATGGCTCAAGAGCGCCACCTACGGAAAAGCCCCTCATTTAGCATTCACCGATCCTCAAAAAAAACAAAGACTATTGTGTATCATGACTAGATGCACAAAAAAGTCCATCAGTGCATTGTGAAAAACGCAACAGGAAGCCCGCCAGTTTGATTTTAGTGGCCATTTTGGTCATATTCCATCATTTTTTCTTTGATGTACTTGTCGTACAGCTTTCATCAGATCAGCTTAAAATGTAAATGACTGTCATCATAACAATATGGAGATTGAAAGTTATCATGCACCGTGTGCCTGTGGCGTGGCGGCAAAGTGTGATGAAAATGCCATCAAAACACGCGCTTCTGTATCTCAGACATATTTTGTACAATCGAGTCCAAACTAGACACATACGACAAGAGTCGCGACCAGAAGACATTGGTGCAGAAATTGTGACTTACAATCACAGCGCCCCCTGGTGGCAACAGGAAATGTCTTGTTTTTGGTACGTTTTACATTTTATGTACTTCTCTGAGAGCTTTCATCAGATCAACTTAAAAATTAGAAGAGACTCTACAAAACAAGATGAAGATCTAAAGTTATCAAAATGTAAACTTTTCATCATACCGTGTGACTGTGGTCTCAAAGTTTGACTAAACACCAACAAAAGCGAGCTTCTGTAACTTGGACATATTTTGTCCAATCGACTCCAAACTACACATATAAGACAAGAGTCGCGACCGGAAGACATCTACCTAGAAATCATGACTCAAAAGGACAGCGCCCCCTGGGGGCATTAGGAAATGTCTTGTTTTGGTAGGTGTTACTCTTTGATCTATTTCTCCCCAGCCACTTTGCTAAACCATGTCAAACTTTGTCAAATGGGTCTCAAGATATTGATAATGTAGGCATAACATTACTGTGATTTTTCATCACGCAGATTCTTAATGACGTGGCATCAAAGTTCATCAGCTCACCATGACAAATGAAATCCATTTTAACGGAGTTACCATGAACTTATCATGAGATCGTATTGTTTTGGTCAACTCACACCTGAGTTATTTCTAATCAGCCACTTTGCAAAACCATTTCAAACTTTATCAAATGGGTCTCAAGACATTGATAATGAAGGCATAAGATAACTGTAACTTTTCGTCAAACGCCATATTAATGGCGTGGCATCAAAGTTCATCAACTTGCCGTGAAACACGAAATTGCTGTAACTTCAGTGTTAATGGTTCTATCTCACTCAAACTACATGTGTTTAGCAAAATCTCCCCCCTGAAGATATTCAAATAGTTTTAAGGAATGGGCGTGGCAAAACAACTGACTAGCGCCCCCTAATGTGCAGCCCCGGCCCTACGATTGGCCGACATGTACAAAAATCGTTTTGGGCATGTGTCTTTTCATATCAAACAAATAAGTCTCTTGGATAGATATGCTAGACCAAACAGGAAGCCCGCCATTTTGAATTTAGTGGCCATTTTAGCCATATTCCACATTTTTTCTTTGATGTACTTGTCGTAGAGCTTTCAGCTGATCAACTTCAAATTCAGATGAGTGTCATCAAAACAAGATTAAGAAAATAAGTGACTAAGGGATTTTTTTCCATCACACCGTGTGACCGTGGCGTGGTGTCAAAGTTTGATTAAACGCATTCAAACCACAAGCATCTGTATCTCGAACATACATGGTCCAATCGAGTCCAAACTAGACATGTAAGACAAGAGACCCGGCCTGAGGACATCTACACAGAAATCATGATTTGAAATCACAGCGCCCCCTGGTGGCTACAGGAAGTGACATGTTTTATATTTTTGATGAACTGCTCCTGGCTGCTTTACAATATACAGCTCAAATGACCTCAGTCAAGTCATTGGATCAAGGTCAGAATTGTGACATTTCCTCAAACCATGTAAACATTGATGTTTTGCGAAGGATCATCCTTCGCCAGACGAGGCGATGTTTTCATAAGTCCACTGTGCATTATCCTATTACTACCACACTTCTGTCACATGATAATAGTACAAGCCTGAACAGCTCTGTGTCAATATTTCCTCAGTGTAATAGCGCCACCTACTGATTCGCCAGGAAACAGGAAGTACTTTGTTAATCCACTCTGCATTATCCAACCGGCTCCAAACTACTGACCTATATTCACAATACTGATCTGAACAGCTCCACATATAAATATTAGTTCAGGGTCATAGCGCCACCTACTAATCAGTGTGAAAATTACGTTGTGGTAAAATTGTCCAATTGACACAAAATTGCTCACGCTATATCAGAGCGGCTACTTGAACAGATCTATATGTCTGTGTGTAATAATAGTGATGGCGCCACCTACTGGCAAACCTACTGCCGCAGAGCGCAAAATGGATGCAACGCGGAGACATGCGCTAAGTCATCGATCGCTCTCTCCACCGACCGCAACAGGCTTCAACGTGCGGGTGCTCGGGCCCGCCAGTGCTACAACGTAGCCCTAGTTCATTATGAGTCTTTTAAACATAAGTTCTTTAAACATAAATGGAGCCAGAGATGCTGTGAAGAGGTCTCTGGTGTTCCAGCAATTAAAGCTGAAAGGGACTGAAGTGATGTTCCTACAGGAAACACATAGTGACACTAACAATGAGAACGACTGGAAAAGAGAGTGGGAGGGGCAGGTGGTCCTGAGCCATCTACGCACAAGCAGTGTGGGGGTGGGCATCATCTTCTCCAGGAGCTTCGCACCAGAGTCTTTAGAAGTGGAGGAGGTGGTGGAGGGCAGACTACTGATGGTGAGGGCAAAGGTCGAGGAGTTTTATTTTGTTTTCATGAATGTGTATGCTCCGGTCTCAGGACCTGACAGAGTCTGTTTTTTAAAGGTTTTAGACACGGCGTTAAGCAAAGATGGATGATTTTTTATTTTTAGGAGGAGATTTTAATTGTACAGAAGATGATGTTTTAGACAGGAACCACCTGGAGCCCCACAGAGCTTCACAGACTGCACTGAGACACCTGCTGCAGGCCCACATCACACATCTGTGTGATGTGTGGAGAAGAATGAATGACAGTAATAAACAGTACACCTGGACTCATTGCCGAGGGGATCTCATTTCCATGGCGAGGTTGGACCGGTTTTATTGTTTTAAACATAATTTTAGCATCTTTAGAAAGTGCAGTATACTCCCAGTTGGTTTTACAGATCACGCGCTGGTTGTGTGCAACGTTTATATTTCAAAACTAAAGTCTAGAAGCGCATACTGGCATTTTAACACATCTCTTTTATGTGATGCACATTTTAAGGATGTTTTTAAGTTTTTTTGGAGCGGTTTTAAAGAAAGATCATGTGTTATTTCTTTAAAACTGTGGTGGGACTGTGGTAAGGTTGAGATAAAGCAGCTCTGTCAGCAGTATACCCTCAATGTTACAAGAGACATAACCAGATCTATGGAGGATCTAGAGTTGGAAATTATGGTGATGCTGAATTTAATAGATTCCACTGGAAATCGAGGTCATATTAAAAATCTCAAGTCTAAAAAATCTGCTCTTACAGACCTACTGGGCACGAAGGCCCAGGGGGCGCTGGTCAGATCACGGTTCCAAATGGCAGCGCTCATGGATGCACCAACAAAATTCTTCTTTGGACTGGAAAAGAAGAACGGACAAAGCAGAATCATCCACACTCTTCGATCTCCTGAAGGAGAAGAACTCAGCGACAGCAAGGACATCCGGAAGAGAGCCGTGAGTTTTTATAAGGATCTGTACGAAACAGAATACACTGAGAACATTTCCCTGTATGAATCCTTCTGTGGAGAGCTGCCCAAAGTCCCCCAAGACGTGAACGCTGGGTTGGATGGCCCCCTGTCGATGCAGGAACTCTACACGGCCCTGCAAAGCATGGCGGGGGGGAAGGCCCCGGGCATCGACGGCATTCCAGTCGAGTTTTTTAAGGAGTTCTGGAGCGAGATGGGGGAAGATCTTTTATCTGAGGGAGGTGATGCAGGAAGTGATACATCAAGACCAGACTTACTGTGTGCCTGGTAGGTCTATCCTGGACAATGTGTCCTTGATTCGTGATATTGTGGACTTCTCTAGTTCGTTAGGCATAAAAACTGCTCTGATTTCTCTGGACCAGGAAAAGGCTTTTGACCGGGTTGAGCACCTTTACCTCTGGAAGACTCTGGAGAGGTTTGGCCTCAGCCCAGGTCTCATAGCGATGATCAAGGTTTTGTATCAGGACATTGAGAGTGTACTAAAGATAAATGGAGGCCTGAGTGCACCTTTTAAAGTATACAGGGGGATGAGACAGGGCTGCTCGCTCTCAGGGATGTTATACGCACTTTCCATTGAACCAATGCTAAATAAGATAAGAGCAAATATTAAAGGGTTGATTTTAAATGATGTAAAAAAAAGTCACATTTTATCAGCATATACGACACTGTTGTTTTTGTAAAAAATCAGGAGGACGTCCAGGAGCTGGGAAAAATCGTCAGTGATTTTAAAACAATGTCAGCTGCTAGGGTGAACTGGGGAAAAAGTGAAGCACTGGCAGTTGGAAGTTGGGAAGGGGGTCTACCCAGTCTGCCGGGGGGGTTGACGTGGAGGAGAGACGGTCTCAAATACCTCGGGGTTTATGTAGGCAATGAGTCCATGGTCCAAAAGAACTGGGAGGGTGTGGCCGAGAAAATACAAAGGCGGCTCAACAGGTGGAAATGGCTGAAACCACAGCTATCATACAGAGGCAGGACATTGATCATTAACAACCTGGTGGCTTCTGGCTTGTGGCATCGGCTGGCATGCCTGGAACCACCAAAAGGCTTAGTACAGAAATTACAAGCCATTTTAACAGACTTCTTTTGGGACAGGTTACACTGGGTGCCACAGTGTGTATTGTTTTTACCAAAGGAGGAGGGGGGGCAAGGGCTGGTGCACATTCAAAGTAGATTATCCACTTTTAGATTACAGTTTTTACAGAAGTATCTTGTAGGTCCACAGGATATTGTTTGGAGACAATTGACGAGCAGCATCCTGAGGGGGACAACTGGGCTGGTTTTAGACATGCCACTGTTCTTAATGGATTTTAAGCTTTTTAAACTGTATGGATTATCTACTTTTTATCAGTCACTTTTTAAGGCATGGAGCCTTTTTAAATGGAAAAGGCTGGAACCTAAAAACTCTCTGCACTGGCTTTTAGAAGAGCCGCTGATAAACGGAGCCAGGCTGGATGTCCAGAGCAGCTCCACACCAGGCCTCACCAGCATGCTGAGCACCACCGGAGCAGTCACCCTGAGGACTATCGTCGATGCAGCGGGTCCTGGACTAAAAAACATTCCGGCGGTGGCGACCCTCATCGGGCAGAACTCCAGGCGTCAGGCAGAACGCATTCGGAATGAATGGATGAAAAGACTAACGGACGAGGAGGTGGAAATGCTGAAGGATTACGCTGATGGAGCGGAAACCCCTGATGACAGCGACCCCTTTCCGGAGCTAGGTTTTAATCCAAATCTGGATGGGCTCTCAGGACCTTTTTTAAACAAAACAGACTGGAAACAAGTGGACCTGTACACAGCAAAAGGGAGAGCCATCTATGAATGCTTTGTTTTAACCTTGAACAGGAGCAAGCTGGATGTGAGGCCTGACACGGTGTGGAGGAGGAGACTGGATCTGGACATCAATGACAAACCGGTGTGGAGGATTTTATACAAACCACCTTTAAGGAAGAGGACTGGTGACCTGCAATGGAGGATTTTACACGGAGCCATTGCGGTTAACAGTTTTATTTCCATCATCAACCCAACAGTCATGTACAATTTCCCATTTTGTGGAGAGGCAGAGACAGTTTTTCATGCTTTTTATGATTGTAAAAGACTCTGTTCCTTTTTAATACACTGCATAAGGTTTTTAAACAGTTTGGTGAGACATGGTCAAAGAGTGTCTTCATTTTAGGAGTAGGGTACACAAAATCAAATGAGTGTGAAGGGAGACTTTTAAATTTGATTGTGGGAGAAGCGAAAATGTCCATTTACAGCAGCAGGAAGAATAAAGTGGAGGACAGGACAGGACAAGAAGCTCTTCCTGTTTTTATCTCGCTGCTGAAAGCAAGAGTGTGGGTAGATTTTAGGTTTTTTAAAGAAATGAAGGACATGGATGGCTTCAACAGTGGTGTTTTAATGATGTAGGTTGTTCTGTGGTTGATGATGTTTTAAGTTTAATATAACATTCTAGGTTGGTTTTAGTATTGTGCTGAAACTGTACAGATCCGTTGAAACTTTGACAGTAGTGTTGTTTAAATTTTGAAAATAAAGATTTCAAAAATCAAAAAAATCTCTCTCTGGATCTTACTATCTCTCTCTTAAAGCAGCCAGTCTTTCTGTCTCTCTTTCTTTCTCTTTTACACCAGCCATTCTCTCTCTCTCTCTCTCTCTCTCTCTCTCTCTCTCTCTCTCTCTCTCTAGGTCTCTCTCTCTCTCTGGGTCTCTCTCTGTCTCTCTCTCTTTCTCTCAAATTGACACAGTCTGTCTCTCTTCCCCCAAAAAATAAAATATTTAGTCTGGAACCGGCAAATTCTAGGCACCCATTCGAAATTTCTCGGTAGGAGGAATTTTCTAGTTTAATTTAATATTCCATTCACCCTGTAAACTACTGCTTCACTTGTCTACGTTATATGTTACGATGTGATGTTATATGTTATGTTAGATAGCATGTTTTTCTTTTTTTTTCTATCCTCTGAAACAGTCACCATGTACAGTCTGCTCCCCGAATCTTACAAATACACTTACTTCACATATACTTATCTTATTTAATATTCCCAACTTTTTCACCCTGAAAACTGTTGCTTCATTTGAATTTATTTGACTATGTTATAAGTTATACATATATGAATATTATTTTATTTAATATTCCCCACTCCTTCACCCTGTAAACTGCTGCTTCATTTAACTTTTACTTTAATTTGACTATGTTATATGTTATACATATATTCATATTACTTAATTTAATATTCACTTGACTGTGTTATATGTTATATGTTACAATGTTAGGTTATATGTTATGTTACATAGTATGTCATTTTTTTTGTCATTTTGTATAGTCGCCTACTGCGTAGATGTTTACCTGCCATGTCATAAGAATTTCACTGCTCCGATGACGCTGTCATTGGTGCATGTGACAATAAACTTTGATTTGATTTGATTTGATTTTGTGCTCAACAAAGAAAAGAAAACATTATCAGGATACACTCTGTAAATTTCCACTGCAATGCTGATGACACCCAGTTATACTTGTCAATAAAACCTGATCAAAGAAATCAATTAACTAAACTTCAAGCATGTTATGTAAGACAAAGATCATAATACTTGGCCCTAAATACCTTAGAGATACATTATCTAATAATATAGCTGCACAAGATGACATTGCCCTTGCTTCCAATGAAACAGTCAGGAACTTGGGAGTGATCTTCAATCCTGATTTGTCCTTTAATTCACACATAAAACAAATTTATAGGAACGCCTTTTTTCACATTATCTAAAAAATCTGTCATGTTCTTTTGCAAAAAGATACAGAAAACTCGTCCACACCTTTGTTACATCCACACTGGACTACTGTAATTCATTATTATCAGCCTCCAGCAGTAAGTCGTTAAAGACTCTGCAGCTTGTCCGAAATGCTGCAGCATGTGTCCTGACATGAACCAGGAAAAGAGATCACATTTCTCCTGTAATAGCCTCACTAAAGTGTCTACCTGTTACATTTTGAATACAATGTAAAATTCTCCTCCTCACCTACAAGTCCCTTAATTATATGGAATCGTCATACCTTAAAGAGCTCATTGTACCATATCACCTCGCTAAAGCACTGCGCTCCCAGAATTCAGGCTACTGAAGCAGATACCCTCTCTACTTTTAATGGTAGGTTTGAAACCTTCCTTTGTTGATAAAGCCTATAGTTCGAGCTGGTTTGTATTTGACAAGCTCTTAGTTGCTGCTATCGGTCCAGAATTTTGGTTGACACGTGACACATGGAGCTTATCTCTCCTCTTCTCTCTCTATCACATTAATGTCTCATTATTAAATGTAACTGACTTGACTTCTTCCCCAGAGTCCTTTATCGTTTGCAGTTTCAGGACCGCAGCTGCCGCCACATCGTGGGTCATGATGGTGGATTGCAGATCGTGTTGACTGATCATTATCAAATTGGCGGATCGTATTGGCGGATCCTGGATCGTATTGGTAGCTGATCATGATGGTGGATCCTTAAAGTAGTGATGGATCATGACGATGGATTGTGGATTAAGGTGACTTCTGGTTGTTGTGGTGGACCCTGATCTTGGAGCTGATTGATTGATGTGGACGCATACTTATCGGCTCAAAATACAGAGATCAGAAAAATCTGAAAGTGTCTGTCTGAAATTTTAGTTTTTTAATAAAAAGAAAATAGTGATATGAAATTCAACAATACTTAAAAAACGTGTTACTTCGAGGTAGGATAAGCTGAGTTTTGACAATTTTATTAATTTTTTTTTGTTATTTAGCATTTGATGTATGTAAAATGAATCTGCGAAACAAATCCATTCATAATAAAAGAGTTCCTTTATTTCAAACCCTCAAGTCATTAATCATTGTGTTTCATCCAGATTCTTGTCATTAAGACGTCCATTCATCACAACACATAAAACCCTCTCTGTAGACTTTTGGCACTCTATGATAGGATGAACCATTATGAGAATATGTTACATGACAGTATACGGCCCAAGCTTAAGACCGTTGCCATGGAAACACCAATGAGCGTAAACCACACAGGCGGAAGTTAACACTGGGAGATGGGCGGAGATGGGGCACTTTCAGATGTGCCCCACGAAATCTGCCTAGCAACTTGACTCGAATAATGCGAAACGCGACTCCAGCTCCCAGCCTGTTGTCGGCTCGGCTTCACTGGAGCTAACAGGCTAACAGGCTATCCCCCGTCAGTCTGTGGAGAGGTTTCACTCACAGTTCGGATGAATAATACGGTTTGATCTTCGGTTTGTTCTCCCAACACAGAAGCTAGAGACGTCTGCGCTCCCGTTTCTGCGGTAAGTCAAGTTTAGTATCGTGTTAGTAGTGATGAGCAGGTACCTGTACATGGCTTGTTAGTTAAGCTCCGCTAGCCTGCAGGCGATGCTAATGGGACCGTAAGGAGTTATTGACCCGACATGAACCGTCATGAACCGAAATGCGCCGTTCCAGCCAGCGAGGAAAGGCAATAGAGTTTATGAGATTTACTGTGATCAACTGAAACGTGAGTATTTAAATCCACATCTGCATTTTAAGAGCAGCTGTTTAAAGTAGTATTACATCTCCTAAAGATCTTTATTCAGAGTATTGATGTTGACGTAGATGTGAAGCTATGTGTCTGTCTAATCTTTTTACTTTGTTAAAATCATTTTACTTTACTTTTTTGCTGTATAATAGACAACAGTTTTGTGTCGCACTGAGCGTTAAGCATGTAAAATGTATTTGAAATAGGATTTCTGATCCCTGCTGGCACTCAAAATGCAGCCCATAGTATGTCTTACTGTTCTATATAGGCCTACTGCTTATAATAATCAGCTACCTCTATTTTTGTGGAGGTGACATGACGTCATACAAAATTGCCCCACCAGAAATATCAGGCTAAAATCGCCACTGTGTTGGGAGGAGAGGCGATTGTATCATTTCAGGATGCAAATTTATCTTCAATGCACTCCATTCATATGCAACTGTTCTGGATGAGAGCTTTATGTCCAGCCCCAACGTTCTCTGCCAAAACAGTTCAGAGATGTAAGATTCTTGTCTTATTTTCTACTCGTAAACTGTGCTAAAATCTTCATTGTCTAATTACTATATTTGTTAAATGGTTAGAGAATCCCTCTTCTAATGTATTTCAACAGCATATGTTGAAACTTGACCTGTCTTTTCTTTCTAGGGTTGGGAACTGAAACTAGGTTTGAAATGATGTATAGGCCTGTCTGTCTAAGTCACACATCAACGTAACAGTGCCTCTGTTTGATACCAGTTAAAATTTAGCATGCATGATAAACGTCTGACCAACAGTGTGAAAGATGGACCACAGTAAATAGTCAAAAGTCAGGCTATACTTTACATTACATTTCAGTTAGCTGACGCTTTTATCCAAAGCGACTTACAATAAGTGCATTCAACCCTGAGGATACAGACCCAGGTCGACAAGAAACAAGAATCTACAATCTTCAAAATGAAGCAAAACTACAAAGTGCTATAAGTAAGTACCATCTAAGTGCTACTAAAGTGTTAGAATTTTTTTAATTTTTTTTATTCAAGGTTCAGTTGGAAGAGGTGTGTTTTTAGATTTCGGTGGAAGATGTGTAAACTTTCTGATGTACGGATGGGGAGCTCATTCCACCATTTAGGAGCCAAGACAGCAAACAGTTGTGATTTTGATGAGTGTTTAGCTTGTAGTGAGGGAGCAACAAGCCGATTAGCCGAAGCAGAGCGGAATGAACGTGCTGGGGTGTAACGTTTGACCATGTCCTGGATGTAGACTGGACCTGATCCGTTCTCAGCATAGTACGCAAGAACTAGTGTTTTGAAACGGATGCGGGCAGCCACTGGTAGCCAGTGAAGGGAGCAGAGGAGCGGAGAAGTTTGAGTGAATTTAGGTTGGTTAAAAACCAGTCGAGCTGCTGCTTTCTAGATGAGCTGCAAAGGTCGGATGGCAATAGCAGGTAGACCTGCCAGGAGGGAGTTACAGTAGTTTAGGCGTGAGAGGACCAGAGCCTGGACCAGAACCTACACCGCCTTCTGAGTGAGAAGGGGGCGTATTCGCCTGATGTTGTACAGCATGAATCTACAGGACTGTGTTGTTGCAATAATGTTGGCAGTAAGGGAGAGTTGGCTATTGAGTGTCACACCCAGGTTCCTAGCAGTCTGAGTGTGGGTTAACACAGAGCTGTCAAAGTTATTAGTCAGGTTGTGGGTTGGAGAGTCTTTCCCTGGAAGGAAAAGTAGTTCAGTCTTGTCAAGGTTAATCTTCAGGTGGTGTGCAGATATCCACTGTGAGATGTCAGTCAGACAGGCAGAGAGTCGTGCTGCTACCTGTGTTTCCGATAGGGGAAAAGTCAGGATTAGTTGGGTGTCATCAGCATAGCTATGGTAAGAAAAGCCATTTGAGTGAATGACAGAGCCGAGAGAGTTGGTGTACAAGAGAAGACAGGACAGAACCTTGAGGGACCCCAGTAGTGAGAGGACAAGGTTCAGACACAGATCCTGTCCAAGCTACCCAATAAGTGTGTTCATTTAGGGTAGGAAGAGAGCAGGGAGAGAGCAGAGCCTGAGACACCCAGGTCCCGAAGGGAGGAAATAAGGATCTGGTGGTTCACTGTGTCAAATGCAGCAGAGAGGTCTAGAAGATGAGGACAGAGGAGAGAGACGCTGCTCTAGCAGTGTGAAGCTGCTCAGAGACAGCAGGTCTCAGTCGAGTGACCTGCCTTGAAACCAGAATGGTGAGGGTCAAGAAGATTATTGTGGTTATGATAGGAGAAGTGTTGATTAAAGATAGCACGCTCAAGAGTGTTGGAAACAAAGGGAAGAAGACAGACAGGTCTGTAGTAACTTACTTCAGATGGGTCGAGGGTGGGTTTCTTCAGGAGGGGATTTACTCTGGCATCCTTCAGAGAATTAGGCAAACAGCCAGTTGAGAGGGAAGTGTTGATAAGATGGGTAAGAAAAGGAAGAAGGTCAGGAGCAATAGACTGGAGAATGTGAGAAGTGATGGGGTCAAGGGGGCAGGTGGTCGGGCGGGCGGAGGTTACGAAGGTCAGAATTTGATGAGAGACAGAGGGGTGAAAGAAGAAAGTGAAGGTGATGAAGATGAAGTTGATGGAACTGTGGTTATAGAAGGAGGATCCGAAAATGAAGAGCGTATGTCATCTATCTTTTTTGTAAAGTAGTTGACAAAGTGGCTTAGGAGGGGGGTCGAGGAGGTTTGAAAAGATGGAGTAGAGGTTTTTGGGGTTTGAAATTGAGAAAAAGTGCTTTTGGCTGTGGAAATAGAGGCAGAAGAAGAGGAGAGAAAAGACTGACAAGCGAGCAGGTCGTCAAGGCGCTATTTCCTTTCTGATGCTCGCATAGTGGCTCTGTTGGCACGCACCGAGTCAGAAAACCACGGAGCTGGGCAGGACTTGCTGACCTGTCGTGACGTAAGAGGTCAGAGAGAGTCAAGAGAGGAGGACACAGTAGAAAGGAGAAGGTCTGTGGCAGAGTTAGGATGCATGATTGAGAAAAGATGGAGAAAATTATTATGAGGCAAGTGCAGTACATGCAGGATGTTTATTAGCTGTAAGTCGGGTTGCACCTCAAATTTTTACACATAAAAGGCAGCATAACATTGATTTAGAGAAATGTACAGTGTTCGCGGTCTCAGAGTATGAGTAGCCTGCTCAACCAGTGCAAGCACCTTGCAAGTACCTCCAGGACAGTGAGCCGCGAGACAGCAATTAGGTGTTATGCACTGAATGTACTTTGGTTCTCAAATGTTACCATTGTTGCTGCTTTTCAGACTTAATTTTTTTTTACATAATGGAATTGAAGAATTGATCAAATTCAAACAACACCCAACCATTCTCCTTTTAGGCTTGTTGTTGTTTTCTCTGACACATGACATTGCTTTCCTTATATCTCAGAGACGAGATTGTGTAACTACCTGCTGCTCATTTCAACTATTGTAAAGGTCGGCCTACATATAATACAGGTAAATACTGTATATAATCAACTGCTGGTGTTGTGCTCTTTATCATAATGCTGGCCTTATGACATTTGCTGTCTCACAAAACTGGTATGAACACATCAGACAGAACTGAACTAAACAGACAGCATGCTCAGACATTTAAAATGTGTCTGTCTTAGTTTGAGACAAAATTTGCATATTTATACACATACATCATTTCGGGATTTCATTTTGAACAATGTGACTGGTAACCCACACCAGAGAGTGAAGTCAATATGATGAAAGGCTTGAGTAAAAACAAAAGTTTGGCACCCGAATATACTAATATTGGTCTATGACTAATGGCAATTCTGTACTAAGAGCAGAAGGAGTCTTTAAAGCTGTGTGAAATGTGGGAAAGTGTATAGTTAAAATTATACTTACTGCAGAACCCCTATCTAGATTTTAGGAGCTTTACTTTACTTGGACAATCAACATCAATACAGTCTGCTGTTCCAAATGCAGACTACATGGGCCTAAAAGCATGACAAATGGCCCTTAAATTCATACTCAAACACTTAATGTAGTAATTGCAAAACTAATTAAAGAATTACATTTTTAATTAGAAGTATATCAGTATATACCCATCCGTACTTGTGTAAATAAAATCTCAGTGATGACAGCAAATATTAAAGAGGTAGAGGATACAAGTTATGAAAATCGATGTTGTTATTTAACGTGTCATTTTCTGATACTGATTTAAGACAATGTGTTATTGTTAGCAGCATTGTAAGATGGATCATGGTTATTTAATGTTGTTCATCTTTAGCTCTGCCTGGCAACAAATTCAGTTTTCTGTCATGCTCAGAGTGAAAGATGGGTGCTCATGCAATCCATGTTACATGAGGTCTAGCTCAAACAGTCATCACAGTGAGTTTGCAACAAGAGATTTTCACAAATTATAAGAGGCATCTTATTTCGGTCTTATGTTAAAGTCAATCAATCAATCAATCAAATTTTATTTGTATAGCCCATATTCACAAATTACAATTCATCTCATAGGGCTTTAACAGGGTGTGACATCCTCTGTCCTTAACCCTCAGAAAGAGTAAGGAAAAACTACCAAAAAAAACTTTTACCAGGGGTGAGCGATCCCTCTCCCAGGACGGACAGAAGTGCAATAGATGCCACGTGCAGGAAAACATCATCAATAATCAAAGTCTCTAGCAGCATTGATGAGGGTAGACATCCCGAAGGACAACCCCAACAAAGTGTCATTATAACCTATATATAATATCCTACATATCCTGTACACAGAAATATTACAGAACTTGAAGATGGTAAGGGATCTTCTGCCTTATTTTGTACAACTGTATACAAACACAGTATGTAGGTGTTTTGAGTTGGATGAATTTGGGGCAGGGAGTCTTTATGGCTTAAATTTGGGTTTTAAATGTGCTCTTGCCTCCTAAAAAGTTCCTTTCACGTTTGTTTTAAGCATAAGTTAAGTGCTAAAAATTATTTTCTGTGTCCATCTCCATGTTTCCCGTTGTCCAGTGAATCCTCAGAAAGATGCTCCATCAAATATAAAAGCAAGGTTTGAGCTGCAGACAAAAACGACAAAGACAAATAGGGTAAGAAAGGTACAAAGATACCTGTCATTGAGTACCGTGCACCATCTTTAGAAATGAGTGCAATTCTAATTGCTGCAACAGGATGTGTAGTTTTTACAGGAAAGGCAGGTTTTAAAGAGTGAAGGGCTCTGTTCCACTAGCTAATGTTAAACAATTTAATCTAAAATGTTGGGTATATACTCGACAAAGACCAAACCAAATTCTAAACACAAGTTCCAACTTGCTTGATGTCTGAACTTTCAACTACATCCTTTGGCCCCCCTTAGTTGCTCAGTTGGGATGTGGGATACAAGTCTGATGATGGATAGAAAAAAAAATTTCACATCAAGTCACGATTTATGTGGAATATAATCATGCAAGGGTCATTTCTAACTTTAATCAGTCAGCTCGTCTGCAATCTTGCACTCAGAAGGCCAGTGAAATTATTGTCAGTTTAATTACAAGATTGTGCCTATAAACACGAGGACTATTATTCAAAACTGACATTGTTTAAAGTGAGGAAGTGAGCAGAGGTTTTAAACAGGATGGGAAAAGAAGTGGACTGGTGACGTCGATTCATTCTGAAGACTCACCTTGTAAGACTCACACCTTCATGATGTGGGCAGAGTTGGGGAAGTCAGAAGGGGCCAGGTTGGTTGGGGAAGTTGGGGGACTCTGGGCGATCTTGGCTGTAATTACATAGAAAGCAGGTGGGAGGAGTAAACAGAAGGCAAATGTAGCAAAAAAGGAGTGAGCTATTCAAGGGGAAAGACACAGACCTACAGTAAGTGTTTTTTTGTCTTCCCTGGATCACTATGTAACATATAAACAACCATTTCTACCCTTACCAAAATATCATCTGCAAATAATGCTACTTTCTGTTCAGTCCCTCCTAAATTAATGCCACTCTGTCTTATAAATTGGCTAAAGGTTAAATTAATAAGGCAAATAAGAGAGGGTAGACTGGGCAGCTTTGTCTTGTTCCTCTCTCTAAAACAAAAGAGTATGAATAGTCCCCATTAATCTTTATTCGAGCAGTATGTTTGTCATATAGTGTCTGAATTATTCGGACAAATCCATATTAAAAGCCAATTTTCCCCAATATTTCATACAGGAATTCCCATTTAATGGTATCAAAGTCCTTTACTACATTTAATTGTTGCTTTAAAGACTTGTATTCTGCTGTACAACTGTGTGGATCTTGGGACATTCCAGCTTTCAATTTAGAAATGGCAGTCTAATTATTTGACAGAGATGTTGTACCAGATTGTCATTTTGAGTGCTTGTGAGTTTAGATTTAGGGAATTAAGGAAACTGTCAATCTTGGAGTCATGTGAGGCTTGGAGTGTAAATTTTGTTTTCAATAATGTTTGATTTGGGCTCAATATTTTGTAAATTGTATTCTCCCTTTGTAAGCAAAAAATCTTTTGGTTTAGAAAAATCTCCTTTTTCCAATATATATATATTTCGCTCTGTATTTTTTTAAAAATCTTTGTTAAATGGGGATACATTTTACCACTGTCAGCTAGTTGCAATTTCTTTAATTTCCCCAGTAGATCTGCCAAATTCTGCACTGTTTTTTATATATAGAGTTTTTTTCTTCTCATTACAGCCTTCAATGTGTCCCACAGGATCACTGCCGATTTTTCCCCAGTGTTAATTAAGTTTAGGATGTCCTGAACAACTTCCTTCAGTCTTTCAATTACCTTTGGATCATTAAGTATGTTTGAATTTGGTTTCCATAAATCTTTCATTGTTTTCCTTCCTATAATTAAAGAATAAAAACAACCCCAGGTTTCTCTTCAGCACTGTAGCCAGGCTGACAGAGAGTCACACCTCCACCGAACCCAGTATTCCTCGATCCCTAAATAGCAATATCTTTATGACCT
>JAFBJV010031610.1:103599-117080 GCA_016801935.1 Platichthys stellatus | reverse complement strand
GGCTGAAGCACCGCGCTGCGCCAAGGCTGCCTCGCGGTGCTTCAGCCTCCGGTGTGAGCGGCACACAGTTTTAACATGGGAGTGGATGGGAGCCAGCTGTTATTTAAGGCTTGGTGCTGCGCTGAAGCGTCCGGTGTGTTGCTTAGCATACGTCACATACTACGTTGCTCTGATTGGTTGTAGGTCTATCCAATTGAGCGAAGAGGAATTTTATGTGTCCAATTGAGCGAAGGGGAATTTTACTTCCTGGTCAGTTGAAACACGCCCCATAATGAAATCCCAATGGAGCGGTCTCAGACTCACATTCTGACTAGAATTGTGAGTCTGACAACGTCAGGCTACTGTGATCTTAGTCACATCTCAAATTTGAGTGTCTGTTCTGATGTGCTTGAGGCAGTGTTGGGAGTAAGAACTGTGGCTTGTGCTGATCTTGTGATCAAGATGTTAATGGGAAAGAAATTGGGACAGGGTATTTGTGTTGATGCAAGCCATGCGGAGAGAGTGCTAACCAGAGAGAATCCGGCTACGACGAGAGGCCTCAGCAGCCAGAGCGCAGGAGATCTCAATTCGCTTCTCTTGTTCTTGCAACTGTTGCTGGGATCTGACCAGAGCACCACCTTCCACTGGGCCATTCAGAAGAGGAACTAGGTTCTGCAAACTGACAGTAAGAGATGTGGATGTGAAGAGATGCTCACATAGCACATATATATAGTAAGGCTGTGATAATTCTCCAACCAAAAGAACCAAAACTGACATCAAGGTGACCCTTCTGTTTACTTTCCTGAGTTGCAGAAGATCTGTGGTAAAACCCGGAATGGATTTTCTTTGTTGTATCTATTTTGTGTTGTTTGAACTGGATTGAACTGAACTATGTTGGGCCTGAGGGGGAGATTGAAACAGACTTTGTGAATATGCAGATTGAACTCAGGATGTTGAGTCTGTGGGAGACACACACACACACCCTCACTTCTTTTCAAGAGAATCCTTACAGCCCTAATATATATATATACTGTATATTTATATTCATTCATTTATACAAACTAACAAGTTTGTACATCTATCTTAGTGAGGACACTCAATGGCATAATGCATTCCCTAGTCCCTTACCCTAACCATCCAAACTAAAAGCCTTAACCTAACCTAAAATTAATTCTAACCCTAATATTAAAACAGAGTTTTAACCCCCAAACAGTCCATTAAAGGGGGGGGGGGGGGGGGGGGGGAGGAGGACCGGCCAAAATGTCCTCACTTTCCCAAAATGTCCTCACTCTGTCGGTTGTATACTCAAACTGTTCCTCACAAACTTGTTGCAGATTAAACAAAGTTAGCAATAGGAGGTGCAAGGAAGTCATGCTTTAAAGTTGGATCAAAATTCATGGATTAATCAAAGAATACATTAATTAATCTGCAAGTGAGTCAAAACCAACTTTGATTTGGCAATGAGCGTCTTGATCCGCTCTAGTTTCTTCTGCTTCTCCTTCTGTTCCTCAGGACTCAGAGGAGTGGTATCCTCCTCATCATGGTAGCGCTCTGGAATCAGAACCTTGTTGGAAGCGACCAGCTACAACAAAGATAAACACACATACAACCATAAACTAATTTATTGACAGACCATTATATCACTTATTTGATGCTGTTGTTTTTCCTGTATATATCTGTTTTTATATTCATTGAATTTGGGGAGTTTTATTTCTTTTTTAGGTGACCTCCATCCTTCTTGTGATGTAATTTCCTGTGGATTCTATTCCCCTCAGTTTGTGCTCTGCGCTGGTGAGGAGAGGTAAGATCATACTATTGCTCTTTAAATAGTGTTTAAACTTGGTAAAAAGTAACTGAAGTTAAAAGAGGCACATGTATATAAATTTGTAGAGGTCACAGGACTGTTCAGTGTTGACACAATGTCCAGTTTGTGCGTGTGTATGTATTTACTGTACCATTTTGTAACAAGCTAGTTAACCATCTGAAGCTAGGCTATCGGAGCACAGAGATGGTTTTTCATGCGGTTCATGTTCTTCTTTAAAGATGTGCATGGAGACCTGGTTATGTGAAGTTGCTGTACTGAAAACTTTGTGTTTTACAGAGGTATGTGAGCTACCCTTAGGTTATTTTGGTAGGGAAATTTGATTTGTGTTAATAATTTCTTCAGTTTCTGGGCTACTGCAAAAGTCAGTACAAATCCTACTTCAGGCACATTTATATACTATCTTTTGGTGTGAGATCTTCCCAATACTTTAACTTAGACTTTTAGCAGACCAAAATGCCTCCAAAGTCAAACCGGGAGCATTATATCTGCACAACCGCAGCAGCCTACTACGCACACCGCATCCTTGCCTCGTAGTGTTTCAATATGCTCGGACGGTGCTGCTACCCCAGATAATACTACCTCCCCCGGTTTAAAGGACGAGCTGCTCTCTTCCCTATCCAACGAGATGGCGGCTATTTTCAAGACCAAGCTACAAATGGCTCTGAGTGAGAAGTTATCATCCATCAAGACGGAGCTACCGGCAGTGAAATCAGAATTACTAATTAAAGTATTACGTGCATCCTGTCCGAGATGAGCGCTCTTAACAAGTGGTTCTCAACTGGTCTGGCTTCGGGACCCACCCTCACCCCTTAATGACAAGCAGACACCCAAAACTAGGAAGATTCTCAACAATATCACAATATGCCAACACAATAAAACATGTTTAATGATAATCCAAAACGACCAGCAGGTGGCAATGCTAGAGAAAATATTCCCTTTTACACTCAAATAGTTGCATTTTAATTAAAAAAAACAAATAGCATCTTAAGGACACAAGGTAATACAACATACAAAACAATTTAGCAACATCAGCCTTTTTTAACAGACTCAACAGTGCATTCATTCACAAACATGAAATTAAAAAGTCCAACTACTGAGAAGCAGTTTCAAAAAGACTAACATTATGTAGCTTTAGCTTAGAATACTCACTAACTGAATCTATGACAACCAACATTGCACTATGGAAAAAATGCTGTGGCTTGAGTTGCAGCTTTTATCGCCAAACTCAAAATAAAATAAACAGAGAGTGCAATTCCAAAAGATTCAAGTATACAAAATTAACGTTTCTTCTGATTAACTTATCCCTATTACACTTAATTAGCTGCATTTTAATTAAAAAACTAAAAAACTGCATCTTAGGGACACAAGGTTATACAACATACTGAGTCAAATGACTCTCTACAAGTGAATTCAATTTACCAGAAAGAGATATAAAATGCTAGCAGAGGTACCAAAGGGATTGACCAAATGGGTTACTGGCAGCTCTGAAAATGTTAGATCATAGGACAAGAGGATTATATCCCTTGATCCACTATTAAGCAAAACCAAGAGTAAAGTGCACATTAATCCAGTTTTAGCTGCTCTGCACTGGCACCCTGTGACGTGAAGGTTTCATTTTAAGATCCTCCTCTTTGTGAAACATAAGGCTTCAAAAACCATAAAGTGCATCTTAGGGACACAAGGAAATGCAACATAAAATATTGAGGGGGAAAAATGCTTCCATTTCGTAACCAGTAAAAGCTCATTCTAGGGGCAATAAGAACATATAAGTTAAGTTTTAGAGCTGTTTTTTATTTTATTTTAAACTGGTGACTGTAAAGCCATTTTATTCACATCCTCAATGCATGCCCTATGGGTGAAGGCATTGCTATACTCACGATGATTTTTTTGCTTTGCAAATGTTGCTTTTAATAACCAATTTTTAATAACCAATTCATATTTGCCGTCCTCACCAGATGCAATTGCTATTATACAAAATCTGACAATGGAGATAGTCATGAGTATGAGAAAATGTGTCTGAGCAGCAAAGAGTAAATGATGGAGAACTGCACTACATCAGATCATTCTCACCTCCCCGCTAACGTCCAGATCGTAGTGTTGTGGTTCCATCTGTAACCGTCTCAGCCGAGTAATTTCTTCCCGTGGTGACTCTTGGCCCTGGCCTCGAACTGCTGTTTCCATTTCTTTAATGTCGATCTCAAGAGCAGTCAACCGCCTCCGCACCTGTCCATATACACAAGGATGCACACACATTCAGATACAATCAAGATTCAAAATTCAAGAGTTTTATTATCAAATGCACAGAGATAAAAATTAAGCAGTCGCTGGCAATGAAATGCTTGAGTCACAGGCTCTCTTCTAAAAATGCTCAAGAATTAAAAAAACAAAGACAAAATTTGAATAAAATAGTGTAAAATAGAATATCAAATAAATATCTCTTCTAAACATGCTCAAGAATTAAAAAACAAAGACAAAATTTGAATAAATAGTGTAAAATAGAATATCACAAATTTAAATATTAATAAAATATATATATATATAAATCTATATATACAGCTTAAGAAAGAAAAAGATAAAAAAAACAGTAGCGCAATTTTGTGCAATAGTGCAAATATGCCACGGTGCTTATATAGTGGAGTTATTGCAGTTGGGAGGAGCTTAAAAGTCTTATGGCCTGGGAATTTAAACTGTCTCTGAGCCTGGTAGTGCGGGGCCGGATGCTGCGGTACCGTCAGCCAGACGGCAGCAGGCAATTTTTTTTTATTGATGGGGTGAAATCAAATCATCAATTTGGCAAAAAAAATTCTAGGGCTCCCCTTCACTGCAGCCACTAACTGCTGTTGACCTGCTATTTGTGTAATCCCGAGTGATAACACAATGAATCCCAAAACACGTTTGTTATTTCTTTCAAGTTATTTAAGAGGAGGGTGATAACAAATTTGATAACAATACCACAGAAAATGAATATTTGACAGATTTTGTCCTAGTCACATGTCTAGGCGTTTTCCACAAAGGCAATTTGGAGACTCCATAGGACCCTTTGTAACCCCGTCAAACAGCATAATATAATTTGGGAAATTTCATTGGCTAAACGATACGCCAGTCATCAGAACAATCGGTTTCAATTGGCTCAGCCTTTACACGTCAGAAGAGGGGCAGGCTCTTTCCAACAACAAGGTGACTCGTTGGCTATTGCAGGCTGTGGACAGCCCATACCAGCTCTGATTGGGTCAAGTTTAGATAGACAACTCACTTGAACCAATAGGATATGGCTACCCACCATTTTGAGATCTTTATTTACATGGAAACAGAATTTAGGAGTGAGTGTACGTCCCAATTTACACGGAGGAGGTGGCTGCGCTGACATTATGCAACAGCTGACAGTGGCTTTTCTTTGATGTAATTTGGACTGATTATGTTACTGGATTGGATCGTCTGGACCTTTAATAATGTACCAACACTGTTTTTGTTGGAATGTTATCGATCTGTGGATTAATGTGATGGTTTTTCTACTTCTGGTCTGACTGAGACGTTGATTGTACCGGCTGTGGTGATCGGATCTAGAAATGGTTTACATCAGTTGAATCAAAAGAGTCTTAGCTTTCTAACGATATGTTGCATTAGTACCTAGCTGTACGACGCAGTTCTGTAAATAACAATGTTTGACGCTGATCAGTAAAACAGCGCACTGGACGGCACCCGCGGGGGGTGTTTGCGATGAGGTTAAGTCCAAATTATTTTTACCCAGTCTATGTAAACAGATGTGTTAGTGTATGCCTTTTTTTGTAAATTGGTGCAATTGAGGGGGCTGGTGTGGGGGAGTAGGATAGGATAGACATTGTGAAATGAAAAACTACTTTTGATTATTGTGAGCTGTATGGTCACATGAAGCACTGCCAAATTTCCTCAACAATAGTAATTACATATCACAGCTAAAGTCAAACAAACAAACAAAGTGGAAGCTCATGCAGTGTTTTTTAAAGTACGCAAAGATGCTTTAATTGGATGTGTGGAGCTTTCATGTATCCTCCTCTCACTGCTTTTTAAAGTTTGCATGCGTGATTTGTAAGAAAGATGTGATCGATGTACATGTTGAGCAGGGTTCAGTCATCTAGGAATGGAAACAGCCCAAACCCTCAACAGAAAATAGTTTGGTTCCGGGCAATCGTTTGTTTTAATTTTTTTAATTATTATTGGTTTATTACATCACTACATGCATCTCACCCATGTCAAATGACCTAAGATGACAGAAATGTATTTACAATATATATAAATTATCCCAAACCAGAAGTTCCAATTGATTATTCATGGTAAACCATTTAATAGTAAGTAGACCATGAAGGCCATCTCTTTTGAAACAGGTTTAAGTTCCACTTCATTCTGTGACAAAGATATTCCACTTCTGTTTACATATTTTCTGGGGCCAATTTCTTGTTATCAGTATCAAATATCCTTAACAAGCACTTCGGGAATAGAAGCGAACAGAAGCATCCTGCACATGCAATGAACACAGCAAACAGGTAAATATGCATTTACTTTTCTTAATTAACGCACAAAGGTAAACCACAAGAAGAAACACAATAGCAACTAACTGAATTTTGGATTCGGAGAATCGTTACAGCTATGCTATTAGGTCATCATTTCACAGTATCTCTTAATTATGATCCAGATATCTAGTGTATTTCTACTTTGTTTATTGTCTGTTTTTTGTGTCCCCCGTTGACTTTCTGTTCAGAAGGTTATTGTTTATATTTAGACACAACACATTTATCCTACTGCTTTATTAACCTCAACCTAATTTAAGAATAATCATTTAATCAAGTGGGTATTAATGGCACTCGAGCTGCATTGGTAAGATATGCTTCATTTTGGGGAGGGCAAGTTCTGTGTACTTCTCATTCCAGAAAAAAAATGCTTGCCTCATGGAGCGCAGCGTAAGTTCAGTAAGGAAGACTTAAAACCCCATTCAGATCAGCTGACTGCGGGCGGTCCTAAATATCGGAATGTCCATGGGAGGGCTTAACCTGTATGCGTCAGCTGATTGTAGGTGTTCCCAATCATCTAATCAGGCCCGCGCTGTTTCCTTCAGCCAGTCACACAGCAGCTTTCAAACTTTAAAAATCCCTTCTCTTCTCTTCCTCAGCAGTGTCAATGCAGTGACTCGCACAACCCCTCCTCCACCCCAATCTCCTCCAGTCCTGAGAAGAACATTCATCACCTCTTCCTCATCCCGATGACAACCGATCACGGACTAAGGTGGCAGCTGACTGCCTGACAACCGACTGTTACTCGTGGCATCCATTGCACTTCTATCCATCCTGGAAGAGGGATCCCTCGCATGCGGCTCTTCCTGAGGTTTCTACGTTTTTCCCTCAAGAAGGGTTTTGTAGTTTTTTGTAGTTTTTCCTTACTCTTGTGAGGGTTAAGGACAGAGGATGTCACACTTAGGAAGTCCAATAAGACAATGCTCATATATGGACCATCTAAACAAACGATTGACCAATGAACCACCACCAGTGTCTAGACCCCTGGGGGGGTATTCCTGTAAGACGTTCTGCTACACCCCCTTCTAATCCTGATGACATCACACAGGGGTCTAAAATGCCAAAGACTATAAATATTCGCATTCTCTGTGCACTGTAAAATATAAACTCGTTAAAGTAAAAACCAAGTCTCTCCTGATTGAAATAATATATTGAGTGAATCGCCGAAAATTACGTAAATGTTAGTAATGTCCAGGTCTTTATAACTTCTGATTAGTGCCTGTGTTTATTGGTAAATTGTAAAGTGAGCACAGGTCAGCAGGAGAGAGGAGGGAGGACACTCATACAGGATACTCTGACAAGGTAAAAGACAACTAGACCTTTAATATGCATCTGTCCTGATTAGGGGTGTCACGATACCAAAAATTCTGTAGTCGGTCCCAATACCAGTAAAATAACAGGATTCTCGATGCCAATTTCGATACCACGGTATATGTACTTGAACTTGAAACATTAACTTCTTTATAAATCATATGCAATGGAGCATAGCACACAAGCTTTCACAAGTTCTAGTGATGTTTATTCATTGCGTGAATCAAATTGATAAAGATGTAATAGTCAAATTTGATACAGGTTTTCTAATTCCTATCAAAGGGTTTTTCCAAAGCCAAAAGTAAGAATCAATGTTTTATAGTAGTCAATTAAAAACATTTAAAAAAACCTCAATACCAGAGCTTTTACCCTTTTACATTTTATTTTTTTTGCCTCCTTGATCTCATCAGATGTGACTGGCAGAGTCAGGTTTGCATTTTATTTGTCTGTTACCTGCAGTACTTGTACCTCAGTTAAAGATGCTGTGATTTTATTTTGAGTTTGCAAATTGTTGTCAGGATTTTAAAGTTGCTGATAATAACTTACAAAGTCTTCTGCTATGTCTTGTTTACCTTTTTTAAATTATATTTCTGGTTTAATCTTTAATCAATATCGATTTTTATTTTATCAGTTGCTATTTCAATTAACAGGCCAGGTTTTTTTTTTATTCTTTTGCGCATTAACATTGTCAAATTAATGTTTTCTAGTGTCTACTGTTACAGCTGTAGCCATCCCTTGTCCATGGGTCTTTTTATGTATTCATTGGAGGCCCAGATGCTCTTCCTTGTTCCTGACTGGTGGGGGGGGGGCAAAGATAGAGATCCAGATTAGAGCGGCGTCCTCCCTAAACATCCAATCAGCATGAAACACTTTGGGCTGACAGTATAAATTATGCCCAGCTTTATCAGTTGTGGCAGCTGTATGTCCTGTGTGAACAGCTCATCAAACTCGCATCTGAGATCGTGTTTGAATTAAGAATTGATGTTAATTGAGAGTCAGACTAGAAGTGTTTTTAGAGAATTTATGACTTTTGATTTTAAACTGTTGTGTTATTAATGAGTATTGTTTTTCATTTTGGTTTACTCAAGATAGCTCTTGTTAAAAGTAATCCCTTTTTTATATTTGCTTTCATATTTGAAATAGCACCTTGTTGCTTGATTGTTGGTTTATTCAAATGAGATGCATTGTCCTTCAATCTTAAAAACAGGTTTAAAAATAAACTAAACAACTTTCATATACCAAAAACATCTGGTTTTATGTTGCCACCTTTTTCATAGCGAGTCGGATCTTAACATCTACCTTTCCATTTTATTCTGTATCATTGAAGAATTGTTTGGTCTCTTTATTAATTAGATGTTTAACATCAATTGACAGTCATCTGAATAAGTGGATAAAATCTCTTCACCATGAGGTGAGTACAGACAGACTCATTCCACAGATACTCCCTTCTCTCTAAGCAGTACCCAAGGTCAGATTATCAGGATAACTTAGTCCTGTGCCAGGACTAAGTCATCCTGATTGATTGATTGATTATTTATTTAAGCCTCGGAAAACACATTGAAAAATAATAAGACCCTCATTTACAATGTTGTCGAGGGTACAATAAAGAGTAAAACATTGAGAAATAAATAAATAAGAATAAAATAAATAAATATGCATATATACATACAGCAATAGAAAGTAAAAGGTCACAAATCAACCCTGAAAATTCAATAAATACTATAAAATACTATGGTTAAGCTTAACCCAACTAACAGTTACAATCACTGCAGGAGAAGCCAGCCCTGCATGAAGCACTGGTGCCTTATTTCACACAAGAGCTTGTGAAGGAACTCAAAAACAGTCCATACAACCTTGTTACAAATGGGTCAAATGACACAGGTATTCCCCAAACTATTAATCTCTTCTGCAAAACATATGCTTTGTTTAAACATCGAACAACATGTATATTTGTATAATTCTAATTCGTCATTATAGGAGTACAAAAGATTAACCCGCTTACTAGCCGGGTCTTCGTGGGAAGCAAAGTTGTCGTGTACAACAAATGGGAAGACATGTGGGACAGCAAGCGATATCTTCACCAAGATTAACTCCACCCTAGAGGAGCATGGTATCTCATTGCTCTCTCAGTAGACAATGCAGCTGTGAACATTGGACCACGCAATTCCATCGCCTCTAGGGTGCTCCAGAAACACCCAAACACCTATTTGTTGGTTGTTCTTGTCACGTGGCACATAACACCGCAAAAGCTGCAGGAGAGGGATTTTTTTAAGTGAGTTAAGGCCTGATTTATCTCTCAATGTAACTTTATATTTCTATCCTAATTGCAAGCATTGAGTGAATGTTATGATTTGATTAATGTATTGCAGGTGTTTCGGTTTTGATTTGGAGGACATGGTAGTGGACATCGGTTACTGGTTCAAAGGTAGCACAAATCGGAAAGGATACCTGACAGGTATGCATGTTTGATAATATTAAGTGTAATATTGAAATGCAGAGCTTTAGAAAAGATATGATATGGAATTAAATATTTAAAACAGAGTTTTGTGAGCTGCATGAAGCTGAGTACATGAAGGTCCTCCTGCACATCTTAGTTCGTTGGCTAAGCCTTGAACGTTGTGTGACCAGAATCCTGAGGCTTTATGAACCTCTCGCGAGCTACTTCAAATCTGCCAGTATGGTCATCAATTTTCAATTTCATTATGTAGCAACTACATGGATTGTTAGTCACATACTTATTGACAACCTCTTGTTTTGTGTTATTTATTGCTATTGTTCAGTGTTATTATGAAAATCAGGCCAGATTCATGAGGCTTGTGCAGGCATTTACTGACCCCATGACAGAAGTCTACCTGCTGTTCTACCAACCCACCGTACCAACCTTACCTGATTTCAACTTGCTTCTCCAGAGAGAGCAGTCAGCAATATATTTGTTACATGATGGGGTGGGTTTGAACCTAGCTGTTTTTTCCATTCTGTGTTTCTTGCTGATATCTGCATGGATCACATTTTTGTGAATGTCTGTCATGGATGGTGAAATTCGTATGCAACCTATGTTCCAAATGTATGGTTCCAGCAGCTCTGCAATGCCATGAGGAGCCTTGAGAAATTGCCTATAAAGAGAAGGCAAACCATTTGCTATGTTAGTGTTTGACTATTACTATGATCAGGGCAGAGCGTGGCCTAGGGGATAGAGCGGATGTTCTGCAACAAGAAGGTTGCCGGTTCGAACCCACTCTTTCCCATCTGCATGCCTAAGTGTCCTTGGCAAGATACTGAACCCCTAAAATGGCCCCTCATAAATGCTGAGTGTTCTAAAAATGTAAGTCGCTTTGGACAAAAGCGTCAGCTAAATTACATGTAATGTAATGTAATCAGGAGAGGCGGTGGTCTAGTGGCAGAAAATTGGACTATGGGCAGACAGGGTCTCTGGTTTGTCTCTGGTTCGACTCCTCGGAGAGACAACAAAAGACCAACCTGGATTGATCTGTCCAAAAATCTAAGAGTCTCCCTACCCTGTCTACTGCCCCTGAGCAAGGCACCTTACTGCCCCAACATCTGCTCCCCTAGCACCGTACATGGTCGTTCACTGCTCTCTGTGTCCTGCACCAGATGGGTTAAAAGCAGAGATTAAATTTCCCTACCTGCATGAGTGTGCCTTTGCATTTCTGTTCATGTGTTTGGGACTAATAAATGCATCTTAATCATACACTTTGATATGTGTTAAATAAAATGTGATATTTAGCCTTGTACCTAGCCTTTTGCCACTACATGAGTAGAAACCTAAGGTTTGTGGTAGTCCTTCCAACAGTGGGCGTCTGGTTGGATTTCTTGCCCTATGTGTCAAGCTGATATTGCTGCATCAGTATGTTAAACCATTTATGTTAACCTGATATACTGTATCTGTACAGGGAAAAAGTTGAACATTGAGTTCACAATCAGGGCTAAACTTAACAGATATCTTGATGAGGCTGACATCACGGCAGGTGGATTCATTCCATGAAGCTGTGTTGAGTTTACTAACAAGTGCTGTGGGCTATGCACTAATGAAGCTGCCACTGGAAGAACCACTGGTCAAACACGCAAATTTGCGGATGTGCGGCAGAGGGCTGAAAGTGGCATTGAAGATGTCCTGTACTTTGTTGAAAGGTTAGTTTTTTTCTATAATTATTGTCTATCATCTTATGTAAAATGCTTATGACGAGGTTTGTTCACTCCTAACCTGCACATGAGTTATTCTTATATGGCTTTTCCTCAAAGATGTGTATGAACTGCTGCTGGTTGATGACAATATACCTATAACTTAACAACATGTAACTCTATTTTCATAAATAGGTTTCCCCATCTCCTCCCATACCATGGGCCATATGAGCATGACCACCTGGGTGAGGACTTTCTGAATTATCAGACCATGCCAACAACCTCCCTTCAGGATGAAACTGAGATGAAAAGCATCTGGGCTGGAATGGCAACAGGGAAACATAAGGTATAAATTGTTTTGTCTTTCTTTTTGGCAGGTGTGGCTTGGCTACATCTGTTGCTTTTATTGATGCATGCATAAAGTGTTTCATACATGATGCAAACTATGCATGTTGTATCTGAACTTTGTTACAGTAGACTTACAGTATTAATCAAAATATGGTATGTTTTTCCATTTTGTTCTTGGTTCATTTTCCATAGGTGACAGGAGCCAAAGAATTTGAGAGGCTTGTTGCCATCGCCAAGCTGGTCCTGGTGTTGACCCATTCGAATACAGACGCTGAGAGGGTGTTTTAAGTTGTGGGACTTGTCATATATGGTAGTTTAATGCGCTTGCGCATATACTATGGGTTATACGGTAGTTGCGGACACATGTAAGTGATGTATGTTAGTGAGCCAAGTTGTGAGACACGGTGATGCATTAAAGCGAGCTGAGCTACTAAGAAGCCTCTTTAGCGTTGATTTACAGGACTGAACAAAACTAAGACCAGAAATAGCCTGGCATTGGTTGGCAGCCTCTCCTCAATAATGGCCTTAAAGATGGCCGACCTGGAGCCCTGTTTCCGATGGGAGCCCCCCTCAGAGTTCATCAAGGCCTCCAAGAAGGCCACAGGCCAGTACAACATTGCCCACAAATCTTATAAAATGTCTAACTAGCTTCGGATCTGCATCTGATACCTCATTTTTAGTTATTTTTTTTAGAAAAAACATCTCTTAGCAATTCAGGCTAATCTTCAGCTAGCATCAATCACATGGTTTTATATGTTGGAAGTTCAACAACATGTGTGATTTAAGTTTTTCTACCTGATTAAATTTGTTTCGACACAACAGTTGATTAAGTTCAAAGCAAGAAAATTTACTTTTACATGCAAAAAAACACATTTTTGTGAAAAAACATACTTTCCACAGCACCAGCACCAACTTCTCCTTCATGGCAAGGGGGGAATGGGAGGGGCTTGAAAATTAATGGTCAAATGACCACAAATGTGTTCTGTGGCCTGGATACAGGGGGTGTCTCACATTAACCGATGTCCCACATTGCCCCGCTCTCCCCTATCATATACTCTATCCAGAGCAGAACCACCACCCAGCTTTGTCAGCTCATTGCATTTCTCCTGTTTTCTCTGCATTTTGCCTGACACAATGCAGTCCAGTTCCTTCACCAATCTATTACCAACGCCAACCAGCCCATAGGAATACAAACTTATCTTGGTTCAGTGTAACTCTGTCATTCTCAATGTCAATGGAATCATTTCAAATGGAACACACTCTTTTCTCTCTACTTTACCTTATCTGTTCATTTTTTCATCCTGTCCTCAAAGGGATGGTTTATAGGACCAGAA